>CM066050.1:87849036-87984493 GCA_033557465.1 Ichthyophis bannanicus | reverse complement strand
TTTCTGGGCCGCATTCTATGAGGGGCAAGGCAGCCCTTTGTGTGGGTGGAGGATTTAGTCTTGTAGGCCCCTCACATGCTTGAACTGCTCTGTGCATCCCAGATGAAAGGGACGGGAGATGAATGCTTAGAAAAGAGTAATTAGTACTTACCCTGCTAATTAGCGTTCCTGAAAGAACTCAGGTCCAAAGTCCCGGATCCCACCACCCAGCCCAATTTTATGCGGTTAAGAAGGGTTCAGCGTTGCCGGCCCGAAGGGCAGAGTGTTAGCTACACAGCAGCGGGAGTATCAGGAGGCTCTTGCTGAAAGGGGCTGGGGGCCGCATTGGGATGGACAGATTAGAGTGGTGTCCATTCTGGCTTCTGGGGGAACAGTAAGTGCAGGTGCTATGTGCAGGTAAAGCCTTCTCCTCGTTGGGGGGGGGGGGGGGAATGGGAACGAGTCTCTTATTGGGGGAGGCGGGAGGTACTATGCTATATTGTTGGCCAGTTAGGTTGTTGATTTGCAGTTGATTTAATTTGTTATTGGTTAAAATGTCTCTCTATTGAGTCTGCTTGTCAGTAGGTTACGGGAGGCTGGTTGGTGTGGTGCCGGTGCTATTTAATCCCCTAGGTGTACATCAAAAGTAATTGACGGCCATCAGTCTCCCCAGATGGCTGGAAGGGAGCACAACCCAGAGGAAAAGGGGACGGGGACTGGAGTTCCATCAGGAACGCTAACTTAGCAGGTAAAGGACAATTTACTCTTTGGCACCATTCTGCACAGGTGACTTATAAATGAAATGAGCAATTAGGGATGAACTATTAAGTGACTCACTGGGTTAGAAAATAGTTTGAGTGGGAGGCAACAAAGGGTTACAGGGTAAATGGAAACTCACTGAGAAGAAGAAGGTGTGCGCTTTGTCGGAATCTATACTTGATCCAATCCTTTTTAATATTTTTGGAAGTGATATTGCTTAAAGGAACTGTCTGGTAAGGGTTGTTATCTTTGTGGATGATACCAAAATCTGCAAATAGAATGGACACCCATGAAGGTGTAGACAAAGTCGAGGAGGGATCCAGAAGAAAAGCTTGAAGATTTAATGCTAAAAAAAATGCAGGGTTACTTGGCATTTGGGTTGCAAAAGTAAGAGGGTAGCAAGTACATTAGAGTACATTATAGGAGTGAAGTACTTCTGTACACAAAAGAAGAAGCAGGACCTAGGGGTAATCGTTCCTTATCATCATACAGTCCAGTCCTGCACATCTGCGTAGTGCAACTCCTCCAGCAGCTTGGGGAGATCTTGAGCATGTCATCTTTTTGCATGAAAACTAGTGTACAATATAAGCTGGCACCGCCCACCAGCCCCAGGAAGCTCAGTCTCCAAGCTGACTGGAGGAGGGTTGTGAGCCAGGGTTACTGGAATTTAGACTTATGAAAGAGGACAACTAAGGAGATAGGTGTAGTTAGATGTTTGCTTTTATTTCACCTGTTAAAGTGCAAGTTTCTTTGTTTTTAAGGCAGAGAAGTGGAAAAAAAAATCAGAAGGAAGGAGAGAAGGGTTAGAGCAAATGCCAGAGGAGTTGCAGAAAAATTCCATGAGGGCTCAGGCAGCCTCATGAGCAGAGTATAGTTTAGTTCTGCGGTGGAGATCTGTAGGGGGGCCATACTTTATATGAACATTTTCGCCTGGATGTCCAGGCAGTTGGGGGAAGCTTGTATCAGATTGGAAGTGCTTCAGGCTGGTTGTTGCGAGATTTCCTCCTTTCGTTTAACTGCTCTGATGCATCCCAGCGTGGCGGGGAACTGGACTGGAAGGAGGATAAGGAAAAGAGGAAATTAGACTTACCTGCTAATTGTTTGTTCATTGAGAAACTCCAGTCCAGTCCTGGGAAACCATCCCTGAGTGCTTCTGTGGATAATCTTATGCCACACCCTAGTCCTGAAGCTGGTTCCCTTAATGGGAAGAAGTGGAAGGGGAAGCCGGGGGAGGGGGTTGTAATTAGTGTTTGGGGGAGGAGGAAGACCAGAAGAGCTGTTTGTTGCTCGCGTCCGGCTGGGTTGGAGTTGCTCACGTGCCTCAACAGGTAGGCCTCCCCATCTTGGAGGGGGGGATGGGGTATCCTTAAGGGAATGGGAGGGGGTGGTACTAGTTTATTTAGATGTAGAAGTGTTTGTTGCATGTTTAACTACTTATTTGTTGTTCCTCTGAGTCTGCTTTAAAGTTGGGAGGGCTCTTTTAACAACAAAAACATACAAAAAAAAAGAAGGGCAAGGCCCCTAGATGGCGTTTCTTTCAGTGGTACTGCCAGAGGAGGTATCCACCCCTCCTTGATAGTAGGGAGGGGTGTTGGCGGCATCTCTGCCGATGTTCACAGGGCTTTTTGGTGCGCTCACGATTCCCGTCAGCAGGTGAGGAAGCCGGCTGTCGATGGTGCCAGCCTCATGAGAGGGTAAGCGATCCTGCCTTCCCCCTTTGCGATGAAGACGAGAACTGGCTGAGCGCGGAGTAGTTGTCAGTGACCGGCTCGGCGGTTTGTCTCGAGTAGTTTGCCATTTGCCTTCAGATCTCTTCCAGGTACAGGGAGGCAGTCGTTAAACAGTTGCAGTGCGGGGAAAGCCCAGACATCTAGTGAGGTTGGGGCCTCGTGGTGTCTGCGGCGGGCCCTCAGAGACGGGAAGGCTGGTTTGCAGGCAGTGTTCCGGCACTTTTGCAGATCAGTGCGGGGGGGCCCACGTTAGCAGTGTGGTGAAGCACATGCTCGCACTCCCGCACCTTGGGGGGACACTCTCTCTCTTTTTCTTCATTTCCTCTTTAGTGACAAAAAAAAACAAAAAGAAAAATTGAATGGAAATAAAAAAAAAAACAAAAATGGCAAGAAGACAAGGCAAAACTGAAAAGCATCACGATATAAGGTGAGAGGGGTTAGATAGGGATAGACTGACAAGCCCTACTTCTCCTTGAGTCCATGCAATTTGAATTTAGTGCAGCAGTGCTCCTGTGCCTCAGGCCTGCTCGCGCCATTTAGTGCTGGTCAGATGGGGGGGTGGGCTGCTTCTGCACTTTGGAGGCCGCCAACATGGAGCAGACGCCTTCGTCCACGCAGGGGGGTCCAGGCCCCCCTAGAGGTGCTCCTTCCTCTGGAGAGGCTCCTTCCTACTTGCGGGGTCTGCTCCCACTATTTCTGGTTCCCTCTACTCTCCAAGGTTGGGGGTGGCTCTGGGGGGTGTCTCCCCCTTGTTTGTGATTTTGTGGCACCAGGCATTTTGCTTACGCCCCGAAGGGATGGGTGGGAGATCCCTCAGGGGCTGGTGCGGGGCGGGCTTAAATGGAAAAGAAAGGCAGAGATGCATAGAATAGTCTCTCAGTGGAGTAGTAGAGATGAGGACTATTCTTGAATTCAAAGAAAGCATGAGTAAAACACAAAAAGAAGCGCTCTAAAGGAAAAAAAGGGACTGTAGTAGTTGGCATAGGAAGGGAGACTGGATAGGCCATATGGTCTTGATCTGCCACCACGTTTCTATGTTTCTAGAGTGAAACAATAACTTGTTTCTCTCACTCACAGGATCAGACATTTGGGGGCTTCATCTGTGTGTGATAATAGGATGTGGTTGGGGGTGTGTATGTGCTCATGTCAGTTTGTCTTTCTCTGTGTTATGGAGACTGCTGGAGATAACATGAGAAACGTGTGGCGCGTCATGGGGACTGTCAGGTGTTAACATGCATGTGCCGTGGGTGTCTGTCATGGGGTTCTTAAGAACTTAAGATATGATAAGATTGGGTCAGACCAAAGGTCCATCAAGACCAGTGTCTTGTTTCCAACAGTGATCAATCCAAGACGGCAAGTACCTAGCAGAGTACCAAAAAGGCACACAGGTTACACAATGCTTGTCCTGGGGCAAGCAGTGGATTTCCTGGGTCTCTTTTAAAATAATGTGTTGATAGACCTTTCCTCCAGGAACTTAACCAAAACCTTTTTTTAAACCCAGCTGCACTAACAGCTTGTACTACATCCTTCCAGTAATGAATTTCAGAATGTGTGCATCATGAGTGTCAGGGGCTATATATGTATGTTTATCTGTTGGAGGACTATGGGTGAATGTGCAAACAGCACACTTCAAGCAATGGGTGCCTTTGCAGTCAATGTTTGACTCCTGGCAACCCAGCAGATTCTTGGGTTTTCTTGACAATGTGACCAGAAGGAGATCGCCAGGCCTTTTTGTCGAGGGTTTAAGTGACTTGCCCCAAAGCCACGAGGAAGTAGTAGTGCAAAATTGAACCTTGGTCTCTGGGTTATCAAGCCAGTACTGTAACCACTAAGCTTTGTTTGCACTCCCTCCACTCCCCTGCATTTCCCCTTCTTTCATTTGTAAAATCATCGATATTTGGGGGGAGGAGTATGGAAGAAGAGTTCCAAAGAGAGATGTTTTTAAAAGGTGTCTCATTCCTTATTTTGTCGCCAAGTTTAGGCCTCTACTTCTGGGTTGTGCACCGCTTCCTGCGCCTAAGAGGACTGGGCATGTCAAAAGTCGGGACATCAACTGGATATAGCCTGCTGGTATCTCCCAGCAGCCTCCAAGTGTGTACAGTCTCCTTGCAGCAGAGAGGACATAGTGAGCCTAGCTTCTGGGCTCAATTAGGGGAAACAGATAAGGAGGCAGTTCATTAGTGGTGACAAAAAAAACACAAAAAATTCTCTTCTGATTTTACTTTGGATTTTTACCTTTAATTTACTTGTAATTTTACTTTTAATTCAGTTACCTTTGGTTAATTTGGCAAAATCAGGGATTAGTTCCCTTTAGTGTTTAGGAGCAAATTTCCTTATATTTACCAGTACTTTTAACTTTGAGCATGGTTCTTTAAATTAGTAGCAGTTCTAGCCTGCCCCGCATTGTCAGTTATGTTCACCTTGCTGCAGGCATATTTGCCGGTGCGGATATCTCTCCTTGGACGGTACGGGAGAAAAGCTCCGGGACCCGTACAGCCAAAACTGAAGATGTGTGAGACGGAGCCTCTCCTTTGCTGCGGGATTTTAATTTTACGCTATGGAACCGGCGGAGCGATCCTTGCCGCGGCTGCCAGGCGGCATCAGCGTGGCTTGAGGATCGGATGAATTCAAGTGTCGGTAGGAGCAGGCGATGTGGATTTTGGCCCTGCAGGTAAGGCCTTCGGGGCTCGGTCGGTCAGCTGATGCCTCCTTTTTGCAGGGGCGTTTGGTCTTGGCCGCCAAAATTCATTGGCGAAGGGGGCGCCATTTCCTCTCTAGGTATTTGGATCGCATGGCGAGAGTTGCAGTGAGGCTGCCTGAGTGAGGCGAAAACCAACAGGCAGAATAGCTAAATTTTTGGGCCTAGTGTTTTGTTTCTTTCTTTTGTTGGTTAGGATTTTTTTTGAGGCTGAGGGGGTTCCTCAGCATTAAGGGGGACCTGTTGTCAATCCTCTTTATAGAATAAATAAGAATAAACTTGGTGAAAAACAGGACAGCAGGTTTTGGCATTGATTCCCTGATACAACATGGTCTTTCCCTCCTAATCATGTTCTCTGAGGCGCATCTGTTAAGGCCCAGGATATTAGGCAAATTGCCAGCTTTTAAGTTCAAGGGCAGAGCCCTAAACTTGTAGTTGGCAGGAGAGAAAGAAAGCCTAGAAGTGTGCCCTTTATGTATTCTAGAGTGTGAAAGTTGCCCAAAGTAACAGGGACAGGTTTAGGAAACCTTAGGATATAAAAAATAGACAGTTAAACTGTCAACCAGGCCGTGCCTGGTCTACGGTCTATGGCCACCAGCGGGCAGCTGGTACACTCAATAGTGCCTTTCTATGACTGTGGGTATGCATGCGGACATTATCTGCAGGTCAGGAAAGAAATCACCACAGAGCCTCGGTGATGTGAGGTAAGGTCTTGAGGAATCCAGTGTTTATTGGACCAAGATTTAAAGCTCTTAATTTCTGTATACCTTGGTCGGGGACTTCTGCTGCCCTAAAAGGCCACCGAAATGGGTGACAGTGCCGCTCATGAATCACATATAGATTTCAGTGCCCCTATCCCTGGGGGGTGAGTGGTACAATACAAAGAATCATATTACTCATCAGGTTCACACAGGCAACAACCTCTCAGATCTCCATTTGCAAGGTGGTCGGTGTATTCCACTGCTATTTCTCTGACTGCAGGAAGGTCTGGGGGAGTGCTTTTGTGTGCATAGCAACACTTAGCAGGCCCTTCCCAGGAAAGTCTCATCTATTACTAGACCAGGGTTTCATTTCATTTCTCTGGTTGTGGTGTAATGCACAGCGTCAAGGGCCTGTGTTCGAAAGCTTGGGTCCCACGGACTTCGGTGGGATTTCAAAAAGAAAAAGAAACTCGCTTTAGTGAGAGATATAGCAGTGTTCATTTTTAGCTAACACTGTTGATTTTACTTTTGATTTTTACCTTTTGCGCCTGAATCCCAAGGCGGGGACACTGTTGGCTTCCAGGGGTTCTCCTTTCTATTTTGCTCTTCAGCTTCATGGCAGATGCAGTAGGGATCGGAATGGGCTGTGGGCAACGCCTCCTGCCCCAATGCAGAATCTCCCAGGATAGGAGGGGGGGGGGGGGGGGGAAGGACACATAGGGTGGCGCGGGGGCTGGTAGCTTGTTGCAAAGCTATAGTAGCAGTTCGGGTAATTTTAGCGGAACTGCTTTGATTTCATTGGAGTTGGCGGGAAACTTGGCTTTTGGAGTCCTATCCTTTAAAAAAAAAAAAAAGCAAAAGAAAAAAGGGGTAAGCTATGTTGATTTACCAGAATCTCCTTCCGCTATCCATAGAAGGTCCTATAAAAGGGTGAAAAGTCGGTTTATATGGCAGGAGACTATTTTGGCTTAGCTGCTGTGATACAGTGCTTATGTTCCGCTGTAAAACATATTCAAGTCAAGGGGGAATATGGTGATAACTCTCTTGGACAGTGGTAACCGGTGCTTGGGTGAGGACGCCATGGCCAGTCCACAGATGTGGAATGCTATGCCATAAGCATGGTCATGGGAAGAATTTTATAGTTGTGTGGTTTCTTAATGGAAAATGTTCCCGTTTAGTTTGACTTTGCCCAAAATTATACGATTGTACGGGTAGATGGGTAATGGCTTAATTGTGCCTATATGTGGGTTTATTTTACATATGGAAAAGGCAGCTTAGCGGAGAGGGGGTGCAAAATAGAACTCTGGCCTTTGGATGCTATCTATGCTCCCATTCCATTTATCAGAGGTTCTCCAGTACGGAGGAGTCTCTGCTAGATTTCGGGGGGAATGCCTTACAATGGGGGGCCCAGAAGCAGATAGGCTAGTTCTTTAGGAAGCACTGGCAGCGGCTCGATCTAGCTCAGATTTTTCTATTGCTCAGAATTAGTAGGCATACTTTATATATGATGGGGTCTTACCAAGATGGCTTCCGCGCTGATCGGCATCAGCCAAGGTGCCTGCCGGTTTAGACTGTGGATGTGGCGGTCAGCCTCGAGGTGTTGGGGCCTGGCTGTTCTCTAGGACAATGCACTGCATACACTGAATCCCTTCATATTTGAGCAGACTGCTGGCAGGGGACACACAAGGCACAGCTCGCAGCAGTGCTTTTTTTGCTTCAGTGGTGCTCAACTAAAAGTGTGTTCAACAGTCTTTACATGGGTGGTATGTAATTAATGGGAACTTGGTCTGCAGTTGCTAGGCTTCTTCATTGCTCTGACTCAATCTGCCATCTGCGGAATGAGAGCTGTATGTTCATATCATACCCAGGGTGCTAGTTGATCTAAAAATATAAACGTCAATCTTTGTGGCAGTCTGTGTACTGTGGTCAAAGGGCCTCCGTGGCCACGCCTGTTACTCTAGCAGAAGGCCTGTGGATTAGCTATGCCTGCGTTTGGGCAAGTTCTTTCTTCATCATATATGTTGGCACGGAGGGGGGGAAAGAGCGTCTTTTTTCTTTTTTTTTTTTTTTTTTTTCATTACACATATGATGGGGAAACGGCATTTTTGGTTTAGAGGTGAGTCTTTGTAACATATAAATAAAATAATAAATAAATAAAAAATAATAATAAAAAAAATAAAGAAAGAAAGACAAGAAAGAGAAAACTCAAGAAAGTATTCAGCTATCCGGGAATGTGCCTGTTCCTTGATTGACATTTTGATGGCCTAAGCAGCTATGGGGCAGGCTTTTTCCTCGCACCCGGGGTCTACCTACGTGGGTGGGGTGCAAACCGTGCAACTACCAGGTGGGTGCGGGACTCACTGTATGGAACAGAGCCCCTAGCAAATTTCTTTATTGCAAGATGGGAAAGTAGATGGGTTCACTGACGCGATCGTTGGGGGGCAATGTCTCTGGCCTTACAAGCTCCCATTTTTGGCAGCCTGGGGGAGGCAGGATTGAGCATGATGCTTCCAGGTGGTCGCAGTGTTTACGGCAGTGTACTCGCCTGGAGCAGGGAAAGGATCCGGGTATTTTTAGTTAGAATCGACTAAGAGCCATGACTTTGGCTTTATGGGGCAAATTTTTGTGCATTATGGCTTAAGTCAAGAGCTAGACTAATATTTATTGGCGTACCTTGGGGTTCAACCCAGACGGTCTCTCTGGTGGGAGGAATGGGGCCAGCTGATGGTTCTGTTCCAAGTCGAGGGTCACGTTAAGCTCCCAATTATCAGTCTTTGTCTTGTCCTTTCCCCGTGTGCTCTCATTAGGGAAACTAGTTGGCGGTATCAAGGCTTTCGAGGAGAAAGGCGCTCTTGGTACGCGCCCGGTTGGGCGAGTTTAGACGGTCTCTCCCCTACTAGGCTTTTCTCATTCGTCCTACTCGACAGGCCTTTTCAGTAGAAGTTGTCGGGTAGCAGACGTTCTGCTGACGGCTAGGTCCGTGACGAATGTCTCAGGTGGATCGGTTTTGTTCCCGGCCTACGGTGTTGGCCTTTGTATGGGCGGGGCTAAAGTAGAGAGGGTATTCGCGGCAGTCTTCGCAGCCTTGTTGAGAGCAAGGATGCAGGCATGCTTCTGATAAGTAGGTCCATGCTTAGACGCCCTTTTTTTGGGCAAGGCATGCTGTTCCCGGCTGCAAGTCCGGGCGACAAAAGGTGTCTGTTATCCTTGGTCCGGAGAGTTCTCTGCAGGACTAGTGTTCTGAAGGAACTAGCGGCCAGTTCCTTAGAGGACTCCAGCGGGGCGGACTGTTTGCGGCTGTAGAGGTCTGTGAATGGGAATAGAGCTAGGTGTTCGGGATCGCTTGTGCTAGCGTTTCCTAAGTGGGGATCCCCGAGCTGCGCTCCTCAAGGAGAGTTAGGGGTGCCGCCGGGGAATCCCGATTGGGCATTAGAGGCATTAGCTAAAGGAGTCCTTTGATTCTTTACTCCAAAAAAGGGGGCGGGGTTCACGGTACAAGGGATTTGCTGTGCCGGCTATAGAACAGTGGCTTGGGATAGCTCATTGGTTCGGTGCGACCGTAGTTCGGATGTGCTTCAGGAGTTTTCGGTCATGTAATGAGCGTTTTCACCCTTTCTGGATAGAGGGTGGTGTTTGCGAGCTAGTTTCCTGTCGTAGTTGTCCAACGGCTGGTTTTCTGATTTTATCCGGAGCCTATTGGTTTCTCTTCTAGTTCTCGGTTTTTCTGGATAACGGGAGATTTATTAGTAGCCTTGACGCCGACTAGGAAAACATTGATCATGCAGGGTGCGATGTTAGTTTCTTGGTTTTTGTGTGCTGTTGGAGGTTCTTTCCCCACAAAGGGGATTAGCAGCAACCCGCGAATGGTGGCTTGCGTTTCGCACTGGGTTTAAGGCGCCCTCCGGGGGGTGTTGCCCCCCAGCTTTATGCTGGCGAGGTTGCATGATTCCGGTGGGGCGTTCTGACTCTTGCTACCAGGGCACACAAGCGGGCTTCATGGGTGAAATCACTGGGTCATTCCACCCAGGGGGGCTTGGTGAGTAGAGCAGCTCCAAGGTGTCTCGTCATTTCCCCTCAGTAACCACCTACTGCCTAAATGTTGGGCAGTAAAGGAGGACTGTTCCGGGTCGGCGGTTGTGGTTGAGTTGGCTGCAGGGATAGGGTCCCTCCCAATGATTACTGCTCCTGTTACATCCCAGAAGTAGAGGACTAAACTGGGAGGACAGATAAGGAAAATAGAAATTACACGTACCTGGTAATTGTCGTGCCTTTGAGTGACGCCAGTTTAGTCCCTCATTCATGCCCAGGAGGTATGATTTCTTCAGTTTATTTTCAGGCGGAAGTGGAGCATCAATCTCAAGGAGTAGACAGAATCCGTTTCAGTTTCTAGATCGCAGTGAGTATTCCCTCTCTGTTGCTTTATTATTTTCGTATTTTAAACGAGGTGATGGTATAGGATACGTGTTTGCATAGGGGGGACATGACTGTAAAGTTAAAAAAAAAAAAAAAAAAAGAAAAAGAGAAAAGAAAATATTAAGACGGATACGGTTGTGCAAAAGGCTCCTCCAGTTGAGGACATGGGGAGTTATTTAAAGTTATGGTATAGTTACTTATTTGTTGGGCCTTTGAGTTTGCTTTGAGCAATAGTACACTGGAGGCTGATGGGAGATAGATACAGCAGGCTATAATCCAGTGATGTCCACGACTGTGACATGCCCAGTCTCCTAGCTGCAGGAAGAGGTGCACAACAAGAAGTAGAGGACTAAACTGTCGTCACTCAAGGAACGACAATTATCAGGGTCAGGTAATTTCTATTCCTTATCATTCCTCTAAGTCCAGTCCAGCACCTCAGGGTAGTCAAACTCCCCACTCACATAGTGGAGCCTGAAGCATGACCATACTTTGGATGACATCAGCAGTACTTGGCAGCTGGCTCCACCCTTCCGGAACTAGTAAACTCAGTCTCCAGCAGCTGGAGAAGGGGATCCCTGAGAGATCAGGACTCCACTGAAGGGACATCTAAGCAGTTAATTTAGTTTGAGTGTGGGATTGATTTTGGTCTAGATTTGAATTGGGGGTGGGGTGGAAAGCATTGTCTGTTTTATATTAAGTTTGGTAAAAGTGTAAAAAAAAAATAAGATAAAGAAAAGGAAAGAGACAGGCAGGAAAAGGACACCACAGGTAAGGGGTTCGCACCCAGGGGCGAGAAGGAGGGTTTTTTTCCCCGGTCAGTTCAATTTCCTGCAGAGCAGCCGGCTTCAGAAACCCATCAGTGGGTGAGGAGCCGCTTTGCCAGATCAGGCCTACAGTCGGCTCTCACATACTCCTGGCACAGCGCGGGGAGCCAGAAGCAGGCTGAGCACAGGGAAAGGGCAGCAGACAGTGCAAGATCATTCTTGATGATTGCAGGAGAATTAAGAAGCGGGGAAAGGGAAAAGACAGCAATGTGGGTTATTGCCTCCGATAACTTTCATTCCACATCTGGCAGACCGCCATGGCTCAAGCCAAACACGTTCTCAGTAGCGCAGGAAGATGTGCCATTTTGTATAACCCCTTCCCCCCAGCGCTGCAGCCTGCATGGTCAGGGATGGAGCGGGGGATATTTTTTTGGACGCAGAGGATCTTAAACGTGTTTTCTTTGATTACCTAGAGGGCATCCATTGGCTGATGTTTTTTTATTTAAACACCCCCCCCCCACCACACAAAGAAACAGCAAGTAAAGGCAACGCTGAAAGGGAAAACAAAACAAAAGTTGGTAAAAAATATGCAAGCTGTTGTTTGAGGCTTGGGGAGTACGGGGAGCTTGGAAGGGCTGCCCTATTTCATGCCTCTGTGCTCTCCTTTGGTCTGCCCAAAAACTCTTCCATGCGACTCAGCTACTGTGACATGAGCATTTCTGTTCTCAATACCTGGACTTTGATAAATCCGGGGGAATCATACACAGTGCTCGCTCTATCATTTATACCACCTAGGAAGGCTTCTCCCTACGGTCTTGATAACGCATTGGTTTTTTTTTGACACAATTAATAGCACCTGTGGATCTCCACCTATTTATCACCATTCGCTTCTATGTTGTGTTGCTCCGATTGGATTGCTGCGAAAGGTACTGTGTGTTCCCCCTATTTCTTGGGCTTGTCCATGCAGCATGACCCACGACTATCGGGTGTGGTTCCGGCAGGCATCAATCTCAGACCACGGAAAGTTGCTGAGGGTGTCCAAGCAAGAGGCCAGAAATGGCAGAGCAGAGGTCTTTCTGTAGGATGACGACATCGCAGGAATGTCCAGGTCCTTCGGGAGTGTTCAATTGGAAACCATGCCATCCATGAGGATCATAGTTGGCCCGCAGGAGGGACAATAGGGGAGTCAAGTTGTCAGCCACCGCCCCTGGTAGAGCCATACATCGGAAAAGGCACAATCTTCGCCTGGGCCCTCACACTTCCCAAGGACTAGGAATAGCCATAGAGCCTCATGAACTAGAAACATCCTCATGCACTTAGCGGACCTTTCTGCCATGCCGGTAGTGGGGGAAAAGAAGGGTTCTTCCTGTAATGTAGTTGTGCCGTAAAGCAAGCCGGCTGGCAGCTGAATGGAGGGAGGGCAGGGCGGTTGTCTATGGACTAGCGAGGAGCCCAAGGATTGGGCTCAGTGACCACCATCAGGAGAGTGCAAGCAACAGAGGGAGTTGGAGAAGACCCCCACGATCCCGACTCCACACCCCAAAAAGAGGAATCTACAAATTGTCCTACAGGTCTTCCTTCGTGAAGAATTGACGGTGATTATGGTGGAGTCCTTGAAGGCACTGAGATATGCACAGTGGAGCAAACCAGCAGAAGAAGACACACTTGACGAATCTGCTGTTTTTGTGAGGTTGCAAAAAAACACACAAAAGGTGGTGTTCACTTTCCAGCGAGGTGGTAAGGCAAAGATCCAGAAGGATTGGGACCTCCTGGAAGCCGACGCCTCGGGGGACTAGAAACCATGACCAAGGCTTGTTTTTTTTTTTTTTTTTACCTCCTCCCGGAGCCAGGATGAGAGAGGGAGGAGTGTTACATTCTCCGAAGGTGAACTGCTGCGGTTTTAGCCGTAAATAAGAAGACCATGATCGCTGGGTCGAGGGCATGTACGGCCCTCAAAGATATCCCCAAAGGATAGAACATTTTTTTTAGATACCGTATTGAAAGTAAGCCTTTGATATTAATGCTCTCTCATTACAGGCCCCTGGTGTCTTATCTGTGGGGCTTTTGTGGCCAGAGCCCATCTGCCGGTGGGTGCAGGGGGTTCTGGAGGTCACAAGAGGATGCTTGCGGCCAGGTGCAAGGCTGGAGTAGTTGGGGGCGGCTTACCTTCTGTGGATGCCTTCTATGGATATTATCAGAGGATTTTCAAAGAGCATGGCATGTGGAGGCCTGTCACTAACTGTGGCTGCAGAATTGGGCAGAGATGTCTCCTTCAAAGTCCCAGCTAAATAAAAGCTACCTTCCTTATCGTTCCTCCAGTTCAGTCCTCTACCTCTGGGTTGTCAACCTCCTCCTGCCGGCTTGGAAGGGAACACTGGCATATCAGAATAATGACATCACTGGATATAGCCTGCTGATCTCTCTCCTCAGTCCCAGTTGTGAACTATTAACAAAGCAGATTCAAAAGGAGCAAACAAATAAGTAGCTAGAATAATCATAGTAACCTAATCTAAAACTACCATTATTAGAAACTATTTAACCATTCCGGGCAACGACTTTCTTATGCCCTTTACTGCCACACACAGCATCCCAATATAAAAAGAGAGCGAACATTAACAATTGGGAAAAACAGACCTACCTGTAGTTGCTTCTCTTTCTTGCTATTAAAATCTTTACCCCTCCTGAAAGAGCTCTGGGTGGGATGGAGGACTGAAACTGTCGTCCCACTCAAGGAACTACAATTTAGCCAGGTAAGTGTAATTATCATTTCCTTATCGTTTCCTCCAGTTAAGTACCTCTACCTCTGGGATTGGTACCAGGAGGCAGTACTTATTGGGAGGGGACCCGTCCAGACCGGCAAGCAATACATGCACGGACCTGAAACAGGGCATCATTAGCTGCCGCGACGTCAAGACGGTAATGCCTACTAAAACCACTGTAGAGACAACCAAGTCACCGCCCTACAAATGTCTCATGGGCGGGGACCAAACTGTGCTCCCCGCCCCAGGAAGATTGCTTGACGCTCTGGTGGAATGAGCTCGCAACCATGCGGGAACGGATCGACCTTGAAGCAGATAGGAGGAAGCAAATAGCCTCCTGAATACACCTGGCAGTGGCAAGCCTTAGCCGCGCCGCCTCTCCTTTGCGCACACATCCGAACAACACGATAAGCTCCCAATGTCATTCAAGGAAACGTACCAATTACCAGGTAAAGTGTAATTATCATTTTAAGGGAATCACAAAGGGGGCCACTTCTCCTGAGGACGAGCAGAAAACAGGTTTGCTCTGCAGTCCCGCTGGATGGTCTACATTACGGGAATTTTCATAGGTTCTGCGCAGTCTGGGGGGGATTGCGGCTTCTACCAGAGAGAGTCATTTTACACCAAGAGGGGTCAGCGTCTTCGGGGCTATCGAGGAGCAGGTCGAGGCTATTACTCTTGCTGCCCCATCTCAGGCTCAAAGACGTCACAATGAAACGAGGAAGGCCCAGGTGGTGGTGCAGCCCCTGGCGAGGTTGGCTGCAGGATTTTTACCACGTCTGGGCCCAATCACATCCGACCAATGGCATTTGGAGGTTATGCAGGATGGCTACGCAGAGTGGAGATCACCAGGGCCTCCTTGTATGCTCTCCATGCAAGTCCTCGTATGAAAGCCAGTGCAGACATTTGTGATAAGGAAGATTCTAATAGTTCAGGGAAGAAATACAAGAGGTGAATTGGCTCTGAATAAGCAACCTGTGCTGGCTGGTAAAAAAGCATCTCTAAAACAGAAGTGTTTACCTAAAAGGACTACCAGACCAGGACATGCACTGGTTGACAGAAAGCCTCTAGGAGAGCTGAAATAGGGGGAAATGTGTGCCTATTCAGAGGAGCCCCAATGATGTAATCCCTAATCACCCATCGTCCTAGGGCAGGGCTTGATTCAGAACACCTGGACTGTGCTAGGGTGGTGGTAGGTCCATCTAGGCACTTTTAAAGCTAGAAAGTTAATTCTTCAGACAAAAAAGCAAGGAGGAGAAAGTAGCCTAGCAATGTGAGCAAAAGAGCAATGGCAACCAGCATTGGTCGGCAAAGACGGCAAGAGAAGGAGAGACGGGAGCCTGAAACAGAAGGAAGAAACAGCAAGACATCCCAGGAAGGTATAAGAAAGGAGCCCAAGGCAGTACGTAGGTGGGAGAGATTCCTGGGGTCAAGCATTCTTCATGGGACTAGAGAAACCAGAGGTATTGGAGATATACAGCCAGGATAACCCTCGGACCGCACCTGTAAAGGAGATTGCTGCATCTACAGGAAAGAGAGAGGAGCTCTAATACCTATTTTAAGGAGGTATGGGAAAAGAGACCTAAAGTCCAGAGATTCTGGCTGGAGAGGGCTTGTGGCACAGAAGGCTTTGCTACCTACTGGCCAAAAATACCCAGAGAGGAAACCTAATGACAACGTGATCTCAGGTATGAACTCTGATCTGTTCCCTAGCTTTGCACACAGGAAGACAGCAGGGGAAAACAATTTCTATCCTGGTAGAGATCAGTTAGAGCAAATTCCTCTGAGCCAGTGTGTATGAAAAGTGATCCTATGATATTTCAAGAGCAAGGGGAAATATCAAATGAGAGGAAGTGGAATGCATGGATTGCTCTCTTTCTAGGCTGCTGTTCTAAAGTAATCCTCACGTTAAGCAGTCCAAACACCAAAAGGAAACTGTATTGTTTTTTTAATCTACCCAGAAAGGTTTCTTTGAGAGAAAGCTTTAGGGGAAAGTTGGAGCCCACGTGGAGAGTGGACCAGCAATGGTTTGCAGCTGGTTTAAGCACCTGTGATTAGAGCAAGGCACAAGTGCAAACGTGGGACTTTGGAACAGAAAACTTCTTCACTGTGTGAAAGGAAGAAAGTTGTTTTTTTTGAAAAGAGAATTTTCCTTTTGGGGTTTATTTTTCATCATTTCCAGCACTGCTAAGAAAGTTGTATTAGCAGGGGCTAGAGAAAGACCTTTTCTGTTCCATCAAGGTCTTTACTAAGTTGCTGCATAAGCAATTCAGTTGGCCCTTATTTGTTGTTGTTTTCCTTGAATACAATTCCTGAAGAAATTATTCTGTTGATAGTTACCAAGTATATCTGTGGCGAGGGAATAACTCCCCATAAATAAAATCTGTTTTCTGCTTTACACTCGAGCAAACTACAATATCAATTATTTCTGGTTTAAACGTCTGATTTTGTGTGAATTGAAACATATACACCCACAATCCTTTGCAAAGTCAAAGTAAATTCCTGTCTTTTGCCAAGATATGTAGAACTTTCACAACAAAGCACCCCCCGTTTACACATTCTGCGGTTCTGCGCGGCTTCTGCCCTTTGGGGGCTGTGGTACCGGTCCCCTGGGGCCAGTGTGGCTACGGGTCGATACTCATTTATATCATATGGTACTCAAAAAGGAGCGGCACTTTCTTGGCCTATTCTCCAACCTTAAACCATGTGAACAAGGGTCCTGCGGGTGTCCCAGGTTTCACATGGAAAAAACTACGGTCCTGTCATTAATGGACCTGTTGTCTTCACAGAGGCTGATTTAACACATTCCTATTCAAGCAGAGCATCATCAGTTTCCCTCCATTTTGCAAGGACCCATGGGACCACTACCAGTTTCACTTGTGCCGTTCCTGGCATTGCGTTTGGGCCTAGCAATGGCTCTTCCGTGACCTTCATCAAGATGGTGGTTGTGGTGGCAGCAGCACCCCAGAAGGAGGGCATTCGAGGGCCATCCTTACATTGAAGACTAGCTCATCCAAGTGAAATCGAGCCAGGAAAGTGAGGCAAGCAACGGCAAGAGTGGTTGAATTCCTGCAAAGTCTCAGATTGGGTTCTCAATGTCACCAAAAATGACTTGGAGCTGTCCCAGGACCTAGAATACCTAGGGGCCACATTCAACCACCCACGGCAGCAGAGGTTTACTGCCACGACAGAGGGCACAGGCTTTGTGTCAGCAGGTATGCCAGTTCCTCAAGATGCCAACCTCAAATAGCGTGGCATTAATCGCAGTTACTCGGGACCCATGGCGACAACCATAGGGCTGTCCCATGGGTGAAGGCCCACAGAAGGCCATTGCAGAGGGCCCTACTGCACCGGTGATCGCACCAAAGGCATCCCATATCGCAGCCATTTGCCCTGTCCAAACTATGACACGGAGGGCTCTCAGGTGGTGGTTACATCCTGAGAACCTCTAGCGGTATGCCTCTGGAGGCTCTGCTCTGGATTCCGCTGACAACAGATGCCAGCCTCATCAGGATGGGGAGCCCACTGCGAGTGATGGGTGGCGCTGGGGCTCTGCACACCGGAAGAAGCGTCTTGGTCCATAATCAGGATGGAGATGAAAGTGGTCTTCCTAGTGTGTTAACGGTTTCTCCCTTTGCTGCCAAGGGAAGGCAGTCAGGGGCTTCTTGACAATGCGACCAGGGTGGCCTTCGTCAATCGACAGGGGGCAAAGCAACGTACACTTAGAAGCAGAGGCCCGTAGCACTATTGGCATGGGTAGAAGAGCATCTGTAGGCGATTTCTGCAGCGCACGTCGCAGGAACGGACAATGAGAAGGACGATTACCGAAGTCAATTACACATGGACCCCAGGGAGTGGACACTCAGCACATCTTTGAGCAGATGTGCTCTGTTGGTGCGCACCGAGTATGGATCTCATGGCGACCTTTCCAGCGGCCAAGGCAAGCTGTTTCTTAAGCAGGTGACGGGGATGTGGGTTGCAAGGGCTTGACTCCCTGATGTGGTGGTGGCTCACGCAGGGCCTCCTCTTTCCGCTGTGGGCTCTTATAGGCTGGGTGGTGCAGTGGATAGAAGCTTACCAGGGGTGGTTAGTTCTCATTGCTCCTGACTGGCCAAGGTGCATGTGATATGCGGATATGGTATGACTGAGGTCAAACAGGCCGTGGAGATTACTGTTCCGAGCCGACCTCTTGATCCAAGGTCCGGTTGAGGATGCCTAAGTTGGCTCGCTTACAGCAGGGCTTTTGATAGGGTTCGGTTGAGAAGGCGTGGCTACTCGAACCCAGTGATTTTGACTTTTGCTACAGGCCTGGAAGAGGTCTGTGTCGCTGTCCTACATCAGAGTGTGGCGGATTTTTTGAAGCTTGGTGTACAGAGCACCAGTGTCGTCTGCTGCTGGGCGACAGTTGCCAGATAATTCTGGCATTCCTGCAGTCCAGTGGGAACAAGTGTTGGTGTGTAGTTCCTTGAAGATAAAGGCGGCTGCAGTGTTTATGTTTATGTTTATTTATTTGATATACCGCCCTACTTTAGCAGTCAGAGCGGTTCACAATTTACAACAATTTAAAAGTGGGCACAAGGCCAGAAAGATGAAAGGAAATTACAATTATTGATAGGACAATAATAGTGAGTAGACACACAGTACTGTACTTGAGGGGACAGGGTCAGACAAAAGAGGAGGGAAGGTCAAAGGCCAAGGAGAAAAGATGGGTTTTTTAGCTTCTGTTTGAAAGTGATGTGATGGGGTTCTAGCCTAAGGGAAGTGGGCAGTGAGTTCCAAAGAGTTGGGCCAATGAAAAAGAATGCAATTACTTGTTACAGTCGTCTGGGGTCTGTGGTCCTCCCTTGGGATCTTAACCTCGTGTTGGCGGGTGAGCTGGTTTGAACCGTTGCATTATTTGTACCTTGAAGGACTTGACACTTAGGATGGTTTTTCTAGTCGTTATTGGTTCCGCTCGGAGGATTTCGGAACGCCAAGCTCCATCGTGTCAAGAGCCATTCCTCTGCATTTCTAAAGAAAAAGTAGTTTTCCAGCCGGTGCCTTAGTTTTTTCCTAAGGTCCTCTCCATTTTCATCCTACCAACGCTTGCGAAGGGAACGGCGGGGGGCATGGATCCACAGCTGCACTGCTTGGACAGATGGCATGGGTTGCGGTGGTATTAGACGAGGACAGTTCCGTTCTAGAAATCAGATCGTCTTTGTCTTGTTTGGAAGTCTGCAGAAGGGGGAGGCAGCTGCCAAGGCCCTCAATTTTCAGGTGGTTAAAAGAGGACTATTGTGTCAGCATATTTGTTGAAGTGGAAGCTGGAGCTGGTGGGGTTCCAGGCGTATTTGATTTAGGGCTCAGGGGGCCTCATGGATGGAATTTGGACTTGGGCCCTGGAAGATAGTTGTCAAATGGCCATATGGTCCTCTCTCCACACCTTTTGTGAAGCATTATTGCCTAGATGTGCCAGGCGGCAGAGGACGCCAGGTTTGGTACAAGCAGGGCTTCAGGCCGAATTTTGCGGATCCTTCCCATTTAAGGACACTGTTCTGTTACATCCCTGAGGTGCGGGACTGGACTGGAGGGATGATAAGGAAGGTGAAATTAGGCCTTACCTACTAATGGGCTTTCTTTGAGGAACTCTAGTCCAGTCCCAGAAACCTTCCTGTTTTGATTAACTGCATTGAGCCCATTTCGCTGTCCCGGGCCTGAAGAAGGTTTTCATTAGGGTTCTGGCCCTGAGTGGGGGGGGCGGACGGCTCTGCTAAGGACAGTTTCTGTGAGAGTGCGACTTCACAGAAGCATACCGCATTAGTTCACATTGTTTTTTCTTGTGATTTTCAGGTCTGAGTGGACAGGTAAGCTACCTCGTTTGGTGAGAGGAGGGTCCCTAGTTCTCGTAAGGTTTTATATGTTGCTTAACTACTTATTTGTTGCTCCTGTAAGTCTGCTTTGTCAATAGGTTAATGGGACTGGAAGATGGAGCCAGCTGCTTCTCTGAGGTCATCAAAAGAATGACAGGCTCAATCTCCAAGCTGCGGTTGGGGGTTGACTACCCTGAGCAATGGGATGGGACTGGAGTTCTTTAAGGAAAGCCAATTAGCAGGTAAGACCTAATTTCACCTTATGGAATCAAGGGCTGTATAAGGCATTATAATTGGTATTATGCATGTGTGTGTGTGTGTGTTATATATATATATATATTACCGTGATGGCTAACCTTTTTTGAGCCCGAGTGCCCAAACTGCCGCACAAAACCAAAAGAATTTACTCAAAGTGCCAGCACGTCAATTAAATCCCCATTTGCATAAGGTGCTTCATTTGCATAAATATTTGCATAATGTTACCATACACTAACTTTTAGTAAACATGCCTCTTAATGAGTATATGGATAAAGAAAGACTAAAAGGTTTCTACATTACTATAATCCAGTACCAACCGCCAGGCACATTAGGAACTACTACAAACGCTGCCCATTTAGAAACCCATAGCAAACCCGCCGTATCCTAACAGCACTACCAGGACTCACAAAGCACCATACTCTACCTATCAAAAGGCAACACTGCAAATATTAAACCAATACATCTCAGAGAACAACAATACATGACCTACTGGGGAAAGAACAAGTGGCAATGTCAAATAGGAATTATATAAACAGAATACCTCAGCTCAGTTACACATGCAGAACAGACCATCACCAAACAAGGAATCACAATTTAGAAACAGGAAGGCAATAATTTAAACTGGGAACCCCAAAAGCCAAACTTGGAATATAAAACAACACTGTAGAAATAAAACTATATATTAATTTCCTCTTGTACTAAACAAAGCGCAAAAATTAATGATGCACATTTCCCAGAGCTGACATATTCCAGTTAATAAATTCAAAATAAAGAGATATTTTTCTACCTTTTGTGCATTTTTTTCAGTTGCAATTGTTCCAGCCACTTTCTTCTGGTTTCTTCGTGTCTTCTGCTAACTCTCCATCTGCTGTCCATTTGTCCTTTCTTCTGTCTTCTTGGTTTTTTTTTTTTTCCATTCCCCTTCTACATCTGCTTTAAACATACTAATCTTTCTCCTTTGGCTCTTTCCTCATTCCTATTTCATCTACTCAAATTTACCCCTCCATCCTCAATCCCCACTTACTCTCCCAATACCAGGCCAATTGTAGATTTTTTATCCCTCCCACACAAAATATTTTCCCCTCTCCATTTTACTCTCCCAGCCCCATCCCATTCTAATCCATCCCACCATCCGCTCCCTTCTAGTTCCCGCCTCACCCAGCATCCATTCCCTTCTAGTCCCGGCATCAGCCCATTCCACGTCCTAGCACCCCCCCAACCCACAACCAGTCCTATCCCCCCCTCATCAACCCACTTCCAGTCCGAACCCCCCATCACCCCATGTTCCCTTTTAAGCCCCCCCCTATAACCCATTACCAGTCCTAACCCCCCACTTCCAGTCAGCCCCCCATAGCCCATTGCCAGTCCTAACCCCCCCATCAGCCCACAGTCCATTACCAGTCCTAACCCCATCAGCCCACCTCAAGTCCTAACCCCTCCCCATCAGCCCATTTCTTGTCCCAGCCCCCCCATAGCCCATTATCAGTCCTAAACCCCCCCATAGCCCATTACCTGTCCTATCACATTCAGACCACCTCCAGTGTTAACCCCCCATCAGCCCATTTCCAGTCCTAACCCCACCCAACAGCCCACCTCAAGTCCTAACCCCTCCCCATCAGCCCATTAGCAGTCCTAACCCCCCCCCTAGCCCATTAGCAGTCCTAACCCCCCCTCTCTAGCCCATTAGCAGTCCTAACCCCCCCCCATAGCCCATTACCAGTCCTAACCCCCATCACCCCATTTCCAGACAGCCCCCCATCAGCCCACAGCCCATTAGCAGTCCTAACCCCCCTAGCCCATTAGCAGTCCTAACCCCCCCTCCCTAGCCCATTAGCAGTCCTAACCCCCCCCAGCCCATTAGCAGTCCTAACCCCCCCTCCTAGCCCATTAGCAGTCCTAACCCCCCCCCCAGCCCATTAGCAGTCCTAACCCCCCTCCTAGCCCATTAGCAGTCCTAACCCCCCCCCAGCCCATTAGCAGTCCTAACCCCCCTAGCCCATTAGCAGTCCCTAACCCCCCCAGCCCATTAGCAGTCCTAACCCCCCCTAGCCCATTAGCAGTCCTAACCCCCCCTCTCTAGCCCATTAGCCAGTCCTAACCCCCCATCACCCCATTTCCAGACAGCCCCCATCAGCCCACAGCCCATTAGCAGTCCTAACCCCCCCTAGCCCATTAGCAGTCCTAACCCCCCCTCCTAGCCCATTAGCAGTCCTAACCCCCCCAGCCCCATTAGCAGTCCAAACCCCCCCCAGCCCATTAGCAGTCCTAACCCCCCCCCCTGCCCATTAGCAGTCCTAACCCCCCATCACCCCCATTTCCAGACAGCCCCCATCAGCCCACAGCCCATTAGCAGTCCTAACCCCCCCCCCCCCCCCTCCTAGCCCATTAGCAGTCCTAACCCCCCCCCCCCTCCTAGCCCATTAGCAGTCCAAACCCCCCCAGCCCATTAGCAGTCCTAACCCCCCCCCCCTCCTAGCCCATTAGCAGTCCTAACCCCCCCCCTCCTAGCCCATTAGCAGTCCAAACCCCCCTCCCCCCATCGCATTATCAGTCATAACCCCCCCTAGCCCATTAGCAGTCCTAACCCCCCCCTCCTAGCCCATTAGCAGTCCTAACCCCCCCCCCCTCCTAGCCCATTAGCATTCCTAACCCCCCCAGCCCATTAGCAGTCCAACCCCCCCCCCCCAGCCCATTAGCAGTCCTAACACCACCCCCCCCCCCCGGCAAATTTCAAAAAGAAAAAGAGGGCTCTGGCTGCTGCCGCGGACGCGTCGGCAGCATGCAGTGTCCCGCGGGGGCCCCCTCCGCCCGCTAAGCCCCTCTGCAAGGGCTTTTCAGATTCGCGAGGGAGACAAGCGTCTCCCTCGCGTCTCTTGTTAAGCCCGCAGGGGCTAATGGGAAATTTCCCATCAGTCCCTCGCGTCCTAAAGGGCTGATGGGAAATTTCCCATTAAACCCCTACGGGCTTAACAGAGACGCGAGGGAGACGCTGTCTCCCTCGCGAATCTGAAAGCCCTTGCAGAGGGGCTTAGCGGGCGGAGGGGGCCCCGCGGGACACTGCATGCTGCCGCGTCCGCGGCAGCAGCCAGAGCCCGCTTTTTCTTTTTTTGCGGACCTTCACGCGTGCCAGCTGCAAGGCCTTCGCGTGCCACAGCTGGCACGCGTGCCATAGGTTCGCCATCGCTGATATATTATCTTCAGACAGTGGGTGTGTGGTGCCCTCCTCTGGCTTTCTTCTCTCTATGCCCTTTTCTTCTTCTTCTGCAAACTCCAGACTTCGATCTTTTCACCTTGCTGCTCCTTATGCATGGAACAAACTTCCTCTATTTTTACATCAAGTCTCTTCTCCTCCCTCTCTTCAAATCCATGCTAAAGGCTTACCTCTTTGAGGCTGCATTTGGATCCTAATCCCTTGTTTTCCTTGTCTGTCTTGATTAGATTGTAAGCTGTATGAGCAGAGACTGTCTTCTTTATATGTTTGTACAGCACTGTATACCTTGTAACGCTATATAAATGATTAACAGTAGTAGTAGGATGCAATGCCAGTGTATGTGTGTGTGTAGGGTGCCTGCCTGTGTGTGGGGTGCCTCTGTGTGTGTGGTGCAGGGATGGGGTATGTGTGGTGAGGGGGTGGGGTGTCTCTGTGTTTATGGGGGGGAGACAGCAGAGATGGAGTGCCTGCGTGCCTTCTGGGGGGGTGCTGCTGATTTGGCATATATTTACCCTTTTCTCCACTCTCGTTAGCTTCCAATCCCATGCACTCTTTCACCTCTCCTTGCAGACTTTCACCTGCTGCCTTCCCGCACTCTGTTCCTTTCCCAGCCTCTGTCTCTTTCTTCTTGACCTCCATTCATTCCCCTCCCCCCAGTTTTTTTCCAGGGCTGGATTTAATTTGTTGGCACTGATAGGAAACAATGGGGGGGGGGGGGTTCTCACCCTCCCCATCAGCTCTGGCTCCCCCCCCCCCCCCCGATTGGTTCTGACCTAATATTTTGTTTGCTGGCACAACCCAGTCTCTGGGCAGCAACAAGTTTGTTAATTAAATTCAGCCCAGGGAGGCAGATTTACTCAGTCACCACACCCTCAATCTTGGGAAGTGGAGCTAGCTTTGTCCGTGTTTCAGTGGATTTTGGATCAGTGGGGCAGTCCCCTGTATTGATCTGATGGCAACCCGATCCAGTGCAAAAGTAGAGAGATTCTTCAGTTGACCCAGAGAGTTGGGCACCAAAGGCATTGATGCCTTGGTCCAGTCCTGGCCTGGGAAGCCTCTTCTGTATGTAGACATAGCCTCTTGTAGAGCTTTTGATTCATTGGATAGAGCATCATATGGGCCTAGTGATTCTATTGGCACCAGATTGGCTATGGAGGTCTTGGTTCGCAGATCTGAGGCGGCTCCTGGAGGGGTTGCCCCTGTATCTCGTGCAGGGCTGAGGCCTGTTATACCAGGGGCTATCCTGCTGGATGATCCAGTTCCTTTCCGGCTTATGGCTTGGCCCTTGAGAGGTGTGGTACTTAGCGCCCAAATTAGAAGGCTGTGGTTTCAACTCTTAACACAAAGCAAGGTTCCACCTGCCTTGTTAATGTACGTGTCTGGTGTGTTTTTGAGAGCTGGTGTTGGGAGCTCCACTTGCTTCCTCGGAAAGCTGAGTTGCTATCCTTATCTACCTTCCTGCAGGATGGGTTTGAAAAGGGCTTGTCTCTCTGTTCCTTATGTGTACAAGTTTCAGCCTTGTCCTACTTTCTAGGACTAGTTTACCAGTGGCTTTATAATCTCACATCAAGATGTAGTTTGATTCATCAATTACATCCTTCTTTGCAGTCAGTTGTCCAGCATGGGAGTAGGGTCTCATTTTATGTGGCTCTGTTGTCTCACCCCTCTCAGCCATTGAAGCGGGCTTCTTTTAAGTATCTTTCAAAACTCATCTCTTTTGAGACTGCTTTTGAATCTCGATCCCCTTAATCTACTGCTCATCTCCTATGGGTTTCCTTACCGTTCCCCTAGCTATATCCTAGTTCCCAGTTGTTGTGTTCTCTCTTGACTAGAGTTTAAGCTCTGATGAGCAGGGACTGACTCTTAGATGAGTTTGTACAGTGCTGTGTAAGCCATGTAGTTCTACACAAATAATGAATAGTAAGATACTCCATGAAGGTGTAGATAAGATTAGGAGGGACCCAGAAAAGCTTGAAGAAAGGTTAAGAATTTGACAGCTGAGATTTAATGCTAAAAAATTCAGGGTCATGCATTTGGGCTACAAAAATCCAAGAGAGTGGTACAGTATAGGGAGTGAAGTACTTCTGTCTACGAAGAGGAGGGGGACCTGGGCGTGATTGTTTCTGATGAGCGGTGTGCCCCAGGGTTTGGTCTTGGGACCGGTACTGTTCAGTATATTTGTGAGTGATATTGCCGAAGGGCTGAATGGAAAAGTCTGCCTTTTTGCAGATGACACCAAAATTTTGCAACAGAGTGGACTCCCCTGAGGGAGTGGAGAACACGAGGAAAGATCTACAAAAGCTGGAAGAATGGTCTAATGCTTGGTAGTTAAGATTTAATGTGAAGAAGTGCAGTGTAATGCATTTGGGAAGCAGAAATCCAAGGGAATTGTATGCTATAGGGGGCGAGAGAGATTGATGTGCACAGACCAGGAGAAGGACCTCGGTGTGATTGTTTCTGATGATCCTCAAGGTGGCGAAACAGTGTGACAAGGCGGTGGCAAAAGCCAGAAGGATGCTGGGTTGCATACAGAGAGGAATTACCAGCAGAAAGGAAGAGATACTAATGCCACTGTACAAGTCGCTTATGAGGCTTCACTTGGAATATTGTGTTCAGTTTTGGAGACCGTATCTCACAAAGGATGTAAAAAGGCTGGAAGCGGTTCAGAGGAAGGTGACCAAAATGATTTGGAGTCTGCGCCAGAAGACTTATGAAAAGAGACTTGAAGACCTAAATATGTACACTCTGGAGGAGAGGAGGGACAGGGGAGATATGATTCAGACCTTTAAATACTTAAAGAGTATTAATGGACAAACAAACCTCTTCGAAAGACGGTGAAACTGTAAAACTAGAGGGCATGACATGAAGCTGCAAGGGGGTAAACTGAAAGGCCATGTTAGGAAATACCTATTCACTGAAAGGGTGGTGGATGGTTGGAATGCCCTCCCATTGGAAGTGGTGGGGGCAAACACAGTGACAGAATTAAAAATGGCATGGGTCAGACACAGTGGATCACTTTATAGCAACAGGATAAAATCAAAATAAGCATAACTATCTCTTATATCTGAACAAATAGGGATGACCACTAAACAAAGGCATGGGGAGAGGTGCCTTTCTAAGGATACCTTGGCTCATTGGATAAAGGTGTCCTCGGCCTGTCTTTTGTGGACTTGATGTGTCCCAGAGGGTGCACTCTACTTAGGGCTCTTCCTGTGCAGAGAGCAGTTTTGTTGTCCCTATTGACATTTGTAGGGTGGCAACCTGGAAATCCCTCTCAACGTTTGTTACACATTACCACTTGGATGTCCAAGACTGGGTGGACACAGCTTAGGGGGAGAGATTTTAAAGGCATCCATGTTTTCTTCCTGCCCAGTGGAGTAGTAACTTTGGTACTTTCCACTTGTCTAGACTGGTCTAGCAGGACGATCTAGAAGGTAACATTTTACTTACCAGATAATGTCCTTTCCTGGAGTCCTGCTAGACCAGTCTAGGACCCACCCCTTGTGCTCTGTTATCTCTGCAATATAGTCTTCCAGGCTTTGAACATCTGATAGTTGCTTTGTGCAGTGGGTTGTGTTTGGTCAGGTTCTTGACCATTTGCTTTGGTATGAATACTGAAGTATGCCCCTAGCCGCACCAACTCAAGTAGCAGTGATGATATCATTTGAAAGATCTAGTGTTTTCTCTGTCTCTACCTGTGTTGGTAGGGGAACACAACTCTCTTGTCTGGACTGGTCTAGCAGGACTCCAGGAAAGCACATTATCTGGTAAGTAAAATGCCACTTTTCTGTAGAGAACAGAATTGATCAGGCACACAATCTTTCCCACATCTCCATGAGTTGCATTCTTTATGGATCCACAGTACTAACTGTAGTGCTGAGAAAACAGCTACATGGAAGACGGACTGTATATGCTCAGTTCTGATGTCTTGCAGAACCGATCTGTTCCGATGACGTTCCATGATACTATATGATCCAATTGTGCCTGATCAATTCTGCTGCCTGTGGAAAATGTCAGTTGCAGGTAGGAAACAATGGTATATGGACCATTTCCTAATTGTTCCTCCAGTCCAGTTTGCATGGGTTATCACCGTGCACCAGCAGCTGAGGACTAAGCATGTCAGAATTCTGATGTCACAGTACAAGAGCTCCCTCTTCAGCTCCAGAATCCAGTCTTTCAGTACACAGTAGCTGAGTGAAGAGCTTTTATGTGGTGATCTCCACTGAAAGGACATTTTACTTTGTCAAAAAAGAAAAAATAGAGGAAGGCAGGAGAGGACTGAAGTTTTGCATTCTTGGGCTGGGTTTTTCACCTTCATACTGTATAGATAAGTGAGGGCAGGCAGTGTTGCAGGGTCTGCTTTTTGACTTCTAAGTCCTTAGGAGGTTCAGGAATAGTCCGGATGTTAAATTATCTGGGGTTCCCAGGTCCCTTTTCTCCCAGCCGAATAGCCCAAATATCTCTTGGCAACAGTTTAATTGGGTTTTCCTATTCCACCATGGCTCTTTGTATTTCAGGGCTATTTCTTTAAACAAAAAACAGACCAGAGACAGCCTGCACAGAGCGATCGCAGCTTGTCTGAAGCTTTTTCTGTTATTCGATTTAGTGTTTTGCAGTCTAGTGAGAGAAACATCTTTTGGTCGGCAGGTGAGTGTTTGCCTTTATCTTCCTCTGCTGTCTTCTCTGGGTTTGCAGCAGTTTTTTGTTCGGCGTGCATATGGTCGGCTCCCCCTGCCTGTTTACAGTGTTCAGGAAGCCGCACTTGAACTCCTGAGGGTTTTTGCCGGTTTTGCTTGAGGCAGGGCAGGAAACTAAAGCAAGTTCTCAGCAACGTGATCATGGAAGCTGAATTGGGGGTTTCAATGGCAGATTTTTCAAGACTTGCAGTTCTTGTGGGAACCGCAGCCATTTCGGTTCAGGCAGCCATTTCCCCTGCTGAGACAGTGAAATGTGGGACGAGAAAGGCAAAATCGCAGGATAAACAAATTTCAGCTCTACAGCAGAGACAGAGGAGGTTTGTGAATTTTTTGAGCCAGTTTTTTCTCCTGATTTTATTTTATTGATGCACAAAACTTATTGTCCCAAGAGAAAGCCAGCTGGTCATTTTCCTGCTCAGACTAAGGTCTCTTCCAGCTTAGTTCCTGATACCCTGCAGGAGTGAGACCCCATGGAAGGGGCACCTCCATTGAAAAAGAGTAGAGAGGATACTGATGCCTGGCTGGGTCAGAACTCTCCACAATCGCAGGCCTTGGAGGAGCTGGAGGAAAGACCTTCAGACCTCTGGGGCGAGCCTGTAGCTCTGGATTTGGAAGAGGGTGAGATTCCTCCAGGAGAAGACCCTAACGTATCCAGGGTGTTCCACAGAGAGGTACTTACAGCCCTAATTAACCACTGCTTTGAATATTGTGCCTTCCCCTGCACTATTTATTTATTTAACAGGTTTTATATACCGCTTTATCATTTCAATCAAATCGGTTTACATTGAAACTTAAACTTGGTAATATACATTAAACAGATACATTGATAACTTGAATTTTTCTGAGGCAATGGAGGATTAAGTGACTTGCCCAAGACCACAAGTGGAGGAACCCTTGGTGGACCCCTTGCTGCAGAGTTTCAAAGGTTCTCAAGTGTGTTTTCCAGTACATTGAGTAATTAAGAAAATGATTGAATCAGAATGGGAGTTTCCGGATGCTACTCTGAGAGGGGGTAGAGCGATGAGTCGCTTGTACCCTACTCCACAAGACGAGTGGGATTTCCTGAAGATGCCTAAGGTGGATGTTTTAGTCTCAACAGTGACCAAAAAGACCACCATCCATTGGAAAGTGGTGCGACCCTCAAGGACCTTGAGGACTGTAAGCTGGAGGCTTTCCTCAAACAAGCCTTTCATACTAGTGCCTTGACTTTGCAGGCCTCTATATGTGGAGAGCAGCGACAGCCATAACAACGATCGGGAGTTGAGCGGGAGCTCCTCCTCACCCCAATGGGACTGCCAATCATCTGCCCTATAAGGGCATTTAAACCGCCGCTCCTGAGGCGTGAGAAACATCGGGGAGAGCAGCAGCAGCCATAACAACGATCGGGAGTTGAGCGGGAGCTCCTCCTCGCCCCAATGGGACTGCCAATCATCTGCCCTATAAGGGCATTTAAACCGCCACTCCTGAGGCGCGAGAAACATCGGGGAGAGCAGCGGCAGCCATAACAACGATCGGAAGTTGAGCGGGAGCTTCTCCTCGCCCCAATGGGACTGCCAATCATCTGCCCTACAAGGGCATTTAAACCGCCGCTCCTGAGGCACGCCTGCACCTTGCGGGCCTCGCCAGAGGGCCCTTTGACGTGGCCGTTAGGCGCGGGACCATGCAAGACTGGGGAAAAGGCCGCTCCATGATTGTATTGATTGGTATGCTGTTTATATTTAAACGTTAAATGTTATGTAAAGTTTGTGCTGTGTTTCCCCTGTTATGTACTCCCACTCCCTATCGCTTTGATATAATGATATAGTGATGTATGTTCCCCTGCCTGTGTGCAACCCTGTACGGTATTGTGACCGTCTTGATTGAAGGAAAAAGCGGGATACAAAACTTGTCAAATAAATAAATAAATAAATGTGGAGACTATGCCACCAGAGCGTCCATTTGATGGCTTCAGGGGTTGGTACCACCTGACTTGGAGGGCCAGGCGGCGGTGTTGGAAGGAGCCAAGCTGGAGTCGGCCTCAGCATCTCTGGCAAATGCATTTTATGATTTGGTACGGGTCTCATTTAAGACCATAGCATCAATTGTAGGTGCTCTGTGATTTCTTTGGCTACGAAACTGGTCTGCAGACGTTTCCTCAAAGATTAGACTCAGTAAACTCTCCTTTAAGGGTAAGTTACTGTTTGGTGAAGCACTAGACAAGCTAGTCAAGGATCTGGGAGATTCTAAAGGCGGCCACTTACTGGAGGATCGGCCTAAGGGGGCGAAGCAGGGAGCTCCTCAGCAAGGACAGCCACTGGATTTTCAGAGGTTCCGATCCAATTATTTCGCTCCCTGTCAAAGAGGTTAATATGGAATGAAGGGGCAGCCCTTTTGAGACTACAGGTGTTCCAGTTGGAGCTATTATTCAGCCCCTCAGGCCCCATTCAAAAAAACCCAATGAAGCCAGGGAGGCCCAGATGGAAGAAGTGGCAATATGCGGTCAGTTACAACAATTTTATTCTGTCTACGCCGATGTCACAACCGACCAATGGGTGTTAGAGATAATTCAGGGGTACGCACTGGAGTTTGCCCAACTCCTCTCCGAGGCTGCCCTTTGTCCTATCTACTGCTCCGCGCATCTTTACAAAGATTATGGTGGTGGTGGCGGCAGCCTTATTAAAGGAGGGTATCCTGTTGCATCCATATTTAGACGATTGACTCATCAGGCAAAATCAGAGTCCGAGGGAGTCTCTGCCACAAGGTGAGTGGTGGAGTTCCTCCAAAGTCTGGGCTGAGCGATTTTAGAAAAGGTTCAGAGAAGAGCCACCAAAATGGTAAAGGGGATGGAAGGATACTCCTATGAAGAAAGGCTAAAAAGGTTAGGGCTCTTTAACCTGGAAAAGAGACGGCTGAGGGGAGATATGATAGAAGTCTATAAATTAATGAACGGAGTGGAACAGGTAAACGTAGATCAATTGTTTACCTTATCAGAATATAGAAAGACTAGGGGACATGCAATGAAGCTACAGGGTAAACTATTTAAGACTAATAAAAGAAAATATTTTTTCACTCAACGTGTAATCAAACTCTGGAATTTGTTACCGGAGGATGTAGTAAAGGCTGTTAGTGTAGCTGGGTTTAAAAAAGGTTTGGACAAGTTCCTGGAGGAAAGGTCCATAAACCATTATTAAGAAGGGACCCAGGATATCAATGCTTGACCCAGTAAAAGCATTGTGGAACCTGTGTCTCTTGGGGAAACTGCTAAGTACATATGACCTAGATTGGCCACTGTTGGAAACAGGATACTGGGCTTGATGGACCTTGGTCTGACCCAGTATGGCATATCTTATGTTCTTATATGTTCTTAACCTGGCCAAGATTCAACTCCAGCCCATCCAGAGCCTGGTCTACCTAAAAGCTGAATTAGATACCCAAGTGGGAGTTATTTCTCTGCTGGCAGACAGAGTGCAGAAACTCCAGTATCAAGTTCAGCGTTTTTTTGGACATGAAGGTGCCAACAGTGTGGTCTTACCTCCAGCTGTTGTTCTGTGGCAGTGGCCCTGGATCTGGTGCCCTAGGCTCGAACCTATATGAGCTGCTTCAGCAGGCGCTGCTCTCTCTCTGCTACTGCAACCATTGTCTCAGAAGCTGAAGTGTCCTGAGAACATGAGGAGGAGGCTGGCCTGGTGGTTACAGGAAAGTCATCTGACAGCCAGTCTTCTACTGGAACAGCCACACTGGATTCTAGTAACAACAGATGTCAGCCTTATAGGGTGGGGAGCTCATTTGCAGTCGCAGGTCACACAAGGGCGATGGACTCCAAAGGAGAATTCTTGTTCAATCATTCACCTGGAAATGAGAGCAGTTTTTCTGTCCCTCCAGTTTTTCGAGCCCTTGATAGCTCAGAGGGCAGTCCGGGTATGCTCTGACAATGCGATCACAGTGGCATACATCAATCATCGGGGGGGCATGGGCAATGTGATGTTGGCAGATGAGATTCAGCCCTTTGCTACTGTGGGCAGAGGAGGATCTAACCACTCTGTCTGCAACTCATGTTGCAGGAAAGGACAATATTCAGGTGGACTTCCTTAGTCGACACCGGTTGGTTCTGGGCGAGTGTAAATTGAATGCAGCAGTGTTTCATGACCTCATCATGCATTGTGTGGAGCCGATCATGGACCTCATGGCTTCTCTGATGCACACCAAAGCGAACCACTTCTTCAGCAGACGCATGAAGCACATGTCCGAGGGTCTCGATGCTCTGGCGCAGTCCTGGCCATCAGAGGGGCTTCTGTATGTCATCCCGCCATGGATACTCATTGTTCGGCTTCTACATGAATAGAATCCCATAATGGTCTAGTGATTCTCATTGCTCCGGACTGGCTGCGAAGCCCGTGGTATGCGGACCTGATTCGACTCCTGATAAGACAAGCCCTGATGACTTCCCGAAAGAATCAACCTGTTTTCCCAGGGTCCAATATTGATGCGCCAGGTGGATCGATTCTCATTTGCGGCTTGGCTCTTGAGTGGGCATGGCTGAGGCATAGAGGATATGTGGCACCGATTATTGTGACCATGTTGAAGGCAAGAAAGCGTTCTACTTCCTTGGCCTATTTGAAAGACTAGCGAGTGTTTGAAGACTGGTGTTCATCTTGGGGCATTCAACCTTTTTCATCCTCTCTTGCTGTTTATACAGAATGGCCTCAAGAAGGGATTGACTCTGAATTCCCTGAAGGTCCAGGAGGCAGGGCCTCTCTTGCTATAAGGGGCGAGTGCAGGGGCACTCTTTAGAAGGTCAACTGGATGTGGTTCATTTTCTCAGAGCAGTGAAGCTAGTCCATCCATCCTTCTAGCTCATGGCTCCTCCTTGGGACCTTAATTTAATGGTATCGGCCTTAGCGGCGGCACTGTTTGAGCCATTCTCGAGGATGACTTTGAGGGATTTCACCTTGAAAACGGTCTTTTTGGTGATGATTTGCTCTGCTTGTCAGATATCAGAACTGCAGGCTCTTTCTTAGAAACATGACTGCAGAAAAAGACCACATGGCCTATCTAGTCTGCCCTTCCATATCAACTACTACAATAGTCCCTTTTTTTCCTTTTGTGATACTTTTTTGAATTCAGATACTGTCCTCATCTCTACACTCTTTCCATAAAGAAATATTTTGCATATTACTCCTGAGTCTATCCCCTTTCATCCTCATCCTATGTCTCCTCGTAGCAGAGCTTGCTTTCAATCGAAAGAGGCTCTCCTCCTGTGCATTTATGCCACGGAGGTATTTTAACTTCTCTATCATATCTCTTCTATCCCACCTTTCCTCTAAGGTGTACATATTAAGATCCTTAATCTGTCCTCATATGCTTTATAACTAAGACCACTAAACATTTTAGTAGCCACCCTCTGCCCAGACTCCAACCTGTTTATATCCTTTTGAAGGTGTGGTCTCCAGAATTGCACACAATACTCCAAATGAGGTTGCACCAGAGACTTATACAGAGGCACTATCACTTCCTTTTTTTCTGCTGGCCATTCCTCTCCCTATGCACCCAAGCATTATTCTAGCTTTCGCCGATGCCTTTTCTACCTGGTTATGTACTTTAAGATTGTCAAACACCATCACGCTCAGGTCCCGCTCTTCTTTTGTGGACAGAAGTACTTCACCCCCTACACTGTACTGCTCCCTTGGATTATTACAGCCCAAATGCATGACCCTGTATTTTTTTTAGCATTAAATCTCAGCTGCCAAATTCTCGACCATTCTTCAAGCTTAACTAGATCCCTCCTCATGTTATCTGCTCCTTTCTAGGTGTCTATTTCAAATTTTGGTATCATCTACAAAGAGGCAAACCTTAGCCGACAGCCCTTCTGCAATATCACTAACAAAGATGTTAAAAAGAATTGGACTGGATAGTGACGACCAGGGGAGAGGATCCAAGATGGCCGCTTGAAGGGAGTGCCGTGCTGCAGCGATTTCATTATATGGGGAAAAGGAAAGCTAAAGGGGCTAAGAAGCCCTCTTCTACCCCAGCGACCTCGACCCCGTTACCTTCTCAGACGGTTGGACCGATTGATTCCTTTTTACTGCCACGGCAGCAGTCTCGGCAGATGGCGACAGGCGGCCCTAGGGAACTCTCGGCTGAGTTGAGTTCGGCGGGAGGATCCGGGCCAGACATCTCCTCGCCGGAGCAGTGGCGGCCCCTTAAAGAGCCTTTGCTGGAAAGGTGCCTGGTGCCGACGGTGATTCCTCCCCTGGCGACTAGCAGGGGAGAGGAGAGCGGAGGGACGTTGGTATCGGGGAACGGCACGTTTGCCGTGGTAACCTCTCCTACAGCCAATTTGTCACCTTTGGCGGCATCGGGGTCTCCTGCTACGTCTGAAGTGGAGCGGCGGACTATGGAAGCTGGAGCGGGAGCATCTGTTGCTGCTACCTCGGCGTTTCTCTCCTTTGAGAAACCTGCAGAATTCACTCTGGAGTCAATCTGGTCTGCAATAGTCAAGTTGGGTGAATTACTGGTTCCACAGATCTCTACCCTGAATTCCCAGCTACAGGAACATACAGGTCTTTTGCAGCAACACACGGTGGAGATTACCGCGATACAGAGCTCTGTCTCGGAGCTACAACAAAAAGTAACTCAGGTTGAAAACTTGGGATTGGGCTGGCAGAAAGATCTTGGGGCGACACAGTTGAGAGTGGAAATGTTGGAAAATATGGCTCGCTATCCTAATTTGCGACTGGTTAATTTTCCTAAGGCGCAGTCTGTTGGTTCAAAGGAAATGTTTAAAAAATATATGCTTGAAGTATTGGGAGTTCCGGTTGAATCACATCCACCTCTGGTCAAGGCATATTATTTGTCTGTTAGGAAAAAAGTGGAGGGTGGTGGAAATATACCTGGGGTGGATGTGGTTGATTCTTTAGATGTGTCTGCTATGTTAGAAACCTCCTTAATTGATGCAGTTTCTCCTGCTACTTTAATTGTAACTTTTGCATTAAATTCTGATAGGGACTGGTTCCTTAAAATGTTTTTTCGTAAACGTGAAGTTGTCTTCTTGGGTTTGTCTGTTCGGGTTTTTCCCGACTTCTCTAGGGAGACTCAGAAACGTCGGCGAGAGTTTTTGTTATTACGTCCAGGCATATTATTATTGGGGGGTCAGTTTTTTCTTAAGTTTCCCTCTAAATGTCTGATTAAATTGAATTCTGCTATGTATGTATTTTTGAACCATCCCAGTTGCTTGCTTTCATTAATGCCCACCGCCCCTCAGACGCAGTATAGGTTCTACTGCAATTTAATATCTTGACTGTTACCCTTCAGCTGTTTTCCTTCATTTTAGGTTTTCTTTTTTTTTCCTTAACCCTAATTGGATCCTCTCTTTAATGTTGGGGGCTGTAGAAGGTACAGAAATGATATATTTTCTTGCTATGTTTATTTCTTTATGTTTAAATGTTTGTTCTCTGTATCCTTATTGCCATTCAAGTTGTATTGCTTGGATTAATTGTAAAATTCATAAATAGAAAAAAAAAAAAAAAAAAAAAAAAAGAATTGGACTAAGGACAGATCCCTGCTGCACACCACTAGTAAACTTATCCTCAGTGAGCTCCATTTACCTGTACCCTTTGCCGCCACCCACCCAACTAATTCCTAACCCAAGCAGTAACTTTAGGGTCCATTTCTAGGGTGCTCAGTTTGTTTACAAGTCTCTTGTGTGGAACGGTGTCAAAGACTTTACTGAAATCCAAAAATACCACATCTAGGGCTCTCCCTTGGTCCAACTCCCTGGTCACCCAGTCAAAGATCTCAATCAGATTTGTCTGACAAGACTTGCCTCTGGTGAATCCATGCTGCTGCCAATCCTGTAATCCATTGCTCTCCAGAAACCTTACTATTTTTTCTTTCAGCAGCGTTTCCAATAATTTACTCACCGCAGAGGTTAGACTATCTGGCCTGTAGTTTTCGACCATATCCTTACTTCCGCTTTTGTGTAAAGGGACCACATGTGCCTCTCTCCAGTCCTTTGGCACCACTCACGACTCCAAAGGCATTAAAAAGGTCAGTCAGTGGAGCTGCTAGAACATCCCCAAGTTTCTTCAGAATTCTCGGATGTATCCCATTCGGTCCCATCGTTTTGTCTACTTTAAGTTTAGCTAGTTTCTCACGAACACAGTCTTCTGAAAATCGTTCGAGACACCCTTTGCCTCTTTTCCTATTTGTAGGTGTTTTCTGAGGTCTGCTCCTGGCCTTTCATCTCTGAACACAGAACAGAAATAGTTGTTAAGCATTTCTGCTTTATCCTCATCAGCTTCTACATATTCCTCCCCTGCACCCTTGAGTCTTACAATATCACTTTAGATGAAAAATGTCTTATTCCCCCATTCTACTTTGCTAACTTCTCTAGGTTTTTCCAAATACAGGGGGCCTATCTTCTTCTCTCTGTGTCCCTTTTTCTTCACCTTTTCAGCTACTTCTTTTGAGGACCATAGTGGTCCATCCCTAGGGTGCTCAGTTTGTTTATACGTCTTCTGTGCGGACGGTGTCAAAGACATTACTGAAATCCAAATATACCACATCTAGGGCTCTCCTTGGTCCATCTCCCTGGTCACCCAGTCAAAGATCTCAATCAGATTTGTCTGACAAGACCTGCCTCTGGTGAATCCATGCTGCTGCCAATCCTGTAATCCACTGGACTCCAGAAACCTCACTATTTTCTCTTTCAGCAGCGTTTCCAATAATTTACTAACCACAGAAGTTAGACTAACCAATCTTTAGTTCTCAATGTCATCTTTATGTCCGCTTTTGTGTAAAGGGACCACATGTACCTTTCTCCAGTCCTCTGGCACCACTCCTGATTCCAAAGAAGAATTGAAAAGGTCAGACAATGGAGCTGCTAGAACCTTCCCAAGATCCCTCAGTATTCTTGGATGTATCCCATCTGGACCCATGGCTTTTGTCTACTTTTAGTTTAGCTAGTTCTTCACAAACACAGTCTTCTGAAAATCATTTGAGATCCCTGTTGCTTCTGTTCCTATTTGTTAGTGTTTTCTGAAGTCTTGCTCCTGGCCCTTCACCTGTGAACACAGAACAATACCAATTCCGCTTTATCCTCATCAGCTTCTACATATTCCTCCCCTTCACCCTTGAGTCTGACAATACCACTTTTGCCCTTCCTCCTCTTACTAACATATATGAAAAATGTCTTATCCCCACATTTTATTGCATTGGCTATTTCTTCTTTTTTTGTATCTTTGCTTTCTTGACTATTTTGCTAGCTTCTTTAAGTTGTTCCAAATATAGTTGCCTGTCTTCATTTCTCTGTGATCTCTTGTATTTCATGAAGGCCTCCCTCTTTTCTTCACCTTTTCAGCTACTTCTTTTGAGAACCATAGCGGCCTCCTTTTTCTTTTACCTTTATTTATCTTTCTAACAAAAATGTCGTTTACCCTTACAATATCCCCTTTCAGTTTTGCCCACTGTTTTTCTAAATACCCCAGCTGTTCCCATCTGGCTAGCTACTCTTTGAGGTATTGACCCATCTTGGCAAAGTTAGTTTTCCTGAAGTCTAAGACCCTCACTTTTGAATGGATTTTATCAGCCCTAGTCCTAATACTGAACCACACCATCTGATGATCACTGAATGCGAGATGATCTCCCACTATAGCATCAGAAACACTTTCCCCATTGGTAAGCACCAAGTCCAGTATGGCCCCATCACGTGTGGGTTCTGTTATCAGTTGCCTGAATAGTTCTTGTAGAGAATCCAGGTTCTCCTTACTTCTAGATGACACTGCAGCAGGCAGTGCTGCATATATCTTCTATTAAATCCTTGTTTACATCTACTCCCTGTGAAGTGGATCTGTATATAACTCCAATGCAAATGGATTTCTCTTTCCCTTTTTCTAATTTAACCCACAGTGCCCCCTTTCTTCCTTTTAAGTCTTGCAATTTTATAGCTTTAATAATATTTTTTATATATAATATCACTCCACCTCCCCTTCTTCCTACTCTGTCCTTCCTGAATAAAATATAGCCTAGTATAACTACATCCCAATCATGGTTTTCTGTAAACCATTTCTCCATAACTGTCCTCCTTGGATTTAGTGGCAGAGTCCATTCATAAATTCAGACCTGTTGTTCTTTTGTTATTTGCAGGCCCTCGGAAAGGAGAAGCGACTTCCAAAGCCTTGACTGGTTGAAAAAGGCCATAATCTCTGCCTATAATGTATGATGCAAGGCAGTGCCAGTGGGCCTTAGAACTCATCCAACCAGATCATAGGCGTCATCTTGGGCAGAATATGGTCTAGAATTGCTGGTGGATACTTGTAGGGTAGTGACGTGGTCGTTGCTCCATACTTTTACCAGACGTTATCGGCTGGATGTCCAGGTTGCCGGAGGTGCGCAGTTTGGGCTTCTGTGTTTCAAGAAGGACTTGCAGGTCCCTCCCATGATTAGGTACTGTTCTGGTACATTCCATGCATACTGGACTGGACTGGAGGGATGATTAGGAAGGAGAAATGAGACCTTACCTGCTAATTATCTTTCTAGTTCAGGACCCTCCCTTGTGAACTTTGGTGTCTGTCTTTGTGTATTAGATCTGGAGCTTGGAGCGAGTCCTGCTGGCTTGAAGGGGAAGGATCTCGGCAAGAGATAATGAGAAGAAGTACATCACTACAGTGGTTGTGTTTCCCCTATTGAGGGTGGGCATCCTAGTAAGTATGACCCATTCAGCATGCTTTGTCCTTACTCTGTACATAGGTCATGTTTAATAACACAGTCTAATGATGCATTCCTTCTGTTAGAGTGCAGGATCTAGGTAAGGCAGAATAATGTTTGTGTACTTTGCCTTGTCAGTAAGAGACTGGATTCTGGAGCTGAAGCGGGAGCCGGGACCTTCTTTTACATGTGTCTGCACAGTGCTGCATATGTCTGTAGCGCTATACAAATGATCAGTAGTAGTAGTAGCTCTTGTACTGTGACATTACAATTTTGACATGCTCAGTCCTCAGCTGCTGGTGGACATGCATGGAACTGGACTGGACTGGAGGAACTCAAGGAAAGACAATTAGCAGGTAAGGTCGAATTTTGCCTTACTTTTTATTATTCAGTTTCTGGCTTTCACTTCGATAGCAAATGTAGATAATCAATTCCAATAAATATAAGAATTTGCTAATCATTTGTTCTATTAAAATACTATCTATAAATACCTCAACGCAAGCTGAAGAAAAGGACAATTTTCAGCTGGAGTTTACGTACTTTACATAGAAGTTGAAATTTTGTTCAATGTAAATAGTTAAACTTAACCGTTCATTGTAAATAGTTGAATCTGATTGTTCAATGTAAATGTATACATCTGTGTACAATTGTTAAAATGTTCCTTGTAAACCGCCCTTGATCGCTGGAAGGGGCGGTATAGAAAAATATAGATAAATAAATAAATAAATAAATAAATATGAGAATGATTTTCCTTCTTGTAAACAGAGAAAGCAAAGTTGCTTACTTTGAACTGGTGTTCTCTGTGGACAGCATGGTTTAAAGGTGAGGTCAGAGAGGCTGTTGTTGCCAAAAAAACATCTTTCAGGAAATGGAAAAAAGAGCCAAATGACGAAAACTGGAAACAGCACAAGCACTGGCAAGTTAGATGCAAGGCATTGATAAGGCAGGCAAAGAGAGAATTTGAGAAGAAGCTTGCTCTGGAAGTAAAAGCACGTAATAAAGACTTTTTCAAGTACATTTGTAGCAAAAATCCTGTGAGACAGTCAGTTGGACCATTAGATGATAGAAAAGTAAAAAGAGCACTAATAAGGGACAAGGCCATAGCGGAGAGACTGAATGAATTCTTTGCTTCAGTCTTTACTGAGGAAGATGTAGGGTTGATACCCATGACTGAAGTGGTATTTAAAGGTGATACTGCAGAAGAATTGAAAGAAATATCGATACACCAGGAAGATGTATTATAACTGTTTGATAACCTGACCGGATAGTATACATCCAAGGGCGTTGAAAGAACTGAAATATGAGAATGCAGACCTGCTATTAGTAATCTGTGAACTATCATTAAAATCATCTGTAATACCTGAAGATCGGAGGATCGTCAATGTAACGCCAATTTTTAAAAAGGGTTCCAGGGATGATCCGGGAAACTAAAGACCGGTGAGCCTGATGTCGGTACCGGAAAAATGGTAGAAACCATCATAAAGAACAAAATTACTGAACATGTAGATAGTCATGGCTTAATGGGAGACAGCCAACATGGCTTTAGACAAGGAAGATCTTATCTTACTAATCTGTTATGTTTTTGTGAAGGTGTGAATAAACAGGTAGACAAAGGTGATTCGGTTGATATAGTGTATCTGGATTTTCAGAAAGCCTTTGGCAAGGTCCTTCATGAGAGACTCTTGGCAAAATTAAAAAGTCATGAGTTAGGAGACAGTGTACTATTGTGGATCAGGAACTGGTTAAAAGATAGAAAGCAGAGGGTAGGGCTAAATGGCCAATTTTCCCAATAGAGAAACGGGAATAGTGGAGTACCCAGGGATCTGTGCTGGATCCGCCGCTTTTTGACATATTCATAAATGACCTGGAAAAGGGAATAACGAGTGAGGTTATCAAATTTGCAGATGACACAAAACTAAGTTGTTAAAACCCATGAGTATTGTGGAAAATTGCAAGAGGACCTTGATAAATTGGAAGACTGGGCATCAAAATGACAGATGTAATTTAATGTGGACAAGTGCAAAGTTATGCACCTAGGAAAGAACAACCCAAACTATGGTTACACATGCAAGGTTCCACATGAGGAACCACCACCCAGGAAAAGGATTTAGGCATCATTGTGGATAACATGTTAAAACCCTCAGCCCAATGTGCAGCGGCGGCCAAGAGAGCAAATAGAATGTTAGGTATCATAAGGAAAGGAATGGAAAATAAACCAAAGGATATTATTATCTTTATCTTATCTTTATTTACATTTGATATATTGCCCACATCGTGCCTCTATATCGTTCTATGGTGAGACCGCACCTTGAATATTGTGTGCAATTCTGGTCGTCGTATCTTAAAAAGGATATAGCGTTATTAGAAAAGGTTCAGAGAAGAGCCACCAAAATGGTAAAGGGGATGGAAGGATACCCCTATGAAGAAAGGCTAAAAGGTTAGGGCTCTTTAACCTGAAAAAGAGACGGCTGAGGGGAGATATGATAGAAGTCTATAAATTAATGAACGGAGTGGAATGGGTGAATGTAGATTGTTTACGTTATCAGAATATAGAAAGACTAGGGGACATACAATGAAGCAACAGGGTAAACTATTTAAGACTAATAAAAGAAAATATTTTTTCACTCAACGTGTAATCAAACTCTGGAATTTATTACCTGATGATTTAGTAAAGGCTGTTAGTGTAGCTGGGTTTAAAAAAGGTTTGGACAAGTTTCTGGAGGAAAGGTCCATAAACCATTATTAAGAAGGGACCCAGGATATCAATGCTTGACCCAATACAAGCATTTTGGAACCTCTGTCTTTTGGGGGAACTGCTAGGTATGTATGACCTAGATTGGCCACTGTTGGAAACTGGATACTGGACTTGATGGACCTTGGTCTGACCCGGTATGGCATATCTTATGTTCTTATAAGGAAAGGAATGGAAAATAAAACAAAGGGTATTATGTTGTTGTTAAGTGCCATCAAGTCGGAGTTGACTCATGGCGACCCTCTGGATAGCTATCCTAAATTGTGTTCGGTCTTGAGTCAGGCGGCTTATAGTTGACAGACTGGTACCCGTAGCTGCTGTTATTGTATTGATCCATCTCATTGCTGGCCTTCCTCTTTTGCATTTACTTTCTATCTTGCCAAGCATGATGTCTTTCTCTAATGATCTCTCTCTTCGCATGATGTGTCCAAAGTATGAAAGTTGAAGTCTTGTCATCTGAGCTTCTATAGAAAACTTAGGTTTGATCTCCTCCAGTACCGACTGGTTTGTTCTTCGGGCAGTCCATGGTATACACAGTATTCGCCACCAGCACTATAATTCAAAGGCATCAATTTTCTTCCTGTCTATCTTTTTCACTGTCCAGCTTTCACATCCATATGATGTTATTGAAAATACCATGGCTTGAACAAGTCGAATCTTTATATGGAGAGAGACATCTCTGCTCTTGAGAATCTTATCTAGGTTTTTCATAGCCATTCTGCCAAGAGCAATGCGTTGTCTGATTTCTTGACTGCTTGTTGCTTCTTTATTGATAGTTGATCCAAGTAAGTTAAAGTTGTTCACGATTTCAATTTCTTCTCCTTCAACGATGAACCTGTTGATTATGCCAGTTGTCATGATCTTTGTCTTCTTTACATTAAGGTGCAGGCCCATTTTGAGACTATGTTCTTTGATTGTGAGAAGCAAATGGTTCAGATCATCTTCACTTTCAGCCAGTAATGTGGTATCATCAGCATAGCGAAGGTTGTTGATGAGTCTTCCACCAATCTTCACACCTCTGTTGTCTTCATACAATCCTGCTTCTCTGATGATTTGTTCTGCATATAAATTAAACAGGTAGTTGGAGGTCATTAAGACGTTGCCGTCCCATAAAGCACCCGGACTAGATGGGTTTACTAATATATTTTATAAGAAGTTTGGGGATGTGGTGGGGGAGGTTTTGGCACGGCTCTTTCTCCAGGACCAAGCAGGAAGTCAGTCCTCACATATGGGTGACGTCGGCGCCGACGGAGCCCTCGCGGAGCAATTTTCCCCAGCTTTCAAAGAAAGCCTTTGGGAATTGCAGCGCGCATGCGCGGTCCTCTTCCCGCCCAAGGGTGCCATCTTGCTCAGTCTTCTTTTTTCCGCGGAGCCCTACAGACGTGGTTTGTAATTTCCCGCTAGAAAAGTTGATTTTATTTGTCTTTTTTCTCGGTTCGACGCCGGTTCTTTTCCCGCCCGGGCCCGCGACGCCGGTTGCGAGTCCGTTCTTTATTTTTCTGTTTTTTGTCCTTCGTGACAGATTTTGCGCCTTTTTTTCTTTTTCACTGGCTGCCCTGTCTTTTGAGCAGGGGCCCTTTTTCCCCCGATGGCTGCCAGCGGGTTTAAGAAGTGTGATCGGTGTAAGAAGCTCATGTCTCTTACCGACACACACGACTACTGCCTCCGCTGCCTCGGACCCGATCATGACCCGATGATCTGTGGTCCGTGTGGCAAAATGTCCTCAAAAGCGTTGAGGAGTCGGCAGCATCAGCGGGAACGTATCTTCTCTGACTCCGGCCGGGCCCGGACCTCGTCAGAGGCTTCGACGTCTCGGGACTCTAGTCCTGAGCATCGTCGAAGTTCCTCTGAACGGGGGTCTCCTACCCGGGAACATCATTGGAAGAAGAAACCCGCGAGGGCGGGGTCAGTGGACGCTCCTGGTTTCTCGAGGGCCAGGTCGCATAGCCCCGATTCCCGTCCCGGGTCCTCGGAGATGGAGAGGCCTTCCAAACATCCTCGTCTCGAGATGGACTCGCCCGCTCACGTGAGTACTGTTGTCCTTGTGGACTCGCCTCCGAAGGAGCTGACGTCAGGTCCGACGCCATCGGGGCCCGAGTCGGGGGCTGCTGGGTCTCCTGAGCTCGGACTCAGGTTGATGGCCTTGGAGAGCAGTCTGACTGCCTTCATGGACCAGCAGCAGGCATTGATCGCTGGCCTCGCCGGTGCTTCTGCCCTGACCACCGGGACGTCGACGTCCAAGTCGACCCCGGAGACCGAGCCGATCCTCGAGTCCATGAGGGCTCGAGTCGATCCTCGGTTGCGGTCTCCTTCGGCCTCCCGTTCGGGACCGAGGTCGTCGACGCCGACTCCCTCGGCGTCGGGGCGAACGGCATCAATGCCCGCCTGACTGGAGCCGCTCGACTCCTCCTCCGAGGAGTCAGCCTGGGAATCCGAGGACGAAGAGTCACCTGGTTCTTTTCGGACTCGGTGTGTCCCATCGGACTCTCTCGAGTCCGAACCTCGGAGACGGTCCCCCCCGGAGGATACCCGGTTCTCGGACTTCGTGCGGGATATGGCCAAAGCCTTGGCCTTCCCCGCGGATCCCGAGGAGGAGCCTCGAGTCGAAGAGCTCGATGCCCTCCAATATGACGCTCCCCCAAAGGAGGCCTTTATTGTACCGGTTCCTCCGATGCTGGAACGACTTCTCTTCCGCATGTGGGAGAGCCCGGCGTCGTCGCCGGTGTTAAGCAAGCGGGTCGATTCCATTTATCGAGTCCGCAAGAGCCCCGGGTTCCAAAAGGCACAACTACCGCACCATTCTATGGTGGTGGAATCGGCCATGCATAGACTTAAGAGTCAGAAAATGCACTCCTCGGTGCCTCCCGGTCGGGAGGCTCGAAGCCTGGATGCCCTCGGTAGGAAGTGTTTCCAGGGCTCTATGCTTGCTTGTCGAGTCCAGACCTACCAGCTCTATATGGGCATGTATCTCCGAGACCTGGCTAAAGAAATAGCCGGGTTCTCTGCTTGTCTCTCCGAGGAACCTTTGCAGAGGTTCCAAGCCTTGTCAACTGGTATTCGGGAGTGCTCAAAGTTTATCTCTCGAGCAGCCTACGATGGCTTTGAAGCCTCGGCTCGAGTAGCCGCAGCTGGCATCGGTGGCCGCCGACAGACTTGGCTTCAGTCATCCGACCTCGAGCCATGGGTGCAGGACAAGTTGGTCGATGTCCCCTGCAGAGGTGAAAACCTCTTTGGCAAACCCATGGATGAGAAGGCTGCACAGATCGAGACCGAGACTCTCACCAGGACTCGTCTCTCAAGGAAGACCTCTGCCCCTTCTCAGAAGAAGAAGGGCTCGGGGAAAAAGCCCTTTTACCCGAGGAAGGCGGCTGCCTATCACCACTACCCTCATTATCAGGCCTCGGCAGCTCCCCAACAGGGTAAGCAAGCCAAGGGACGGGGTAATGGATCACGTAGGCAGCAAGCCCCCAAGCCTGCACCACCGGCCCCTGCTCAGCAGGGTGGGGGTTTTTGACTTCATCAGCATAGCCTCTCCCCCTCAGCTGGTTTCTCTCAGCACAGGAGGCCGGCTGGTCCACTTTGCCCACAGGTGGACCAACATCACTACAGATACCTGGGTACTTCACATAGTCCAAGAGGGCTATCTTCTGCACTTCCACCAGGCACCTCCCTCCTACTTTCCGGGGGAGCCTCTCAGACTCCCTCTGCACAGGGACTTACTCCTTCAGGAGTTAGCAAGTCTTCTTCAGGAGCAGGCTGTGGAACCGGTGCCCCACCACCTGAGAGGTCAAGGCTTTTACTCCAGGTACTTTCTGATACCAAAAAGAACAGGAGGCCTCAGACCCATCCTGGATTTGCGGAACCTCAACAAGTTCCTCGCAAAGGAAAAGTTCAAGATGCTTACCCTTGGAATCCTGCTGCCCTACCTCCAGCAGGGAGACTGGCTATGCTCCTTGGATCTAAAGGATGCCTACACTCATATCCTCATCCACCCCAGCCACAGACAATATCTCAGGTTTGTTGTGGGGGGCAATCATTACCAGTACAGAGTACTACCCTTTGGCCTATCCTCCGCACCAAGGGTGTTCACCAAATGTCTAGCAGTGGTGGCGGCTTATCTAAGACTTCAAGGCCTCTTTGTATTTCCATACCTGGACGACTGGCTCATCAGAGCACAGTCTTCCCAAGAGGCCACTCACGCCACGCACCGCACTGTGGCTCTGCTCCAGCACTTGGGCTTTGTCATAAACTTCGCAAAGTCCACTTTGCTCCCCTCTCAGGATCTCGAGTTCATCGGCGCAAGATTAAACACGCTTCAGGCGCGTGCCTTTCTGCCTCTCGACAGGGCAAACAGGCTCATGGATCTTGCCAGCCACTTTCACAGCAATTCCCTGGTCTCTGCCAGCAATTTCTGAGACTGCTCGGCCATATGGCTTCCACAGTCCATGTGACCCCCAATGCCCGCCTGAACTTGCGGCCTGCTCAATGGTGCCTTTGCACACAATGGCATCAGGCCACTGGGAGCCTAGCAGACTCCGTACAGATCTGCAACCCGCTGGTCTCTTCTCTGCAATGGTGGCTTCATCTGCCAAACCTAGTGCTCGGAATGGCTTTTCAGTCTCCTCCGCCTTCTCAGGTCCTGATGACCGATGCTTCTCTCCTGGGTTGGGGAGCACATTGCCAAGGGACATGTACTCAAGGCCTCTGGACTCCTTGGGAGTCTGCCCAGCAGATCAACTTCCTGGAGCTCAGAGCTATCCGCCTAGCTCTGAGGGCCTTCTCCCACCTCACTTCTCACCAGTCTGTGCTGGTCCAGACGGACAATCAAGTTGCGATGTTCTACGTGAACAAACAAGGGGGCACAGGCTCCTTCCTTCTCTGTCGGGAAGCACAAAAGCTGTGCTCTTGGCCGTCAGCCGCGGCATCCTCCTCAAAGTGGTTTATCTCCCGGGTCAAGAAAATTGCCTGGCAGACAAACTGAGCAGAATCCTTCAGCCACACGAGTGGAGATTGGATCCGTTAGTGCTTCAGCGGATCTTTCTCAAATGGGGCCTACCCACCATGGATCTCTTTGCCAGTCCTCTCAACCGGCAACTTCCCCGATTCTGCTCTCGATAACCGCATCCTCACAGAGTAGCGGCGGATGCTTTTCTTCTCTCCTGGTCCACAGGCCTTCTGTATGCCTTTCCTCCCATGCCACTGGTGTCTCGGACGCTCTTCAAGGTTCTCCGGGACAAAGCCTCAATGATCCTCGTGGCTCCCCGGTGGCCGAGACAGCCCTGGTTCCCGCTTCTGATGCAGCTGGCGGTGGACACTCCTCTCCCTCTGGGGTTTCAGCCCGATCTCCTGACCCAGGATCACGGGACTCTCCTACACCCCAACCTCCGGTCCCTTCATCTGATGGCCTGGCTGCTGAAAGGGTAGTCCTGGCTCCCCTCCTGCTGCCTCCAGATGTGGAGGAAGTCGTCTTGGCCTCCAGGCGACCCTCCACCCGGAAGTCCTACGCTCTGAAGTGGCGTCGGTTCTCCGTCTGGTGTGCTCAGCAGTCTCAAGATCCCTTCTCCTGTTCGATATCAGTGATCTTGCAGTACTTGCTTTGCCTCTCCGATCTTGGACTTAAGTCCAACTTGGTCAGGGTCCACCTCAGTGCTCTTTCTGCGCATCACATGCCGGTGGATGGCAGGCCTCTTTCCAGCCACCCTCTAGTGGCTCGTTTCCTCAGAGGCCTCCTTCTCCTTAAACCACCTTTGCGCCCACCAGCCCCTGACTGGGATCTGAATGTGGTTTTACAGCGGATTACCTGTCCGCCTTTTGAACCTATGGCTACCTGTCATCTTCGTTTTCTTTCTTGGAAAACCTTATTCTTGGTAGCCCTCACGTCTGCTAGACGCGTTAGTGAGCTACAGGCCCTAGTCTCTGATCCTCCTTACACTAGGTTCTACAAGAATAGGGTAGTCCTACGGACTCACCCTAAGTTTCTTCCTAAAGTGGTTTCCCCTTTTCACATCATCCAGGAGGTGGTACTTCCGACCTTCTTTCCCAGGCCACACTCCAGCCGAGCTGAAATGGTCCTGCATACCCTGGACTGTAGGAGGGCGTTAACCTTCTATCTTGACCGTACGCAGGAGCACCGAAGGGCTGTTCAGCTCTTCGTGTCTTTTGACCCCAATAAGTTGGGGCTCCCTGTCTCCAAGCGTACTCTGTCCATCTGGATTGCTGACTGTATCGCTTGGGCTTATGAGGCAGCCGGCCTCTCATTGGAAAGTCGAGTCACGGCTCATCGTGTTAGGGCGAAGGCTGCGTCAGTGGCTTACCTCCGCTCTGTTCCATTGGCAGACATCTGCCGGGCCGCTACTTGGTCTTCAAGCCAGACTTTTGCAGCCCATTACTGCCTGGAGAGGGAGTCCCGCAGGGACAGTGCTTTCGGACAGGCAGTCCTCCGTAATCTCTTTGAGGTATAGGCAACTCCTGCCCTCCGTCCCGGATGTTGGGCTACCTGTTGGGGGCGTACTCAGAGAAGATTCCTTCCTTCTGTGCTACTGAGCTTGAGGGAGCTCCTTTTTTGTGCTTAGGGTCTCCGGTAGCCTTAAGCTTGGGAGTCCCATATGTGAGGACTGACTTCCTGCTTGGTCCTGGAGAAAGAGTAGTTACTCACCTGTAACAGGTGTTCTCCAGGAGCAGCAGGAATCAGTCCTCACAACCCTCCCTCCTCCCCTTGGAGTTGCAGTTCTATGATTTCGTTTTTGCTAATTTTTTGCTGTCTTTTAGCTATGTCATCAGACTGAGCAAGATGGCACCCTTGGGCGGGAAGAGGACCGCGCATGCGCACTGCAATTCCCAAAGGCTTTCTTTGAAAGCTGGGGAAAATTGCTCCGCGAGGGCTCTGTCGGCGCCGACGTCACCCATATGTGAGGACTGATTCCTGCTGCTCCTGGAGAACACCTGTTACAGGTGAGTAACTACTCTTTAACTCCTTTGCGGAGGGGGGGGGGGGGGAGAGCTGCCGGAAACAATGAGGACAGCGGGTATCACATTGCTTCCCAAAAAAGGGAAAGACTTAACCTTGTGTGGGTCGTATCGCCCCATTTCGCTGTTGGGGACAGATTTTAAAATATATACAAAAATATTGGCCAATAGGATACTACCCTACTTACCGCATTTGGTACATGAGAACCAATCAGGGTTTGTCCCAGGGAGACACACTTCTGATAATCTACGGAAAGTGTTGAATGCGGTGTGGGCTGGAAAGCGTGGGAAGGAACAGATGTTGTTGACAATTGATGCTGAGAAAGCTTTTGATCGGGTCTCATGACCCTTTCTTTTTAAGGTTTTGGAAAAGATGTATTTAAAATGGGTCAACGCGATTTATAAGCAACCGCGGGCAAAGATTCGTATAAATGGCGAATACTCGGAGGGGTTTGAACTAAGGCGGGGTACAAGGCAAGGGTGCCCACTGTCCCCTATTTTGTTTGTACTCTCGATGGAACCCTTAGCACAGCGGGTGCGAGAATGTGAGGAGGTGCAGGGGGTTCGGTGGAGTGTAAGGTGTCACTCTTTGCGGATGACTTGCTGTTTTTGTTAACTAACCCCATGGGGTCCTTAACTACTCTATATGATATTTTAAGGGAATTTGGGGAATATTCGGGGTTTCGAATTAATGCTACAAAGTCGGAGATTTTGAACATCTCGGTACCTGGGGAGTCTGAGCGGGTACTTAAGGAGAAATTTCCTTTTAAGTGGGCCAGGGACAGTATTACATACCTGGGTATCAGGCTAACGGTGAGGGTGGAGGACCTGTTTGAGGCGAATTATGGCAGAATGGAAAAGATTGTTAGAAAGGACATGGAGAGTTGGGGTAATAAGGGGTTATCTTGGTATGGGAGGATGTCAGCGGTAAAAATGGTGATTCTCCCCAAGTAGTTGTATCTGTTTATGGTGTTGCCCATTTGGGTGCCACCGAAAGATTTAGTGAGGTGGCAACAGGGGATTATGAAATTTGTGGGGGGCCCGAAAAAGAATAGGGTTGCTGGGCGTGTCCTGACTAGAAGGAAGGAATATGGGGGTATGGCTATACCAGATTTGAGGCGGTATTGGGAGACTGCCCAACTGGGTGCGAGTGTGGAATGGTGGGGGGATGAGAAAAAAGAGTGGGTGTGGATGGAGTCCGAGGAACTGGGCGAAGGACAGCTTGGTGATCTACTCTGGCTGCCCAAAGAAGGAAATAGTGGGTTTGTGGGGGAGAACCCATATGTGAAGTTGACCCTGAGGGTATGGACTAAGTGGAAGGGTAGGTGGTTGGGTAAGGAGGGAATTTCTCGGTTGATCCCAATTAGGGGGAATGCTGCGTTCCCGCCGGGGATGGGGAAGTTGGCCTATAGGCACTGGGAACAGAAGGGGTTAGGGTGGATAGGTCAACTGTTGGAGGGACGTTCTATAAAAAGCTTTACGGCAATGCAAGAGCAGTTCCAACTGGAGGATAGGGATGCTTTCCGTTTCCAACAGATTAGACATTATATTCAAAAAAAGATAGTGCCAGGCCTAAGGGGAGATCCTACTGAGGTGGAACAGCTATTCCTGATGGGACAGAAGAAGGGGATAGTGGCAAAATTTTATGCTATGATGCAAGGGGAAGGTCCTCGTGAGACCTTCCAAAGGAAGTGGGAAGAGGATTTGGGTGTGGAATGGGGGGCAGACACCTGGAAACCGATTTATCAGTCCCGTTATAAAGATATATTGGCAACCTCTTTGATCAAAAATAATTACAAGGTTATGTACAGATGGCACTTGACGCCAGTGCGCTTGAAGCATATGTATGGTAATGTGTGTGATACTTGTTGGAGGGAATGTGGAGAACGGGGTTCTTATATGCATATTTGGTGGAATTGTAAATTTATTCAGGGAAGGTGGCTGGAGGTATTTACTCTGTTGGGTCAGATATTGGAAAAAGAGTTGCAGCCATCTCCTGCTACGGCGATGTTAGGGGTTCGACCACCGACTTTAAGTAGTGGGGAGGGGGACTTTGTGAATATGGGGTGTGTAGCGCTTCGGGTGTTGATAGCCAGGCGCTGGAAGCAGGTGGAGGCCCCGCCGATGGAGGAGTACTCTAACTCTTTAGCCCATATTTTTCTGATGTGTAAATTGACGGCGCAGAAGAAGGAGAGATCACAAAATTTTTTGAAAGTGTGGGGAAAGTATATTATATGGATGGATAATAAGTAAAATAGCTATATATAATGGGTGCTGTTTGGATGGGTGGGGAGGGAGGAGGGGAGGGGGATCATTAAAGTGTATAACAGTTGGATTGTTGGATGGGTGTTTAGCCTTGGGAATGGCATGGGACGATGTGTTGTAATGGGGGTTAGTAAGGTGTGATTTTGTAAATCTGGTTGCAATAAAAAATAAATTTCAAAAATATAAATTAAACAGGTAGGGGGAAAGTATGCAGCTTTGTCTTACATCTTTGCTTATTTTAAACAATTCTGTTTCTCCTTGTTCCGTTCGAACTGTTGCTTCTTGATCAATGTACAGATTGTGCAAGAGTACGATCAGGTGTTCTGGTATACCCATGCTTCTTAATGTGGCCCAGAGTTTCTCATGGTTTACACAGTCAAAAGCCTTGCTATAGTCGATAAAGCAAAAATAGATATCCTTTTGGTATTCTTTAGTCTTTTCAAGGATCCATCTCACATCCGCAATGATGTCTCTCATTCCTCACCCTTTCCTGAACCCTGCTTGCACTTCAGGTAGTTCTTGTTCCTGGTATGGTTGTAGTCTCTTTTGAATAATCTTCAGTAGAATCTTGCTGGCATGTGGGATCAGAGCGATCGTGCGATAATTTCCACAGTCAGTTGGATCACCTTTTTTTAGTATTGGTATAAACACAGATCTTTTCCAGTCAGTTGGCTATGATGTTGTCTTCCATATTTCTTGGCAGAGCCTTGTAAGTACAGTAACAGCTGCATCAGATTGCTGTAATACTTCTATGGGAATGCTATCAATGCCTGGTGCTTTGTTCTTTGATAAGGCTTTCAATGCTGCTTCAACTTCTTCTTTCATCACCAATGGTTCCCGATCATAAGGTACAGGTTGAAACGGCTGTTGGTCCACTTGATCTTTATCATATAAAAACTCTCTATATTCCTTCCACCTTTTCTTGATCTTCTCAGCATCATTCAACATAGAACCTTGAGCATCTTGTAACATTTCAATTTGAGGCTGGAACTTTTTCTTTAACTCTCGTAGCTTTAGGAAAGCCGATCTTGTTCTTCCTCTAATAGTTTCTGCTTCTATTTCCTTGCATGCGTCGTTGTAGTACTTTTCCTTGTCCTGTCTTGCTGCACATTGGAAATCTCTGTTGAGTTCTGTTATTGTCTTTCTTTCTCTTCTGGCTTTAGCTTCTCTGCGTTTCTGGGCAATTTTCAGAGTTTCTTCAGTCATCCCTTTTGGCCGTTTTTACTTTTTCACCTTTTGTAGAGACTTCTCACTTTCTTCCAACACAACCTTCCTGATGTCATTCCATAACTCTTCTGGAGCTCTGTCATTTGTATCTAAAGCAGCAAATCGATTTTGCAGGCAGTCTTTAAATTCCAGTGGTATATTCTGAAGGTCATATTTTGCTGCATTCATGAGTGGTTTGCTCTTTTTCAACTTTAGCTTGAGTTTGCATACTAGTAGTTGATGATCTGTACCACAGTCAGCTCCAGGTTTTGTCTTTGTTGATGTTATAGAACTTTTCCATTGTTGACTTCCACAGTTGTTGTCAATTTGATTTTTATACAATCTATTGGGTGAAGTCCATGTGTACAGTCGCCGCTTGTGTTGATGGAAGAAGGTGTTTGAGATGAATAGATCGTTGGTCTTGCAGAATTCTATCAGTCTTTCTCCAGCTTCATTTCTGTTGCCAAGTCCATATTTTGCAACTACTTTGCCTTCTTTTTTGCTAACTTTTGCGTTCCAGTTACCCATGACTATCAGGATATCCTGTTTGCATGTTCTGTCAATTTCAGCTTGTACTTGTTCATAGAACTCTTCAATTTCATTCTCTTCTGCAGCTGTTGTTGGGACATATACTTGAATTATAGTTGTGTTGATAGGCATTCCTCGTAGACGAATAGAGATTAAGCGTTTGCTGACTGCATTGTATTTCATTACAGTTTTTGCAAGTTTCTTCTTTATTATAAATGCAACACCATTTCTTGTTTGTCTTTCATTTCCATCATAGTAGACCATGTGATCATCTGATGCAAAGCGTCTGATGCCAGTCCATTTCAGTTCACTGACACCCAACAGATCAAGTTGTACACATTCCATTTCATTCTTGACCACCTCCAACTTCCCTTGGTTCATGCTTCGTACGTTCCATGTTTCAATGCGTAAGACATCTTTACAGCTTCTGACTCTCATTTCATGCGCAGCTACATCAGCAGTCAGACGTCCCGAGGGCTTTGATCCAACCACATCATAAATGCTGGCTTTACTATGAAAAGTCTTCAGCTCTTCCCCAGTAGCTAGTTGAGTGCCTTCCGACCTGGGGGTCTCATCTTCCAGCACTATAGCACAATTTGTTTTGTTGTAACTATCCATTGGGTTTTCATGGCAAGATACAGAAGTAGATTGCCGAGCCTTTCTTCCGCGCAGTTTAAGTTTGGCGTTGTTGCCGTTGTCACAGAAATGTGATCCTCCTCCATCAACACTATCCCATTCTGCTGCTGCCCAGATGGGTGGTTTGTCTTGGTCTGGCATCTCAGCTGAGACCTTTCCATCTTGGGAGACCCTGCCAGTAGTTAAACTACCGATAGTTTAGTTCTCAGCATCACTAATGCACACAAGCCCTCACAGCACGACAAGCTGCAAACCAAGTGAGGGAAAGGATATTATAATGCCTCTGTATCCTTTTTAAGATACAGCGACCAGAATTGCACACAATATTCATGGTGTAGTCGCACCATGGAACGATACAGAGGCGACCACACCATGAATATTATGTGCAATTCTGGTCGCTGTATCTTAAAAAGGATACAGAGGCATTATAATATCCTTTCCCTCACTTGGTTTGCAGCTTGTCGTGCTGTGAGGGCTTGTGTGCATTAGTGATGCTGAGAACTAAACTATCGGTAGTTTAACTACTGGCAGGGTCTCCCAAGATGGAAAGGTCTCAGCTGAGATGCCAGACCAAGACAAACCACCCATCTGGGCAGCAGCAGAATGGGATAGTGAAAAAGGATATAGGGTTATTAGGACAGAATTATACAGAGAAGAGCCACCAAAATGGTAAAGGGGATGGAAGGATACTCCTAGGAAGAGAGGCTAATAAGGTTAGGACTCTTCAATCTGGAAAAGAGATGGTGATGGGAGATATATAGATGTCTATAAATTAATGAATGGAGTGGAACGGGTAAACATAGATCAATTGTTTACATCATCAGAATATAGAAAGACTAGGGGACATGCAATGAAGCTACATGGTAAACTATTTAAGACTAATAAGAGAAAATATTTTTTCACTCCACGTGTAATCAAACTCTGGAATTCGTTACCGGAGGATATAGTAAAAGCTGTTAGTGTAGATGGGTTTAAAAAAGGTTTGGACAAGTTGCTAGAGGAAAGATCCATAAACCGTTATTAAAAGGGACCCAGGTTATCAATACAAGCATTGTGAAACCTGTGTCTTTTGGAGAAACTGCTAGGTACGTATGACCTAGATTGGCCACTGTTGGAAACAGGATACTGGGCTTGATGAACCTTGGTCTAACCCAGTATGGCATATCTTATGTTCTTATGACAGTGGAATAAATGAGTCTTACATCCCCACCTGCCCAGGACCGGTACAAGGACATGAGACATCCTAGTCAAATCTCATTCCAAGTGCAGCTTCCATCCCCAAGCAAAAGGAAGTGGAATCAGAGTGGGGCAGAAGTACGAATGGCATTGTAGCATCAAAGTTGAAGATATCTCCAGTGCTGTGGTGCAGTTTTAAAACTATTGCCACCACTGAATGTCCCAGAGAGGGGCAGCAGCGGTGAGAATGGGTGCCCCTGGAGGGCCAGTGCTCTAGGTGGCTGCCTAGTTCATGTAATAGTAGTGCCAGCCCTGCACTTGCCTTGTCTGGGAGTTACTACATTTCTTTTCTTAACTAATATGTTAAAGGGACTTCATAGGGCATGGCTGGATTTTTCGTCTCTGGCACATCAGATGATGTAACCCATGACTGATTTAATCCTGCTGTTCATGTAGAACACCAGATATAGTTAAGCAGTTTTACTGTGCAAAAAAAAATATCTGTTTGAAAAATATTGGTAGATTTTCTTTGAGGAGTGGAGGAGTAGCCTAGTGGTTAGAGCACTGGCTTGGTAACCAAGAGATCATGGTTCAATTTTCACTAGCACTCCTTGTGTCCTTGGGCAAGTTATGCAGCCCTTCATTTCCTCAGAAGAAAGGCTTGACAGTGCTTCTGGTTACACTGCCAACATAAGGCAGGAGCTGCTGGGTCACCAGGAGTCTGTGCTGAGTCAGAAGAACACGTCGTATATGTACCTACTGTACCTGAATATACCTTGAACTACTATGGAAAAGGCATGAATGAAATAAAAATAAATACATCATTTATCTATGAACTGTAAAAATGCTTTTGCCCAACACTTTGTCTAATCTACAGACACATACAGTACATCCTATAAGTGCAGCTTGGTTTTTGTTTTTATGTTTACAATATGATTTTGAAAATAGATGTTTTAGATGTATTAAACATGATAGAAAATTAATTTTGTAGATCTACAGATAAATAACTTCTGTTATTTTTTTCTTGTCAGATTTACCTAAACCTTTGTCTTCAATATTGGGAAGATTCATGTCAGTTCCAGCTACAGCAAATATCAGTGCAGAACAGGTAAGATTTTTTAAAAGAATAATAACAATGAAAACATTGGCTGTCTAGTTGTCCCTGCAAAATTGCTGTTTAGTGAGATGCTAGAGACCAGGCTAAGAATTTTGAATTGGTCTTCTGTTTCTCATTCTACCTGAGGTTGGACAGCTTGTGACATTGCTTCTATGGGAACTTCTAGAAACCTACTTGAAACTATGGCCCTTGAGATTTTTGCTTGGTTCACTGATTGAAAGAGAAATTAGACTTACCTGCCAATTGTTGTTCCTTGAGGAACTCCAGTCCAGTCCCGCACCTCTGGGGAGTGCACTTCCTCACGCAGCTTGGAGACTGGGCATGTCAGAATTCTGAAGTCACTTGCATATATACTGCTGGTACCTCCCACCAGCTCCCAGTGACCTAATTACAAAGCAGACTTAGAGGAGCAACAAATAAGTAGCTATAATATCAAGTGAATACAACAACTAATCTTTTAAAACATAACTGTCCCCCTGCAAGAAGAGAATAACTCCTCCCCCCTCCGTCGAAGGAACTTGGATAGACAAAGAGAAAGCACAAAAACTGCACAAAAGAGAAGAAAAGAAGAATAGCGAGCACACATCGGTTGAGAAGAGAAAAAACTTGTGGCTACCTGTCGCCGCGACTGCCCCGACCACAGCAAACAAGCTCCGTGTTAGCCGACAGAACCCCGGGTGGGATCCTGGACTGGACTGGAGTTCCTCAGGGAACAACAATTAGCAGATAAGTCTAATTTCTCTTTCCTTATCGTCCCCCAGTCCAGTCCCGCACCTCTGGGATGTAACAGAGCAGTAAATTAATGGAAGGACCTGCCCAACCAGACCACAACACCGCAGATTAAAAAACAGGCATCCCCCACTGCTTGAACATCCAGCCGATAATGTGTACTGAAGGTATGCAAAGAGGACCACGTAGCTGCTTTGCAAATTTCAATCGGAGGAACCAAACTGTGTTCCGCCAGTGAAGCCGCCTGAGCCCTTGTAGAATGAGCCCGCATCCCCAAGGGAACTTGACGACCTTGCAAGATATAAGCTGATGCTATTGCCTCACGGACCCATCTGGAAATGGAAGCTTTGGCCGCCGCTTCTCCCCTAAGCAGTCCCCCAAACAGGACAAACATACACTCGGACTTGCAAAAAGACTCTGATGCCTTCAGATAACGATGGAGAACCATCTATCTCCAGGAACAAGCAGGAATGAGTCCTCACATATGGGTACGTCGGAACCGACGGAGCCTGCGCGGGAAAGCTCCCCAGCTTCCCAGAAAGGAAGCTTTTGGAGCCTCCCACAGCGCATGCGCGCTGCCTTCCTGACCAACTCTCCTCAGTTCTTCTTTTTCCGCGGAGCCAGCAGGTCGTGTTCCTGTCACCGCTGAAGAAATTGTTATTTTAATTTGTTTCTTTGACCGCGTGTCTGCCTTCTCCGATTCCGGACCGGTACCGCCGGTCCTTTTTTCGTTTATTTAAAAAAAAAAAAAAATTACTTTTTCCTACACTTGGTGTATTTTTTCTGTGAGGCCTCTAGGCCTTCTCTGGTCTCCCTCATGGAAAAACCAGCTTCTGGTTTTAAAAAATGCACTAAGTGTACCGGTACTATTTCAATTACAGACACCCATGACTGGTGTCTTAAATGTTTGGGGCCTGACCATTCCATTCCGGATTGTCCATCCTGCTCTCTGATGTCCAAAAGGGGCTTACAGAACAGAGCAAATAAATTTCATATGCTGTTTTCTACCGATACTCCAGCATCAAAATCCTCCAGGTCTTCTTCTCCTGATGGATCTCAGGTAACCAAACATTCTTCGGGCAAGTCCTCAAAAGGCAAATCTCCCTCTAAGCAGCGAGAGGCCCTTGCAATTGACCTGAGGACCCTGCCCCAGCCAAAAAACCCCGGCGGGAAGCTCCGGCTTCCAAAGCTCCTCCTATGGGGTTACAGGTAGACATCGATGGCACGGCCTCGACCGATCTCCTGTTAGACTGCTCTGGGGTACCGGCTAACACCGGTACCGACTTCCAGGCAGTTGTGGCGGCTATGGGTACTACGGTACAATCCATGCAGCAGGCCTTACTAACTTTCCTTAATGCTGCACCGCCATCGGTACCGCGACAATCGGTTCCGACTCCGATTCCGGTACCGCAACCGATTCCGGTACCCAGAGCATCTACTTCCAGTAGCATGCCGGTTCCGGAGCTTTCTTCGATACCGCTCCGGTACCCGATACGCCCGATGTCGGTACCGATCGGTACGCGTATCGATCTCTGGAAGCGAATAGACGATACTTTGAATCCTCTGAAGAGTCTGATACCTCAGATGATTCTGCTGACGTCTCTTTCACTCTTCCTGAGGAGCCCTCTTCTCCAAAAAGGAGAATGTCTCCTCCAGAGGATTTGTCCTTTCAAGACTTCATTATTGAAGTAGCTAAAGGACTCTCCATATCTGTATCCTCAGAAAAGGAACCTAGAGCAAAAAAATTAGATATTTTAGGATACTCTAAGGTTCCTAAAGAGGCAGCCACCTTACCCATACATGAAATTCTTCAAGAACACATGATGGATTTATGGGAGGCTCCTCTTACCCTATCTCCACATTCTCGACGTTTGGACACCATGTATCGGGTTCCTCCTTCTCCTGGTTTTCAAAAAACTCAGCTTCCTCACCACTCTATTGTGGTGAAGTCTGCTATGAAAAAGATAAAGAGTACCAAAAGACACTCTTCTACCCCTCCAGGAAGAGAATGTAGGACTCTGGATGCTTTTGGGAGAAAAATCTTCCAAGCTAGCATGCTTATTGCCAGAATCAATTCATACAGCCTTTATATGGGCATGTTTTTGAAAGAGATTGCATTAAAGATACGTCAATTTCTCTCCTTTGTCCCAGAGGATAAACAGGAGGAATTTCTTCTTTTGCTAAAGCATACTCAAGATGTTTCCAAGTTCTCCAACAGAGCAGCCTTTGACTCTTTTGAGGGGGCAAGCAGAGCCTCTGGCATAGCCATAGCTGCTCGCAGACTGGCTTGGCTCCAGGCCTCTGATTTGGAACCCTGGGTACAAGAAGGCTTGGGCAATCTGCCCTGTACAGGTGAAAATCTCTTTGGCAAAGAGTGGCAAATCAAAGCCACTCAAATGGATGCAGAGAATGCTGCTTTAGATAGACTTTCTAAGTCTACCTCTACCCCTGCCAAGAAAAAAACTTTTAAGAAAACTTTCTATAAAAAGACCAGATTTTCCACTAATACTGGCCAGCAATCTTCCCAAGTTCACTTTGCTCCTAAGCATCAGCAAACTAAGCAGGCCAGAACAAAGGCCGCAGGGTCTGCTACAACCCAGCAGTCCCAACCTCCTCAGGGTTTTTGACTTGGTTCTAGAGAACTTACCCTTTCTGGCTCTGCAACAGCCAGAACCTCTCACCATTCCAGGAAGGTTGGCTCATTTTGCTCCCAGATGGGAACAAATCACATCAGAACCGTGGACCCTCTCTATCATCAGAGAGGGCTACAAACTACATTTCTCCAGCCTTCCTCCCCATACCATGGTGAGACAATTCAATTCTCCCCCATCTCTCCTGTACCTGTTGGGACAAGAGGTGACCACTCTTCTCGCCCAAAGGGCAATAGAAGAGGTTCCTCTTCCTCAACAAGGGTCAGGTTTCTACTCCCCCTATTTTCTGATTCCCAAGAAAACAGGGGGATACAGACCAATTCTAGATCTCAGAGAATTGAACAAATTCCTCTACAAAGAGAAATTCAAAATGCTTTCTCTAGGTATTCTCCTTCCATACCTACAGAGTCAGGACTGGCTTTGTTCTCTAGATCTCAAGGATGCGTACACACATATACTCATCCATCCATCCCACAGAAAATTCCTACGGTTCATGTTCCAGGGAAAACATTTCCAATACAGAGTACTCCCCTTCGGTCTAGCCTCTGCTCCAAGGGTATTTACCAAATGCATGGCAATAGTAGCTGCATTTCTATGCACTCTGGGGATCTTTGTCTTCCCGTACCTGGACGACTGGCTCATCCGAGCTCCATCTCAGTCCGAGGCTCAGACTTCCCTGGACCACACCAGATGCATATTGCAGTATCTGGGACTTGTCATCAATCTGCCAAAGTCTCAGCTCACCCCTACTCAATCCCTAGAGTTCATCGGGGCTTGGCTAGATACTACCACTGCAAGGGCCTATCTTCCTCAGGCCCGTTGCAACCGTCTAGTGCACTTGGCCTCTCAAATTCAGTCCAGAAGCCACTTGACTGCCAGAGAGATGCTACAACTGCTAGGTCACATGGCATCCACAGTTCATGTAGTGCCTTATGCTCGCCTACATATGAGAGCAGCTCAATGGACCTTGTCCACACAGTGGACCCAAGCATCAGGAGCTCTCTCAGACCAAATAGCAACCTCAAAACATCTTTTTTGGTCTCTCCAATGGTGGATATCCACTCAAAATCTGTTGTTGGGGGCCCCCTTCCAACCTGTGTTACCCCAAGCAACTCTTACTACAGATGCCTCCCAAACAGGCTGGGGAGCTCATCTACAAGACCTCTTCACTCAGGGCCTTTGGTCTCCACAGGAAACCACCCTTCATATCAACCTTTTGGAGCTGCGAGCAATTCTCCTTGCTCTCAAGGTCTTTCATACCCTCCTCATCAACATGACAGTTCTTGTTCATACCGACAATCAAGTAGCCATGTTCTACGTAAACAAACAAGGAGGGACTGGCTCTCTGTCGCTTTGCAACGAAGCTCTAAAACTCTGGGCCTTCGCCAGAGAGCATCAGATCCATCTCCTGGCAGTGTACCTCCCAGGAATCCAAAACTCTTGGGCAGACAGACTCAGTCGAGTCCTGCTGCCACACGAATGGTCCCTGCACATGGATCAGGTACTCAGAATCTTTCAAGAATGGGGGACCCCGGACATAGACGTCTTTGCAAGTCTGTGGAATGCCAAACTTCCCCGGTTCTGTTCCAGGATTCCGTGTCAGGGAGCTCAGGCCAAGGATGACTTCCTCCTTCATTGGGGTCAGGCCTTCCTATATGCCTTTCCACCCATTCCCTTGATTCCCAAGACTCTATTCAAACTTCAGAGGGATCAAGGATCCATGATCCTCATAGCTCCACGCTGGCCACGCCAAGTGTGGTACCCTCTACTTCTGCATCTCTCCCAGACACCCTCCCTGGATCTGGGAGCTGCTCCAGACCTTCTGTCTCAAGAGGAGGGGACTTTGTGGCACCCAAACCCCAAGTCCCTTCACCTCAGAGCTTGGTTACTGAAGGCCTAGACCTTCAAGACTTGAATCTTTCTCAACAGGTGAAGGATGTCCTCCATGCATCGAGGAAACCTTCCACCAGGCGTTCTTATGCTTTTAAATGGAAAAGATTTTCAATTTGGTGTGCTGACAAAGGTCTTAACCCTCTAGCACTACCTTTGAATTCTTTACTCGAATATCTCCTGCATCTTTCCAATGCAGGACTTAAAACAAATTCTGTAAGGGTCCATTTGAGTGCTATTGCAGCATCTCTTCAGCCTGTCAATGGACAACCTGTTTCCTCTCATCCTCTTATTGCAAGATTCATGAGAGGTCTAACTTTAACTAAACCTCCCATTCGGCCTCCTCCGGTGGCATGGGACTTAAACGTGATTCTTGGTCAGCTTATGAAGCCACCCTTTGAACCCTTAGCCACTACCTCCTTGAAATTTCTTTCCTGGAAAGTCATTTTCCTTATTGCAATCACTTCTGCTCGCCGCATCAGTGAACTGCAGGCTTTAGTGGCTAATCCACCTTATACAAGGTTCCATCATGATAAGGTAATCCTTAGGACAAATCCTCACTTTATGCCTAAAGTGGTCTCGCCTTTTCCTCTTAATCAAGAGGTATATCTACCTGTCTTTTTTCCAGCTCCTCATGCATCCAGTGCAGAGAGGAACTTACATACGTTAGATTGTAAAAGAGCTCTTGCCTTTTACATCCACAGGACACAGCAACATCAAAAGTCTTCTCAACTTTTTGTTGCTTTTGATCCTTCTCATTTAGGACTTCCAGTCTCAAAAAGAACACTGTCCAATTATTTATTTATTTATTTATTTATTTAACAATTCTTTTATACCGCGCTATTACAATCAGTGCGGTGTACAATGAACAAGAACATACTACAATGCATACAAGTAACATTGAGTTTTACATTAAACAGGGAACTTCAACAATAGGACAACCGGGGGAACTATGTACAGATTAACTTAATGTACTATGTACAGATTAACTTAATGTTATATACAGTAATATGATTGGATTGCTCAGTGTATTTCTTTTACTTACCAGAGTAAGAACCTTTCTCTGGAAGGCCATGTCACAGCTCACAATGTGAGAGCCATGGCCACATCTATGGCTCATCTTCATTCTGTATCCATCGATCAGATCTGTCGAGCAGCCACCTGGGCCTCGGTTCATACCTTCACAGCCCATTACTGCTTGGACAAGGACTCCCGCCGGGATGCCTTGTTTGGTCAGGCTGTCCTCAGACACCTGTTCCATTCTTAAGCAACTCCTGCCCACCTTCCCTGAATGGATGCCTGAGATCCATAGGAAGATGAGGAACCCTTGGAGGGGGATCTCCCCGGCATCTCAGCTAGGGAGTCCCCATATGTGAGGACTCATTCCTGCTTGTTCCTGGAGATAGCACAGTTACTTACCTGTAACAGGTGATCTCTGGGAACAGCAGGAATTAGTCTTCACAACCCACCCACCTCCCCTAGGAGTTGTATCTCTCTCTCTCTCTCTTTCCTTTCCTCTCTCTGTTGTCTTAGCTTTAAACTCGAACTGAGGAGAGTTGGTCAGGAAGGCGGGAAGGCAGCGCGCATGCGCTGTGGGAGGCCCCAAAAGCTTCCTTTCTGGGAAGCTGGGGAGCTTTCCCGCGCAGGCTCCGTCGGTTCCGACGTACCCATATGTGAGGACTAATTCCTGCTGTTCCCAGAGATCACCTGTTACAGGTAAGTAACTGTGCTTAACATGTTATCCACAATGATGCCTAAATCTTTTTCCTCGGTGGTGGTTCCTAATGTGGAACCTTGCATGTGTAGCCATAGTTTGGGTTGTTCTTCCCTAGGTGCATAGCTTTGCACTTGTCCACATTAAATTTCATCTGCCTAATCTTCCAATTTATCAAGATCCTCTTGCAATTTTCCACAATTCTCTTGGGTTTTAACAACTTTAAATAGTTTTGTGTCATCTGCAAATCTGATAACCTCACTCGTTATTCCTTTTTCCAGGTTATTTATGAATATGTCAAAAAGCAGTGGACCCAGCACAGATCCCTGGGGTACACCACTATTCATCTTTCTCCAGTGGGAAAATTGGCCATTTAGCCCTACCCTCTGTTTTCTATCTTTTAACCAGTTCCTGATCCACAATAGTACAATGCCTCCTATCCCATGATTCTAGTCTAAAGCCATGTTGGCTGTCTCCTATTAAGCCATGGCTATCTACATGTTCAGCAATTTTGTTCTTTATGATGGTTTCTACTATTTTTCCCGGGACTGACGTCAGACTCACTGGTCTGTAGTTTCCCGGATCACTTTTTAAAAATTGGTGTTACGTTCGCCATCCTCCAATCTTCAGATATTACAGATGATTTTAATGATAGTGATAGTCCGGAACGGTTCCCATCAGGACAAGGCCTGTAACTCCGAAATCCGGCACGCAGAGCAGATTGCTACTAAAAAGACTGTCTTTAAAGTCAAATCCTTTACTAAGGTCTGATTCATGGGTTCGAATGGCTCTCTCATCAGTTCCCCCAAGACCAAATTGAGATCCCATGGAGGAATCACCACTCTGCGTGGAGGACATAAACAAGATACCGCTCTCAAGAAACGTAAGACATCTGGATGGGAACCCAATGTGACACCATGAACCTTGCTGCAATAACAAGAAATAGCTGCCAGCTGCACCCTTAACGAGCTGGCTGCCAGACCCTTATTAAAACCATCCTGCAAGAAGCCCAAAACCACTGGAATTGACCCCGAGGCAGGGCGCACCTTCCTCTCCACACACCAATCTTCAAAAATACGCCAGGTGCAGACGTAGGCTAAGGAGGTCGACCTTTTCCTGGCCAAGAGTAAGGTAGAGATTACCAAACTAGAATAACCTTTCTTTCTTAGCCTCGCCCTTTCAATGGCCAAGCCGTAAGCGAGAACCGATCCACTTGAGGCATTCGAAGAGGACCCAGCTGTAGGAGATCCTCCCATGTCGGAAGCCGCCACAACCGACCATCGAGAAGACACACTAAGTCAGTGTACCACGGATGACGCGGCCAATCTGGAGCGATTAAAATTACCTGCCCTTGATGGGCTTCGATGCATTGAACCACCCGGCCTATGTGAGCCCAAGGGGGGAAGACAGAGGAACCCTGCGAGGGCCATTGTTGCAGTAATGCATCCAGGCCCTCGGACATCCTTTCTCGTCTCCTGCTAAAGAAGCGGTTCGCCTTGGCCGACCAAAACGTCATCATGAGATCTATAATGGGAGACCCCCACTTGCGGACTAACTTAGCGAAGACCTCTGGGTGAAGCTCCCGCTCTCCGCGATCCATGCAGACTTGGCTGAGGTAGTCCGCCATCACATTGTCTGATCCCACAATGTGCGCCCCTGACAGCGCCTGAAGCCGAGGCTCCGCCCATTTGAACAAGGCTTCCGCCTCCTCCTCCAGAGCCGCACTGCCTGCGCCCCCTTGTTGGTTGAGGTGCGTGACCGCGGTGGCATTGTCCAACAGAACTCAGACCGTGCGACCCAGTAAGTTGGACTCGAAGGCGCAGAACGCCAGAGCTACAGCTCGCAACTCCAGACGGTTGATCGACCACTGGACCTTCTGTCCGCTCCAGCTCCCTTGTGTGAAGAGCTCCCTGCAATGAACCCCCCAACCCGCCAGACTGGCATCTGTCAAAACAGGAACCCACTGTGGCTGCTCGAGGGGCATGCCCGCTGCCAGATTTTCTGGATGAAGCCACCATTGAAGAGACGTCCTGACTCTCACTGGACAGAGCAGACGTTTGGACAGAGAATCCCTCTGGTCAGGCCAGCAATGGAGCAGGGACCTCTGCAAGGGATGCATGTGCGCTCTGGCCCATGGCACTACTTCCAGAGTAGCTGCCATCGTTCCCAGAACACAAAGATACTGCCAGGCAGAAAGCGCTGGACGCCTCAAAAAGCTGCGCACCAAGAACTGAACTCCCAAATATTCCAGAATCTGCGAGGGCACCGATCGGCTCTTGGCAACATTCTTTATTTTTATCTTCATTCGCATGATTTGATAAACCGCCCAAGCTGAGGCGTCAGGGCGGTGTACAATACAAAAAAGCAATGGCTACCAAGAAAACAAAGTCAGAAAAGGAACGCCAATAATGACAGGACAGAGAGGGACAGACTACGCAACCGAGACTTTGTAGAAGTTGTACCATCCTGGCTGTAGCCCATACACTCTCGGCTCTGGACTTTGTCCGGATCAACCAGTCCGTCAACATAAGGGTGAACCAACACTCCCTCTTTGCGAAGAGCCGCCACCACCACCACCATTACCTTGGTGAAGGTCCGTGGTACTGTCACCAGGCCGAACAGTAATGCCTGGAACTGAAAATGTCCCCACGGCACCGCAAACCTTAGAAACCTTTGATGATCTGGCCTGATTGGAATGTGCAAATACGCTTCAGTGAGATCGAGAGATGTCAAAAATTCCTCCTTTCGCACTGCCACTATTACGGAGCGCAAAGTGTCCATGCAGAAATGTGGCACCCGAAGACAATGGTTTACGCACTTGAGGTCTAGGATTGGAACGAAAGGTTCCGTCTTTCTTTGGCACCGTGAAATACATGGAGTATCAACTGCAACCGTACTGCTCTCGAGGAACCGGAATCGCTGCTCCCAGCTGCAGAGGGCGAGACAGAGTTCCCTCTACCGCCAACGCCTTGCTCCGTGCCCTGCAAGGAGATAGAACAAAAAGAGTCGACCACCGGTTGGGCGAACTCGAGGGAATACCCCTCGCAAATTACCTCCAACACCCATTGGTCGGATGTTATCTGGACCTAGGCTGGGAGAAACTCCCGAAGCCGACCTCCCATGGGTTGAATCCCAACCTGGGTCGTCCTTGTTTCATTGGATTTTCCTAAAGCCCGAGGGACTAGCGAACCCTCTGCCCGCTCCTCGGAAACCCCTAAAACCTTGACCTCTAGAGGGAAACCTCCCTCTTTGGAAACTTCCCAAGCGGAAGGTACGAAAACGTCTGAAATCCCAGGGCTGACTCCGCAAAACTGTTGCAGTCTGCCCAGGCTTTGGCTTATCCTCCGGCAAGCGACCTCCTTTTGACTCCCCCAAATCCTTGACCAGCTTGTCGAGATCCTCCCCGAACAACAGCTTCCCCTTAAAGGGAAGCTTGCTAAGTCGTGACTTGGAGGAACTGTCCGCTGCCCAATTCCTTAGCCAAAGATAACAGCACGCTGCCACCAGCGAAGCCATGCTATTAGCCAATCCTCTAATGAGGTCATAGTGGACATCGGCCAGGTAAGCCGCTCCCGACTCTAGCCTAGTTACATCTGCTAACTGGTCCTGCGCCTGTTCCCCTGGCTGTTGCAAGTGCTGTGACCAGTGAAGACATTGCCTCCAACTGCAATGGTTGTGACCGCTGAAATGGCTGCATCCACACGTGGGGAACGAAACATCTCACACTCTTGGTCCGAGGGATAGAGACAAGTCATAGATCTCCCACCTCTTAATCCTGCCTCTGGCAGGTCCCACTCATCCTGGATCATCTGCTTGACCACACGGTGAACTGGAAAAACTGCCTGGGACTTCCATACCGCCTGAATGAGAGGATCCTCCAACCCCTCATCCTCCGCAGGAGAAACAACCGATAGATTGAGAGCCTGAAGTGACTGTAATCAGAGCTGGCAGTTTCTCTCTCTGAAAAACTCAGATAATCCTTGCCTGGTCCTCAGGCTCCTAAATCTCACCTTCCTCGAGCTCTTCCATGCCAGTCTCTGGCTCTTTGTCGAAGCTGTCCCCTTCTAGCTAATCAGGCAAAAGAGGCTGCTCCTCCACCGATCGAGCCGATCTTCTCTGCGGACACCCGGCCTACCCCAGCTCTGAGAACAGAGATGTTCGAAGCAGTCCCCTGCTGATGCAAACAGAAGGCCTGATGCAATAAAAGAACAAACTCCTTGGGAAACCCCCCCCCCAGAGCTGCCCCCCCACACAACTGGAGGGTTAGAAGGACCTGGAACTGACAGGACCGCAGCCCGCGGAGAGGCAGGAGCCTCTAGAAGAGAACCAACCTCCATAGAGGCCGGGGAACCTTGTGCAGCCAAATTCACCACCTCTTTAGATTTGTCCTGGAGCTCCTGCTCCATGTTGAGTGCTTCTGTTGCGCAGCCGTGATACACTCCTGTGTCCAAGACCGTCCCCCGATGAGAAACTGCGGACGCGTAGGCATTAGACCCGAATTCTTGCCAAAACTACACAGACCCCTTAGCAGAGCTACAGTTGCCAGAAAAATTCCAAACAATTTTTTTTTTGCTCTTATTATTAGCCCATTAAGGCTTCTGGAACTTTATAAGGCTATCCAGTGCCCCTTAAAAACATCCCAGAACTGAGCCCAACATCAAACTGAATAAACAATGCTGTGAGAAAAAACACGGGGGGAAAAAAAGGACCGCTAAGCCGACAGCGCTGAGAAAGGCCTAACCGCGCTCCCCACGAGACAGTAGGTCGCGATTGACAGGCCGGCTGAAATTTCTCAGTTCGGAAGACTCACCTCTGCAAAATGGGCTCTGCACAGCTCTTTACTGACGGCGCCAAAGCCAGATACCACTGCTCTAATCAACCGCCGGAGGGAGAATGACACCGGCAGCAGGAGTGAGCAAACAACGGTTTCTCACTCTGTAACGAGATCGGGAGCAGTCCGGGCAGCACAGAAAGAGATCAGCAGTTCAGCTCCCCTCCGTACAGATAAGGAGGGGAGTGAAGCAGGGCAAGCCAAAAATCGAACGGGAGAAGGAGCAGCGATCCTCTTCATGTTGTCTCTCCTGACTGCCCTCAGATCTGTTGTTTTTTTTTTTTTAAGAAACTTTAAAGAACTGCAACCCCCAAAAAAATAAAGTATAGGAAGGGAAATAAAACCAAAACACCCTACTACTCTAAACTAATGCTCCTTATCTGTTCCTTCAGTGAGCTCACCACCTAGGCTCACTGTCACCTCCAGCTGCTTGGAGACTGAGCACAATGGGAGCTGGTGGGAGGTACCAGCAATATATGTGCAAGTGACTTCAGAATTCTGACATGCTCAGTCTCCAAGCTGCGAGAGGAGGTGCACTACCCAGAGGTGCGGGACTGGACTGGAGGGACAATAAGGAACTGAGGATTTTGATGACAACTTGGCACATATGCAGCAAATTGGGATGCTGGGTTAAATTTGACCTTTCCAGAGTATGCTGGATTTTCTAGAGAGAAAACCTCCAAAAGATAGCCAGTGAAGTGTTGTGGTAAATCAGTTTCCTTATCATCCTGCTAGACTAGTACAGATGAATGGGTTGTGCCACTCAACCAGCAGATGGAGGTAGAGAGTGACAAGCTTCAGTGATGTCATTCCCAGTATAAGGAGTGATGCAGCCCTGGAACATGCTAATATTCTCTGCCTCCAGCAGATGTTTGCATTGTGGACTGTTTCAGTAGTTTTCCTTTCTCTCTTCACCTGAAACCTAACTCCCATGTGTGCAAGCTGCAACCTGTGGCCCTCATAAGAACATAAGATATGCCATACTGGGTCAGACCAAAGGGCCATCAAGCCCAGTATCCTGTTTCCAACAGTGACAAATCCAGGTTCCACAAAAATAGATAGATTCCCTAGTCCACTTTAATATTGTTTTTTGGATTTTTCATTTAGGAACTTGTCCAAACCTCTTTTTTAAACCGAGCTACAGTAACAGTTTTTCCTTTTGTCCCTCCAGTCCAGTCATGAACCTCTGGGGTTTAGCACCTCCTCCAGCAGCTTGGAGACTGAGCACGTCATTCTTTTTGATGACACTGGTATAAATAGCCCAGGAACCGCCTCTCCGCTCCTGTAGTCTCAGTCTCCAAGCAGCTGGAGAAGTAGTGAGCCTGGTGGTTCAGAACTCACTAGAGGGACAACTAAGGAGAGTTAGATTAGAGGGTTTTTTAAAAACAGCTTTCAGAGACTAAATGCCTCAGTCGGGGTGATCATCCATCTTGTAAGGGGGTTAGCTATCCGGCTCCCGAACCCACTGTTTTGGGTGAGGAGCTGGTAGAACAAGCAAAGAGGGATAGTAGTGCTGGTGTTTCCTGCCGGCAATCACTGAAGCGGCTCCTCCTCCTTCCTCTCAGACTTGACGCCAAAGCCGCGAATTTCGGCTGAGCACGGGGAGAGCTAAACGTAAGGACAGCAGGGTCTTTGAAGAGCTATGGCAGAGATAAGGTGCCGGCGAGTTGGAGTCCGATCTGGAGGTTTTTTGTTTTTGGCACGATCACAGGATCGCTGCGAGGGTGAGAGGCCCGACCGTGTGGCAGCCGCATGGGAAACGGTGTTTGCAGGGCTGAGCTGTGCAGATTCCTGCTCTGTGTTCTGGGCCCCCTTTTTCTTGCTCCCTGAGGTTTTTTGGAGCCCTTGTTGAAGGGGATGCTCCACATAGGTATTCAGTCATTGTTAGGGGAGACTTAAAAAAAAAAAAAAAAAAAAAGCTGAGGCAAGCTTAGGCCGGGAAACTGTCAGGCTGCAGCTGCTGGGCAGTCTCTGTCAGGGGGATGAGTTTTTTCCTGGAGGTCCTAGCCGGTTTGGGCAGGATGCCATCCAGGCCTCAATGTCTAGTGTGTGGTACTTGACGGGGGACAGTGTCAGAGACAGGGGTTTGCAGAGGGTACACTCAGGAGGCAGCCTCTATGAAACAAGCCTTGGAGGAGGGATTCGAGGTTCAGAAGGGGGCCGCTCTAGGCCTGCTGGAACCTGTATCCCCTCCCTTGACATCCCTGGGTGGCTGGGCCTTCCTCGGCTCCAGACCTTCCCCCTCCACAGGCTGTAGGACAGTGGGGGAATACCAGCAATGTTTTCCCCGGATTTTGTCCTCTTGCTCCATCAGGCCTTCTTTTTGTGTAAACGAGGGCCAGGTACCTTTTCCATGGAGGTGGAATGTTGGGAGAAGTGACAAGGAACGCTGGCAGGTCTAATGTCAGGAGGCATCCCTTCTAAGAAGCCAAGGATCTCAGAAGAGGGACCGGAGCAGTCACTGGCTTTAGAGGTGATGCAACTTGAGGACCATGATCCAGAGATGAATGCAGAGGAGGATTTGGAGGAAGGTGAGCTCACGGAGAAAGAAGACCAGGCTAGAGTGGTTTGAGTGTTCTGGCAGGAGGAGTTGCCGGCGCTCATTGCAGAGACTCTTAAAGCTCTCAATATGCCTTCCAGTCTTTCGGCTGAGGATGCCACATTAGAAGACCCGTTGTTGCAGGCTGTTTGCAGGGCTCAAAGGGTTTTTCCAGTGCACAGGATTGTACGAGAGATGATTCAAGAAGAATGGGGTATGCCAGAGGCAGGGCTTAAAGTTTCCAGAGCTATGGCCCATCTTTATCCCTTGTTGGTCCAGGACCATGATCTTTTTTGGTCTTCAAAGATAGGTGCAGCGGTCTCGGCGGTTACCAAGAAGATGACAATTCCGGTGGAAGGTAGTGCCACTCTTAAGGATGCCCAGGATAGAAAGTTGGACACCTTGTTGAAGCAGGTTTTTGACATCAATGCACTATCAATGCAAGTCTCTATTTGTGGGGCATGGGTCGCTAGAGCCTGTCTTTGTTGGTCACAGCGGATTCAGGGAGAGCAGGTTGGAGAGATGGCCGGGGAAGTGGCCCGGTTGGAGCCCGGAGCTGCCTATCTTGCGAATATTCATTATGACCTTATTGAAAGAGTACTCTGCACCCCCCTCACCTATAACAGATAGGGCTCTTGGGTCACAGAAATCCACACACAAAGCAAGGAGAAGGTTAATTGATCACAATCTTTAAATAATACACAAATCTGTAAATGATACACAACACACTTGTATTATAAAATCCACCAAAGCTTTGGGAGAGCAAGCTAGGCCCTTGCCTATGTTTACTCTGATATCATAGCTTTAGGCCACTTTATTTATAGGTAAAGATTTGATTATACAGCATAATTTCACTTTATTATTCTACGTCTCACATCACGTATATTCATAATATACATATTCTATTCTGCGTCTAGTGTCACGTATATTCATAACATACTTTTCTATAGGCATGCACGTCATAGACAATCATGAAAAGACATACATATATTCTCAGACATGACTATGTAGGCCTTAATTCTAATTAATTCTAACACTGACAGTTTGATATCTCTGACCAGAGACTGAGCGACTGTGAGAAGCTGGGTAAACAACTTGCCTTTTACTTATCTTTCTAATAACAAGACTAATGTTTGTTATCTAAAACCTTTCACCCAGTTTTCTTCTACAGAGTTTTTCAAGGATGATATTAAGTAAGGAGCTACAAATAATATTAACTCTTTCTTAGGGCTTATAGTAATATAATGTTATACACAGGGCCTGACTGTGTATCCAGCCTGGTATAATCAAGCTTTCTTTCAGTCCTTCCTCTGATTCTGTAAAGAATCATTTCACAGATAAGGAAACTCCAACATCGGTATTAAAAATGGATCGTGGCTAGCTTCTGGGTCAACCTGTAACATCATTTTAGGGGTCAGTGTCTCCTCTGATTTCTTACAGCAAGCATATAGTACACAAAGAATTAATGCTCCAAAAATGATAATCCCTAATAAGCCAAATAATGAAGCTAATATGCCTTGCAGGGGCCTAGATAATAAACACCAGAAAGAAGAAACAGAATTAAAAAAATCAGAAAAAGAACTTATATAACTACTACTTGATACAAATGTACGATTCCTAACCTTATCTAGTAGGCCTTTCACTATTTTTCCTTCATCATCAAGCAAACAATAATTACAAATAATAATAATTAATAAATAATAAATAAATAAATAAATAATCCATACATTGCCATTTTCCTTCGCTAGGAGATAGTCTAAAACCATGCGATTCTGAGCTGCATAAGTGTATAGAGTTGAGAGCCAAAGAGTACCTGTAAATGCATCTATCTGAGATTTAGTTAAAGGACTTGTAGAGTCTACCAACTGTTGTGCTGCTATTATGGCTTCATCCTGAGGAATTATTCAAGGTTGATAATAAAGTAACATTTTGGTAAGGTAAAAACCGCCACGGGGTATCTAACTGAGCAACATAGCAAGTACCTGACCAACCTCTGGGAAGTTCTGTATATGCAAGATTACCACACACAAAATAGTCTCCCTTTAAAGCCACTAATCCATTTTCCCAAATTGTCAAGTTGCGGGGACAGACTAGATTCTGTGTACAATTATTCAGAGCCCACTGAGTAATGTTCATTTCCTTAATTCCTGAGTAATGTTCATTTCCTTAATTCCTACAGATAGATTACGTTCCCAGGGATGGTAATATCCTAATAAGGGGCAACTCCAGTTAGGTATGTCTCGGACTGAGTCATTCAAAAGGTAGCCAGAACTATTATACTGTAACAAGTCATAATCATGCACCTGATTCCCTTGAACTTGCATTAATGAATCACATGATTGGGATATAGCCATAGCTGGCTATAATCTATTCAGAAGGGACCGAGAAAATGGAAAAGGAGGAGGAGTAGCCTTGTATGTCAAAAGCAATATTAAAACTACTGAAATGCAGGGGACATGGGGAAAAGAAGAAGCGCTCTGGATTGCGTTGGAGAGAGGAGATGGCACCGTCATCCATATTGCTGTAGTCTATAGACCTCCGACTCAAATTGAAGAGAGAGACAATGAATTGATTATAGATATTGCCAAGATAGCATCAAAGGGGGAAGCAATCATATTGGGTGACTTTAATCTACCAGATGTGGATTGGATTACTCCTTCTGCACATCTGGAAAGAAGCAAAAAAATTGTGGATCCTCTCCAAGATGCATTATTTAGACAAATGGTGATGGAACCAACCAGGGAAAGCTCAACGCTGGATGTAGTGCTCACCAATGGTGATAGTGTGTCGAATGTCTGCATGAGTGCCCCTGTGAGCAACAGCGACCATCACACGGTGTGGTTTGAAATAAAAGCCATGGTACAGGCCAATCATAGCAGAGTCCTAAACTTCAAATACACTGACTTCAATAAAATGGCAGAGTACGTAAAGGAGGAGATGACGGGGTGGGAAGAGATAAAGGAAGTGGAATTGCAATGGGCTAAACTAAAGGAGGAAATAAAAGGGGCAACAGATAAATATGTAAGAAAAGTAAATAAAAGCAAGAGGAGAAGGAAACCTATTTGGTTTTCCAAAGAGGTGGCTGCTCATATAAAGGCAAAAAACACAACTTTTGCAAAATTCAAAAGCTTGCAGACAGAAGAACACAGAAATGAATACAGGATCCAACTCAAAGAGTCTAAAAGAGTAATAAGGATAGCAAAATCAAAGGCAGAGGAAAAGATGGCTAAAGATGTTAAGGGTGGCAACAAAAATTTCTTCAGGTATATTCAGGAAAGGAAAAAGATCAGAGTTGGAATTGCAGGACTCAGAAGTGCTGGGAAAGGACTCGTGGAAAGTGACACTGAAAAAGCGAAATTGCTAAACAATTACTTCTGCTCTGTGTTTACTAAAGAAGATCCTGGGGATGGACCAGCTGGGACTCCCAAATATAAAAATGGGAATGAAGTAGATACCACACCAATCACAGAAGAATAGGTGTTAGAACAACTTGCTAAACTGAAAGTGGACAAAGCCATGGGACCGGATGGGATACATCCCAGGATACTGAAAGAGCTCAGAGAGGTTCTTGCAGGACCGTTAAAGGATGTCTTCAACAGATCCTTGGAAACAGGAGAGGTTCCTCAGGACTGGAGAATGGCTGATGTCGTACCTCTACACAAAAGTGGTGACAGGGAAGAAGTGTCAAACTACAGGCCCGTGAGCCTTACCTCGGTGGCGGGAAAAGTAATGGAGGCACTCCTAAAAGAGCGAATAGTGAACTTTCTGAAAACCAACAGGTTGCAAGACCCAAGGCAACATGGTTTTTCCGAAGGACGATCTTGCCAAACAAATCTGATCGAGTTCTTTGACTGCGTGACCAGGGAACTAGATCAGGGGCATGCAATGGATGTCATCTACCTGGATTTCAGCAAAGCCTTTGATACTGTTCCTCATAGGAGGCTTGTCAACAAACTCAGTAGCTTGGGGATGGGTCCCAAGATGGTAAACTGGATTAGAAATTGGTTGACTGACAGGCGACAGAAGGTGATTGTACAGGGAGCTCACTCGGATGAGAGGAAGGTGATTAGCGGGGTGCCCCAGGGTTCGGTCCTGGGCCCGGCACTGTTCAATGTATTTGTGAGTGATATTGCTGAAGGACTGAATGGAAAAGTCTGTCTTTTTGCAGACAACACAAAAATTTGCAACAGAGTGGACTCCCCCGAGGGAGTGGTTAACATGAAGAAAGATCTACAAAAGCTGGAAGACTGGTCTAATGCTTGGCAACTACGATTTAATGCAAAAAAGTGCAGTGTCATGCACTTGGGTAGCAGAAATCCAAGAGAAATGTACGCGATAGGGGGCGAAAGGTTGGTATGCACAGTTCAGGAGAAAGACCTTGGTGTGATTATCTCTGCTGATCTCAAGGTGGCAAAACAGTGCGACAAGGCGGTGGCAAAAGCCAGGAGGATGTTGGGTTGCATACAAAGAGGGATTACCAGCAGAAAAAAAGAGGTACTTATGCCACTGTATAGGTCACTGGTGAGGCCTCACTTGGAATACTGTGTTCAGTTTTGGAGACCATATTTTGCAAAGGATGTAAAAAGACTGAAGACTGTTCAGAGGAAGGCGACCAAAATGATTTGGAGCCTGCGTCAGAAGCCTTATGAGAAGAGACTTAAAGACCTAAATATGTACACGGAGGAAAGGAGGGACAGGGGAGATATGATTCAGACCTTTAAATACTTAAAGAGAAATGATGAACAAACAAACCTCTTCCAAAGACGGGGAACCTGTAAAACTAGAGGGCATAACATGAAACTGCAAGGGGGTAAATTGAAAGGCAATGTCAGGAAATATTTTTTCACTGAAAGGGTGGTGGATGCTTGGAATGCCCTCCCGATGGAAGTGGTAGGGGCAAACACGGTGATGGAATTCAAAAAGGCATGGGACAAACACAGAGGATCCCTTTACAGAAATAGGATAAAAACAAAATAAACGGTACCATCTAACTTATGAACCATATAACGTCTCAACAAATAGGGGTGTCCTACATGGAGTGGTGGGTTTACCCCTGAACAAGGATATGGGGAGGGGTGGCCTGGCGGGAGCGACAGGTGCACCTACTCTTGCCATCTTGCTGGGCAGACTGGATGGACCATGCTGGTCTTTATCTGCCGTCAACTACTATGTTACTATGTTACTATGATTGGCGCACTCTTTCATCTTATCTTTCACCAGCATTCCCAGGCACAGATATAAGTCATTCAACTGTGTCAGCTATTCAGACGTGTAACCTTTGGCATCGATAGCTTTGCGTCATCTCAATGTCTTCCAGTGCAGGTAGGTTATCTCCTGTCTGTCCATGATGTACAGTTTCACCGCCCCGGCACATGTAAGAGAAAATGCACGTACGCGTCTCTTACGGCGTTCAACAGTTCCTTGATCTCTTTCCTATCGGCGTTCATTCACAGTAGGTTCAGCAGCAGACATTTAATCGGCATCATGCCGTAGTATTTTGCCCTGGGCATCAGCACAGACAAACAGCGCTTGGCGAGCAAAATCAATTGTGCCAGGCCTGTCTCCAGAAACGCGCACATATCCTTTTTGTCTATTTTGTACGTCACTCGCATGATGTCCTGTACACGGTGACAATAGTCTGTGCCATCTGATAGCATCCGTTTTGCCCGTGCACGGCGTTCCATCGATAAAAATAAATTCTTCGGCCAGAGAGTCAATAGTATCGACGACACGTTTATTAAAGTTGACAGGAGGTATATAAAAAAACTCTGTGCCGTCCAACACCGTTTGTGACACGCGCATGTGATCGAGATCCCACACACTGTTGCTTAACCGAATGGCGAATCGTATAAACACAGTGTTAACGTCGCTTAGGCTTTCCACCGTATACACATCGGTGTCGCTGTTTCCTCATTGTTGAATATGTTCTATGTCAGTCTCAGATATGCTGCGCTGGACACTGACAACAACGTGGATATTGACGTGTTTCATGCTTTTAAACAGCATGCGAAACAGACACACGCAGGTATTGATATTTTGCTGTTCCGAACGATAGCTTACTGTTGTTTTGCGGGCTATACAAAACAAGAGACTGCATAGCGGTGTCTGATCAAAGTGCCATAACACATTTTCCGCGTGCTTCGTGAACAATGATGCCCAATGATACGCCATCCACATGCTCTGTCCCCACACGGTTTGCAACAAAGGAAAACGTTTATCCTGTGGTATGCTGTAAAATGGACGATCGATGTTTTCTGAAAACAGTCTAACATCGGGTAACATTTCCAGACAAGTAGTTTTACCGATGCCCAGTGTGCCCGTCACAAACGTGTACACAGGAGAGGCCATGGCTTGGCAAAAAAAAAAAACAAATACTGTGTCTGGAGCGTGGATGGTTGCCTTTTAAAGCTATACCAAAGGTGCGGTTCCGGATACGATGCCAAGCAAAAGCACTTCTTCGTTGTCCAGTTTAATCATTTTGACCATCACATGTGCGTCTAACTCGCTCGCTGTATGTTCATGTTTATTAACCTGTCAGACACTTTCTATGTGTTCGGCGGTGATAGTCTTCTTCAGGTACACGATAAAATGAACGTTTACATCGTATAAGGATTCTGCTATCCGTTTCAACACATCGATGGCTTGTTGTAAGATGTAGTGCTTTTCCAACATATTGTTACCAATATCATGCACCATTGAAAACAACAGGGGACATATCGGTGTATAATCAAACAGCACTGACCGATCATGGTATTTTGTGTAGTCCTCGATAATACGTATCAATGCCTCCATTGCACGCGAGCTCTGTCCCAGGATCATGCTCAGCATCGCTGCACGAGCATTATCGGGAACATATGCCAGTACTATAGAAGAATCATCTCTCATGTTTACCGTGTCACCCGTGCGTAAATGCCAATGTAAAGCTTGATTTACATTGGTAACGCCGATAAGAAATGTCCATGTCAGTTTAAACATGATGATAATGACGACGGTGATGATGATGATGACGACACAGCAGTCTCTTTTATACTGCAATGTAAAGATGCCACTGATCTTTTTTTTTTGGTTCTTGATTGCTTGCGCACACAATTACATTTTATTTATTTAACATTTTTTTATGTACCTCTTTTTTAGTTATATCAAAGCGATTTACATCGGAGCAGAACAAGTATTACATGGAACAGTGTAAAGAACTATATATATACATTTAACTAGTTACAACAATTCGACTATTTACAGTGGATTGGTTCTTAACCGAGTCGTCTTCTTGCAAGGAGGGGACAGAATATACATATGACAACGATGGCCATGCCTTTTTAATGTATCTGATATATCGATGACGGCAATGCGTTACGATCGCTATTCGCGTATTGGGTTTTTATTGTGCACACGGTCTGTAATGTGTTCAAGTCTACCTGGGTTACCAGCATCTCCGAGTGTCAACAGGGCTGGTGATTAGTTTGCTTCTCTTACTGAGATACTAACAAGCACTGCACAAAGCCGATGCAAATATAAAAACATATAATACGCATGATCCTTATGTTACAATAATTTTATTGATTATATAGAATCTTTGTTTCGTAGTCGTCTTTTATTCTTGACAATATATATATTGTCATGAGGTAGCGCTGTCAGAATCCAGGAAACTAAGGAACTGTGAGCAGAACATAGCTGAAACTGACAGCTCAGGCTCACACGTGGAGAAAGGTTGCTATAAGCAACGGATACAAACAGAGTCACGAGGTGTAAGGGAACGCCCAAACCCGAGACCAGCTCAAAACTCATTAGGAAAGGGGAGGCAGCTGCGTAAAGGTGGAGCCCAAATTAACACCAGGACAAGCATATTTAAAAGTCACTTACCTGAGGGTAGGAGAGACTCAGAGACAGTCTCAGAGCAGACTTAGAGGAGACACGGACCCAGGAAGAGGTTCAGACACAGACACGAACACGGAGAGGAGAAGGACTCTCGGGGAAGGAGCTGGGAGAGCTGCAAGGTGTGAAAGCAGAACCAGTAGGACTGGGAGGACGGAGAGAGAGAGATTGCCAGGGGCATGCGAGGCTGGTGACTGTGAGAGAGTCCCTTGTGAGGAGCAGTGCACAGCCGTCAAAATCCCCCAAGAGCCTTGCTATGGAGTAAGCAGAGGTGGCAGTCCAGGGTCCAAGTCCAGGAGGTACAAAGTACCCAGCTCCAGGTATGCAGCCAGGGATAGTTTTTACCCTGATGGAAGTTTTATAAATGGAAGGAAGCCTGGTGAGGAAAACCGGAGAAAGTGTTTTTACCAACAGAGTTTTGCTCAGACGAGAGACCAGGAAGTGGAGGTGCCAGAAGGTAGGCGTATTAACCCTAGTAGAAGCGGTTTAAGATACCCAGGAAGACCTTGCACTTACCAAGAGCTGTGTAGCTCTCAGGAGCCTGATTACATTGAATACGGTAATCACCCACGGGCCTCTAGTTCAGTGGAGGAGGGGAATGCTCTGACTCACCAGCAAGCACGTTGCAAGTACAACGGGAGTTTGACTCCGGGAAAAGTTTATTCTAACTGTGAAGAAAGGCAGTTTGGGTTATATGAAGAATCTCTAGAAGGGAGTGATATGAACTGTGCATACACTGTGGCTGATTGTATATCTGCTCTGCGCTAGAGAGCAGGAAGAATTGTATACAAGAGAAAGCAGGAAGAAAAGTGTTTGCAAGGTAAAAGGACTGTTTCTTTTTCTCTGATGTTTTTGTTGCCTATGCTGAAGTAAGCCAAGTTTAGTTTGAGTACTTCTTTAAGTTTGTTATCAGACGAATGGTCTGCATTCCTTTTGTTTCCAATGTTTGAATCCTAACCCGGACGGGGAATAAAGCCTGTACATAAACCTTACACTTGGTCTACAACTACACTTCTTTGGCTGGTGTTTGAGAAATTACAGGTCCCAGAAGGCCTTTCAAAAGCCTTCCAAGAACATTCCACAGCTAGTAGAAGATTGCCCCACTGAAATACCCAAGCCTTTTGGCCTCTGGGGACCTTGGTGGTGACAATATATATATATATATTGTCACGCCCTTAGCCCCTTACCTTGGTATGGGGGGCGTGGATTTTGTTTTTGTCACTGTGGTGCTTCAACTTCTAGCCTTTTTCTAACTGGATGCCTTTACATGCATTCTGGGAAAGGTAGTTCAGTTAGATATCACTTGGGCTCAGATGAAAAAAAACACCTTTTTTGTAGTTGGGTTTGAGTGAGTGCAATTTATTCATTAGAACAAAATAAGACACACTAGGTTCACAGATCCACCTTTTAAAGATATTTTCATCCAGGACTTCTTGCAACTTATAACAGAATAACTTGAACTGAAACAAAACAGCTTTCCTCAGCCTTAATTAGCAACACCTGCCTTCAGCAGAGCTTGCTGTGAAGATCAGAACAAACAGAAAGAAACTTTTAAACCAGGTTTCTTTTCCTTTCCAGTCCAGAGCAAATACCTGGCTATCTTGTATGCTTAACTTCAGCACTTCATTCAGATAGTCCAATTCATACAAGCAATAAAGCTCTTTTCCAGGTTTTCTCAGTAGTTAAACAAACCAAAAGCATTTCTTAACTTCCTTCAGTTGAAACGGCATCAAAGGAGCTCTGCACTGCTCACAGCTGTTTCTCAAAAGACAATCAGGAAGCTTCAGCTTTTCACTGCGTAACACTTTTCCTGAGCTTGGAACTTTAAACAAGCAAACACAGCTCTCAGGGCTTTGGACACTGGAGACTTCTCTTTACAGTTGACATTCCCCCTTTACCATTCTTAATTGGCAGACTGGCATGCAGAGCAGTCCATGCATGAGACCTCTTCACCACAAGGTAAATCTGACTCCCCCAATTCCATGGGTTCACTCTCTAGCTCAGATTCAGATAGCTTACTTGACTGCCTTCTACTATGATTAAGGCTGTCTCTGGCAAATATGTATTGCTCCTTATTAGCTAAGCTTCTGGGACTCATACCTTGATAAAAGCCTGTAATAGCTTCACTTCTTACATGCTTTGACCACCATCTAGCACGTCCTGTTCTCCAATTAGTGCTTCTGGCTCTCACTGCTCCATTCCTTGAGTAGGCAAAACCTCTGCTTTCTCTTTCCCTCTGGTTAGCAGTTACCGCACTCTCTGGTCTCAGGAGTCCTTCCAATTCCTCTCCATGTGTCCTGCTTGTCCCTCTTCATCGTTCTGCTGCTGCTCTCTGACCTGGTCTCTCACCTCCTCATCTAACTGACCTAACTGAGCTAAACTTAAACCCCTCAGGCTCTGCTCCACCTTCTCCCCTCTCAGGTGAGAAAGATCAAACTCCCTCGTGGCAGCTGTGTGATTAGGGGATCCAGTGATGTAATGGTTTCTTACCCTGGGCCTGTATTCCCTATCCTTTCCACCACTAGGGGCACTCTGTTCCTCATTGTAGCCAGGAATTACTGGCTTTCTAGGAGCAAATGGAGTTTTAAGTCCTGGACCTTTTAAAATGGGTCCCTTTATTAAGGTAAATTCCGTCTTTTTACTCCTCTCTTCTAGGTCCTGATAAGCTTCCTTATCACAATATATATATATATATATATATACATATATATATATATATATATATGTGTGTGTGTGTATATAAACTATATTTTATTGAGTTATAGATAGATTACATACGTACACACAGGTGCTCCTTGTGGTCTTGGACAAGCCACTTAACCCTCCATAGCCCATGTTCTCTGCAAAAATAGTTATCTCCAAGTTATAATGCCCTGTTCAATGTAATTTCAATTTGTTCAATGTAAACTGCACTGATGCAGAATAGCGCGGTATATAAGAGAATGTAAATAAATAAAATAAATAAGTACGACCGGTCGTCCGTCTACAAAACGACTGCCATTTTTTATTGCTAACATTCGTCGGGCACGTAGTTTGCAAGTCCTGTATCACTTGCACAGTGGCATGTGCGGCGTCATGCTTTGACCGCTGCTTTGTAGACGCTGTGCAAATGGGACAGTCGATGATCGTCTCATCGAGCATATCCTCTATGTGCACGTACGTGCTAAATTGCGGCTTATGTGTCTGTCTGGATACGTCCGTATGAAATGTAAATTTATAACATTGGTAACGTTGCCACAGTTCGTGTAAAGCACTTATGCAGTTTATATAATTATTGCTGGTCACGTTGGGAGAGCTACATCGCATCTGTTGAGTCACCAGCGGGGTCGATGCAGGGATCGCAACAGGCGCGGGTCTAAGCATTGCCGAAACGGTTCTTGACGTATTTGTTTGTCTCTGCGGAGGAGTATCATCATAGTCGTGTTCTGCATGATCAAAATAATAACGATTCACCGGTCACTTCAATGTGGCCTCTTCGGCTGCGGGATTGTCCTGCTGTTTAATCATTTCTCTCACACAATTCATGCCATCGAGGAGCTAATCTGCACACAGGCATCGCGATCCACCAATTGCATAATATCTGCTGTGCAGTCACGCCTCTCTAGTTGTGTATAAATGTATCCTGTCCCTCTATAAAGGACAAGAGAAAATCTATTTTTTATTCTTCTTCTTTTAGGGATGGATTTATCTCTGAAGCACTATACTGTCGGTGAACTAGAAGTGCTCGCCGCGCTACATCAAACAGAATTACTTCAACAGCTATACAAAGTGTTTGATCCAACATACATCACGTGCCTCAGCAAACAATTAACAAACTGCAGAATAAAACGACGTTTTGCAATATCCGCTCTTACAGCTGTTAAAACATTACTGTGCATCATCGAGCTTTAGCGTGCGCTAGACAGTGATACAAAAATTACCGACGCATCAATTTTGCTGCCACTGCTTTTCATTTGTGAAAAGAAAATCGAATATCATCACGCGTCCTTGGTGCAGCACATCGCGCTACAGCAGGATTTGTTGTTTGAATACTGGTGAAACAAAATGCCACGTGTGGAAACACATGGCCAGCACGATGATGCCTCCACACGATGTTCACACAGTGTGCCTCTCGTGTTTTTTTTTTTTGAAAATCATTTTTATTGAAACAAGGCAGCCATCAAACAAGTAACAATCGGCACAATACAACGTAAACCTAGAACACAAAACATACGTGGTTACCCGGGCAGGGTTGTATCTGATCCACCGCCCAGGAAGACAGCCAGAATGCAACAGTTCAGCATCATAACTTACATTTTTCCCCCCATAAGGACACCCCCCCCACCCCCCCCACCCCACCTCCCCCCCATGCAGCCCTGCCCACTCCTCATCGAATCCCTGCACCTCAATATCCTCCACTTCCCACATGGGGAATTGGCCCTATGCTAAGCTAATGATGCGCTTGGAGGACTTCATTGCGCGTAGTAGGCCGCAAGGTCTGGATATAGGGTTCCCAGGTCAGCAGGAAGGATGTCCAGCGTCTAACCCTGCCTCTCGCCCCCCGCTTCTCGAACAGCATCAGCTGGTGAAAACTGTTACGCCATTCCCAGAAGGAGGGGGGAGTAGGTTCCCTCCAGCTGCGTAACAAAGGACCCTTCCCCACCAAACAGGCTTTCCTGAGTAAAAGGCGCTCCCATCTACCCTTCGGGTGGAGTGGCCCAAGTTGATCTAACACCACAACAGACCCCGTCCAGCAGACCCGCTGGCATAGCACGCCACACATATAATCCCGAATCCGCATCCAATATCTGCGAACTTTCACGCAACCCCACCACATATGACCCAAATCGGCTAGTACAGCGCCACATTTCGGACAACTCCCATCTAGTGTAATATGGCAGCGAAGTGCCCGTCGTGGGGAAAAATGGGCTCGCAAAAGACATTTGATCTGTATCTCTCTCCAACGGGCCCCATCTACTAACTCCCCGACATGTCTCAAGGCCTCGTGAATAGTACCAGGGACCACTGTAACCCCCAGCTCATTGGCCCACGCTCTCTCCACCCCAGTATAATCTAACGGAGGCGTCCACCTCTCAATACGTCTCTTCAACCCGGCTATAGACGGCCCTGGGCCGGTCCCAATATCGAAAAACTCAAGGATCTGCGCCGCCCGCGCAACCACCAGCCCAGTCTGTGGGAGTGATGCAACATAATGGGAGACTTGGGCATATGCAAACGCATGCCGGATGCTTAGGTCGTATTCTCCACAAAGGACCCGAAAGGATTTACACCTCCCCTCGCAGTCAATAACATGTCCTAGATGCCGAATCCCCCTTTGTTCCCAGAGCCGAAACGTAGGCGCATCGGTTCCCGGAGTAAAATGTACATTCCCCTGTAACGGTATCCAACTAGAAACCTCTGGAGGCGCCCCCCACCATTTATTTAGTTGCTGCCATGCGCAGCGAGCCGGCCGTATCAACACACTCTGGGTTACCCATCCTGGTAGATCGGAACCCGGCAAATGCAGGGCCGCCAATAAGGCCTGTGGGGCAACCAAGGCCTCCTCTAACGCCCGTGGGGTATGGTCGTCTGTCTCCCCCAGCCAATCTCTAAGATGCCTTGCCTGACAGGCCAGGGCGTAAGACCGTAAGTCAGGGATGCCAATTCCCCCATCCCTCCACCTCCTCTGCAGGCGACAGAGGGGGATACGAGCCCGTGCCCCTTTCCACAGAAAACCCCGGAACAGGCCCTCAATTTCTTGCAAGTCACGTTTCCTCGGCCACACAGGGAGTGTTTGCAACCAATATAAAATACGCGGGAAAATTACCATGCTCAGGGCCGCCGCTCTGCCTAACAATGACAGGGGGAGAGGGGCCCACGCCTGCAACTGTGCTCGAGTTTTAGAAACAATCCGAGTCAGGTTCGCCCGATATAATTGCTTGGGATCTGCAGTCAAAGAAAGACCCAGATAAGTAAAGGAGTCCTCTGCCCACCGCAGGGGGAAAGAGTCTCCCCAGGCCATACGGAGCGTACCCCCCACATCTAAGGCCTCAGACTTGCCCATATTGATACGGAGGCCCGCGAAGCTCCCAAAACGAGAAAACTCCTCCAGTAGCCGCATAAGGGAGATACGCGGAGCCGAGACATGGACCAACATGTCATCGGCAAAAGCCGCTATTTTAAACCCCTGGGGTCCCACCCGTACTCCGGCAATCGCAGCAGATGTTTCAATCATCCGGACCAGGGGGTCTAAAGATAAAACAAAAAGTAGGGGGGAGAGCGGACATCCCTGCCGGGTGCCTCTTTCCAAATCAAAGGCCTCCGACAGGACCCCATTACAACAAACACTCGCCGTGGGCCGAGCATACAACAGGTCCACCATCCCACAGAAAGACTCCCCCAGTCCGTATTTCGGTAAAAGAGACTTCAAATACGACCAACCAACCCGGTCAAAGGCTTTCTCGGCATCAAAGCTAACCAAAAGCGAGGGTATGCCATGTCGATGGACCCATTCCAGGGACGCCAAGATCCTCCGCAGGTTCCGCACCGCGTACCTGCCCTTCACAAAGCCCACCTGGGATTCATGTACTAGGTCTCCCAGCACCCCGGCAAGTCGCAACGCTAGGATTTTAGCTAGGATCTTCAAGTCAAAATTAAGCAGGGAGATAGGTCGGTAAGACGCCGCATACGTACTATCTTTACCAGGTTTAGGGAATAGAATAATATGCGCATGGTTCCCCCCCCACGTAAACGTCCCATTTGTCAACCGCTGATGGTAAACCTCCAGCAGCACGGGCGAAACCATTTCCCCGAGCAGTTTATAAAATTCGGCCCCGAACCCATCTGGTCCCGGGGCCCGACAGCAACTCGCCCGTTGAACTACCAAGGAAATTTCCTCCGCCATAATCGGCACCTCTAAACCCGCTCGCTGTTCTTCATCAAGTTGGGGCAACTGTAGTTCCTGCAAATACTCTTCCATGGCCGTACCTGGGTCAGCCCCCCGCGAATATAGCTTCTGGTAAAACTGGCGGAAGATCTGGGCGATTTCCCGATTCCCTGACTGGAGGCTACCCTGCGCATCCCGTAGGGCCACCACCGTTCTGGCCCCCCCTCTACCCCGTAGACATCGAGCCAGTAATTTTCCCGATTTGTCCCCAAAGCGGTAAAGTTGATACTTATAATACATAAAGGACTTCTTGGCACGCTGGTGGAGCAGCTCATTAAGAACAGATTGGGCTTCCCACAATGCCTTCCTATTTGCCGCCGAGGGAGTACTCGCCTGCCGGCGCCGAGCCTGGCAGACCTGTGCTTCAAGACGGATAATCTGTTTTGCTATCAATTTTCGCTTACGGGCCATATATCCTATTATCTCGCCCCGTAGAACCACTTTAGCCGTTTCCCAAAAGAGCTCCGGGTTATTACGATGTTGTTCATTATACGCGGCAAAGTCTTGCCATTTCTGCCTAAGAAACAGAGAAAAGTCCGCATCCCGGTAGAGCTCAACCGGAAATCGCCAGATACGAGGCGACGGAGCAGCATCGCTCCACTCTAGATCCACCCATATCATAGCATGATCGGAGATTTCAAAGGGACCGATCTGCGCATCCTGTACATAAGTAAAGAGTCTTTCTGATAATAACACATAATCAATACGGGCACTCGTACCGTGCGCTCGGGATTGGTGGGTAATATCTCGCTCCCCCGGGTGTAAAAGTCGCCAAGGATCCGTCAATTGGAGCCGCCGCCGCAGTTGTTGTAGGGCCTGAGCGCCCCGCCTGCGTGACCGTCCATCCCCATCCCCCGAGAGGTCCAATGCAGGATCTAGGACACCGTTAAAGTCGCCGGCTAGAATCAATGGGGCATCGGGCAGCTGCTCCACCCGTGAACCCAGCCGGGCATAGAGAGCCCGATCCAACACATTAGGACTGTAAAGGTTACCCAATATTACGGGTTTCCCTTCCAGAGTCCCGTAGAGCAAAATATAGCGCCCTTCGGAATCTACGTAGATCTCCTCCTTGGTAAACCGGAGTCTCTTGTGTATCAAAATGACCACTCCACCCTTCCTACCCTGCGCCGGGGCCCCCCATTCTTGTCCCACCCAATCCCGTTGAAGTTTAGCATGCTCCTCTGTACTCTGGTGAGTTTCTTGTAACATAGCTATGTCGCAGCGCTGCCTCGCTAAGGCCTGTAGCACCTTATATCGCTTGATAGGGTTGCCTATACCACAGACATTCCAAGATAGGATCTTCACGTCAGCTGGGAGTGGAAATCAAGTAAACCGTCATTAACACCATAACCGGGAGAGATCTCCCCAGCCTGAGATCCTCCCTTCCTGCCTCTAAGGGATGCCTTGCCTTCTACCTTTAGTAATGTCCAGGGCTGCGTCCCCACCCCTCCCCTCACCACCCCACCCCCCCCCCACCCCCTGCCCCCCCCTATTCCTATTCCCTACCCCTCTCCCCCCTCCCCCCCTATCCTAAGCAGCATCCCCAAATGCCTCCTTACTCCCATAATGATCACTAAGATGTGTACAGGACCCCCTCCCACCCTCTATCTGTCCAAAGGCGTGGAGCCCCTGCACCCATGACCCCTGTCCCATCCCCCCCTAATGTTCTCCCGTTCTTATGTGCTACATGCGCCAGACTGCAGCGGTGCCATTACATGGAATCCAGGCACCATGGGCTGCGCGGGAGCGCTCCGAGTTAACTGTTCCCACTTAGCTACCCATCCACCTGCAATACAAACGGCCCCCGAGTACACTTACCAGGCCATAGCCTTCCTGACCGGCACCTCCACAACACGCCCCTAGGTTACAAAACAGTGTGGCTGCCGTCAACCCCGCCTGTCCTCCACACACTATATTTAGGGCACTTGCTTCCAACCGGAGAGGCACGCACACCCACACGCACACACCCACACGCACACACACAGCCACACCCAGCCGCACGCGCCCACAGGGGAGCGTCATTCCCCAATTAGCGCTTCTCTATCCCGTCTCCCACCCCTCCCCCCCTAAACAACAGTCATCCGGGGCCCTCTAGGGGGGGATCACGCCCCCTCTCTGAAAATCCGACCACCCGACTCCCATGCCAGCTTTATGCCGTTAAGGCCCACCACCCTCCCCCCCCCCACCCCCACATATATACAATACCCTAATCCCCATATGAGAACAGTATAGTAGAAGTAAACAAACAACCTAGGGCATAATATTGGCCCAGCTCCATGTCGCCGTCCCTCCCACAGCTAGGTCAGTCCCAGTGGGGCTTGGTAACAGCTGAACATTGTTTACAGGCCCTGGGGGAGCACCCGGGGTAATCGCGAAGCCGCCCCTGGGTACAGGAATTCCTGCGGCTACATAAAGACAGATCCCACGGTCGCTAGCCCCGGGGTAGCACCCATCAACCACCCCCCCCAGAGCCTCCCAGACAGGGCACCAGGCCGGGCCGGGAATATTGGCACGACCGCCTGTCCACTACAGGGGAACAACATAGTCATCTGGGGGGGGGGGTAGGAGGCCGAGGGTCCGGGGGGCCGCCACCCGCCCCCAGTAATCCACTCATCCCCGGTGTGGTAGTCTCCAGCTCCTCCGCAGGTCAGCAGCTCCGAAGGGACATCCAAGTTCGTAGGGCAGTGCGTTATCGCGCCCGGCAGAGGGCCGTGTCTCTCTACACCTTCCAAATCGTCCCGTAGCACGCACCCCTGCAGCGCCTCTATGGCGCCTGTTCGCAGTTATTCGCTGGCAAAGTAGTCAGCATTTGTTCCACATATAAGCTGGCCTCCGGAGCGGCATCAAACACTCGGTGGGTTCCCTGGTGGAGCACATGGAGCCTAGCCGGGTACTGGACATGGAACCTCACATTGGCCTCGACCAGTCGTTGGCATATCGGGGCATAGGCTTTACGCCGCTGGCTGAGCGCGGCAGAATAGTCCGGTGTTATGCGAATCCGCATGTTCCCACGCTCCACAGTGCCTTTTTGCCGCGCTACTTTCAGAATGGCTTCCTTCTGTGTGAAATACAAAAAGCGGGCCAGCACTACTCGGGGTCGTACGTTCGATACTTGCGGTTTCGGCCCCACTCTATGGGCCCTGTCCACCACTATGTGGGCATTCCCCTCTTCCCCTTCCAGCAGTGAGGCGGCCAAAGCTTCCACATAAGATTGGAGGTCCTTGTCAAGAATAGATTCGGCTATGCCCAGCAGACGCAGATTATTACGTCTGGATCTATTCTCCAGGTCGTCGAGTTTCGATGCATGGGCTTTGGCTTCGGTCTGTAGTAGAAGTACTTCCCGCTTCAGAGTTGCCACCTCCTCCTCGGCCTGTGCTAATCGGCCCTCTGCTTCCTGCACCCTAGTACCTAGGGCAGTCAGCGAACCCTGCAGTGTATCCATTTTAGTGTGTAAAGCTGCAAACTGTATGGAGAGTGCCGCCGTAACCGAGGCCGTGATTTCCTCGGTCATTGTGGGGGAGGGCGCCAGACTTGCCTTCGTCGGGGATTCCGCCATTTTCGATTGCCCCACCGTCCGGTCTTTCTCTCTCCTCCCGGCCTTCGCTGACGTTGCCATCTCACGATTTTCTCCTATAAAGGTGTAGGAATCGGTCACCAAGCTCTGTAAACTGGCAATCAGTGATTTACTCCACTATTCACGGCCATAAAATAACGGTAGGTGGAGGGGGGCCCGGAGCTAAGGTGACTCACGTCTTCCCCAGCTCACCACACCACGTGATCCGCCGTGCCTCTCGTGTTTTATACATACTACAACAAAGAAAAATCGTTGACAAAGCGTGCTTCATGTACAACAAAGACATGGATCCATTTACTTGTTTCTTTGCTCATAACGTGATACTGGTGCACTTGTGTCATTTTCAGGAATGGGGACTATTGACAATAACCAAAACTATTGTGCCTTACACGGCTCATCTGTCTACGCTGCACAAGTTAATGCTACAGTGTCTGATGCAAATAGTCGACATTTCGTATGTCGTAATATATTTTCCTAAGGAAGACAGGCAATTTATTTACAGACGTGACACGAGTTTTATATTTGTATGATATTTTGATAGTATCATCAAACAAGTGTTGTTGCCAATGCTGACTTTATTCAAAGTGTTTAATACCACTCACTGTTTGCTGAATGCCTGATAAGGACACCACAATAAACTATACAAACAAGCAAAGCAAATATTGTGTATTTATTTATATACCATTAAATTTACACATGATCCCTGTAAAAGCTGAGCCGGGCTTGATTTGTCCCATCATGTTATTTAGCATGGCTTGTCCGGGCCTCAGTGGCATTGGATTCACCAAGGTACTCGATAAAACGAGACCGTATGTCGGTGAGCAGTGCAGTCTAAATAGATCTAACAGTGTATCGGCTCCGTCACAAATTAATTTGCGCATCATATCATCAAAAAATAGTTGTTCCATATTGCGTCGTGACGGTAGTACGTTACGTGTTCCGTCGAGCCATCCTTCGTAATCTTGTATTACGGCTCTGTTCACATTGATGGTGTTTATTTTGCGTGCCAAATAACACATGTGCATGGTGTACTTTAATGCCATCTCTGGAATTTTGCTGCTGTCATTTTTGGCCGCTAGCGCAGCGTCGATATCGCGATGCATCTGTGCACCTAACACGCTGCCTTCTTCTCTGTTTACTCGTACAGTGGTGTACAGACCCCCAAACAGTTCTTGCATGTCATTCAGTTGTGCACCGTATGCCGCCTCGTTCCTCAGTAGATGTCGATTGGTGATTTGGACCGCGCTATCCACTTTACGTGGCGTTTCAGTGGTGAAGTAATCGCCTGGCACAAGCGGGTGCCGGCCCGTGTTGATAATAGCAAACTCTTTATTGGAACTGCAGTTAACATGAACGTTTCGTCCACTTACTTCGACTATAGCCAGTCTGTCTTGCGGCGGAGGAATATATTCCAAAGGCTCTCCATGAACGGACGGAATATACTGATGCACTCCCTGCTCCAGAGTGCCCGGTACACGCATAAACACCCCAATGGCGGGCACAGCCAGCGAAGGGCGACCCATGGGCAGCACTTTAAATACGCCATTACATTTGTACTGTTGAAGCTGCCATCACGGCCACAGTTTTACATGGAAGCCTATCTCCATCGCGTTGTTGTTGTTACAATGCACGAACGTCCAAACACGGATGTAAAAGCGTTCATAGTGTTGTTTTATATGGGCCGTCGGGCAAACGGCCAGTGCGTTTTATATCACAGATATAATAAGCTACAACAGCGGGTATCACATGAGTTAAATTAGTCGCATCTAGTAGTGGAAAAAGGCAACGTTGATCCTGTAATTGGTTTCCGATTAAATCTACAGTCCATTCTATCTTACGTACAATGTATGATGTAATTGATTCGTTTATATTCATGACGGGAGGCAAAATATCAAAGCTATTGTACAGTGTTTACAAGCCAAGGGTATAATAGGGACACAGGGCTGGATTGGCCGGATTGGTTAATATGCTGTCTATAGGAACTATAGCGTAAAGCCGCTGGCAATCACTCGTGGTTATTGATAACCCATTTCGTATTTTATCTTGAATGCTATCACATCTTGTTTGAAAAAGGGTGCTCGCATCATTATTTTTGGTGCAAAATTGGCCGACTGTAGGTACAGCTGGTCGGACGTCTTCACTCACGAACATGCTATGTAGGCAGACGCTAACAATTGTGATACAAAGTAACGCTTTGGCGGCGACACATAAACAACATCACACTCCAGCGTGCAGCCTTGTGCGGTAAATGTATTGACGGCATAGCAGACAGCCAACGGCAAGAATTCTACGCTTCGTGGTTGGTGCGTGTATCGAATAGGCTTCACAATAATAACATCTTTTTTTCCTACTTCAACGTGCACCGAACAATGTTTTGTACACCATTTCTTTACAGTTCCGTAGCGCCACTCTGGTATAATCAACACAGGAACGTTCTTGTACAGCACAATATCACCGGCTTCGCCGGAGCGTTTGTCACTATTGTTGATAAAAATCAGTTTGAATCGTTCCTTCAGGTGCTCCAGCAAGACCTGCTTCTGCTTATGCGTGATGTTAAATACGGCTTTAAACACCCATTTTGACACGTCGGTAGAATTATGCTTCACACAAGCTTCGTTGTATTTATCTCTGAGTATTGTGATGGGGCCCGTATGGTAGAGCCCTTTTAAACCCTGTTCTAGGCGGTCGTCTAGGGTTGTGGAAGTTTACTCTGCTCTTGATATAAAAACAGAGTCTTGTGGTCAAGTGGTAAGGAAAAATTAAGTATGGGTTTTATTCCCCTTCCCGAACAGACCTTCTTCAAGGAACAAAAATACAAACACAGCAATGAAAAATGGTAACAGAAAACTTCTTTCCTTTGTTATCTTCACAAAGCTCTTCTTTTCAAAAGGTCAACATAAAGAAGTGTGGTCACTTTTACAACATATAGTACAAGCCATTGGCATGGGGTCTGAAGGGTGGCTGTTATCCTCCCATAACATCCCTTCAGTTTCACTCCCAAAACCGTCTGAATCAGCCTCCTCGGATGTGCTAAAATCTGGCACAGCCTCCTGTGATAGTTCACTATCGCTTCCTGCAAAAGTTCCTTTAATCCCAGGATTATATCTGCCTGGCCTGAGGAAAGCCTTCTGCTTGTTCTCCTCACGGAGTGAGAGTTCTGGATACCTTTCACTTATAACATTATATTCAGGGCCACGCCCTTTGCAATAGTCATAGCTTTTAAACCTTTCTTCAAAAGTATAAGGCTCCCACCTTTTTATCTTGGTGCTAGCATTAGCTCTTGGGTTGTAGTGGACTCTCTCTCCAGCTTTCCGGTCAAGCTGTGAGTTAACAAACTCTGTATCCGCTTCCCAGCTGTTTCTTAGTTTACAGCCACGTTTGAAGTTCCGTTCACCCGGTAAACTCCCTCTGGGCTGACCTGTGCTTACTGGCTGCACATACCGTCCTCCTGAGCTGCTGGCCCCTCCTGGCTTCTCTCCAGGTCTGCTTTCTGTAGCATAGCTTTTCCCAGCACTGCTCCTTCCAACCCTTCTCTCACGAGCACTGTTTCTGCTTTCACTTCCTGGTTCCTGGATTGCAGCTTCCTTTCCCAGCACTCCTCTGTTGTTCCTGCTCCTGTCTCCGTCTCTCCTCCCTCTCTGACTAAAACTCTCCCTTATATGGTTCCTTGCCCTGCACGTTACGTGAGAGTTAGAACACAAGTGCTCCTGATGAGCTTTTGGCTTTGCTTGCACTAACAGCCTTTTCTGCTCAGCTGGTTCTCTGTGCCTTGTGTCTTTTCCTACAGCTGAATCTGAGGTAAGCTCTTCACTTTCCTGAATTTCCATAGGCTCTATATTACCCACTGCATCACAGTATGTTATCATTGAACAGGCGTAACACATGAGGTTTGAACGATGGACAAACCGCATCATCGCTGACTATATGTTCGTGCATCAGATCGAAACATTCCTTGGTGATAACGTTATACTGTAGGCACGTTAAAGAATCCGCCAATCATACATTGGCTCCTATGACATGGTGGATTCCTCCAGCCCTGTAGAAAGAGCCAAAAAGGAGGAATCAGAGGCAGTGCTGGAGTATAAACAAAAGCAAATGGCTGGTAGTTACCAAGGAAACCAGACACAGGAGAAAAAACGCCCTTGCTACCAGTTAGCTCAGGAGTCAAGAGCTGATTCAGAGCACCTGCTAGGGGGAGGAGTCAGGCACTACCCTAAAGGGCAGATACATAAGGAAGCCGGAGGGGAGTGTCCATTAGAAGCTGGAAGGGAAGCTCCATTGGAAGCTGGAAGGGGAGCTCCATTAGAAGCCGGAAGAGAGTCTCCATTAGCAGCTGGAGTGGGTTCTCTATTAGGAGTTCCAGAGGAAGTTCCAGCACAGGCTCAGCTGGGAGTTTACTTACAAGGCCAGCCGAGGGTTCCGGTGAGAGGCCAGCTAACAACCCAGGAGGAGGACCAGGGAAGAGTCCAGGTTCCAAGCCTAGGGCCAGAGCCAACTTCAAAGGTAAAAGGAGAACCGTTTACAAAGCTTTATTCAAGAAAAGGATACGGCAGAAGCAAGCCAGGCTGTCTGCAATATCCTGGGGATTACCAAGAGGAGAGAAAGCCATGAAAGCAGTTTCAACACTCCTTGCACAAAGTAGGTGGAGAATCCACAGCTGGGTCTAAAGCCCAGAGAAAACCATTTTCAGCCAGGTGCAGAGGTAAGCCCAAAGGCTGGGATTTTTATAATCAAGGTGATTCTACTTACCCAGAAGGTTGAGGCATTGATTATAATGACTGTAATGAAAATGACTGTTTAAAACAATTCATGATTCAAGAATATAATACAGAGCTTAAAACAGAGAGGAAGGGCGGAGCCCAAGAAACAACGGTACAAACATTTCCTGCCTCTCAGGAGGACTTAATGGAAATAGAGCCAGGTTTTGAAAGTGTCTCAGAAGAATTGATGGACTGTACGATCACAATATCTGATGAAGTATTATCCCTGCGCTGAATGTATGCCTTGCAGAGAAGTACAGAGGTATTGAGATAAAAAGTACAGAGCTGGAAAAACAGAGCTGTTTCATTCTGATTGCTGAGAAGCAAATGTTTTGTGCTGAAGTAAGCTATTTATGTTGGAAACTTTACTTTGTCCTTTTGCCAGAGGTATCTGGTTTTGTTACCTTTATTTCCTTGCTGAAATCCGCCCCGGGAGGGGAAATAAATCCTTGTTGCTTTAACCACTTTTTGAAGTCACACTACTCTTCCTTGGGCAGTGAAAGAAACTACATATCCCAAGAGGCTTTGCTTTAGGAACTTGTAGAGTAGCTGTTCAGGAAGAAAACAACCCGCTTAAACCCTACCTGCTCTTGCTGGGGGGCACTACAGAAGCGGGGTCACACTCCTTGTCTAAAGTTATACCACATGTACGTACCATGCAACCAGTATTTCTTAAAGCTCACAGCATTCCACAGGTATTCCTTACCCGGTGTCAATAATTGACTTACCGATCCTGTCAAGATAAACAAAATCGGCATGTTCGGTAGATTGTTCGTATCTGCCGTGAGGATAATCTTTTCCAAGTCAGAAGCTGATAACATCCCCATTTCATCAATAATTAATACACGTGTGATTAGCAGATGTCCATTTATAGAAGCGATACATGTTTCGCATGTGTTTGTTAATTTTATACAATTGTGTCGCGTGTTGGTAACATGACTGTGTGCCAGTATTTTTTCTTCTTTACGTTCCCTGCGACACTCTACTGTTTTACAACAGATTTAGTCCAAGAGCAACATGCTCGATGGCTTATTTTTGATGAATTCTTTGTTCAGCCACTCGACCGGAAGGGTCGCAATGCACTGTGTCAACAGGCCATCAAACACCTCATTCGCACGGCTGTAGGCATTTTGATACTGCACCGTCACTAACTGTTTTCGTCTAGGGTCCATCTCCAGATCCAGCAGACAGTCCAACAGAAGGTCCTTTAAGGGTTTTTTGTCGGCGTCGCTGCGTTTAGAAACGACAAAAGATGAAACTGTTTTTGTCAGCATCGTCAAGTCGTCCGTGTGCTTGGTAACGGCGGCGTCATGCTGCGTTATCAAAGAATCGACGTGAGCCTTTAAATCTGTAATTTGTTTTTCTCGATCCGTCAATGCCGCAGTCAGAGCATTCACTTTGCCGGCCAGTTTATTATTTTCCAATCTTAAATATTCGTTCAATGCGTGTAACAATCGTTGGGATTCTTCCGGGTGTTTCTGCATCGCTTCATCAAGCTGTTTGTAACGCCGTAGAAGCGTATTGAGTTCTCCTTCAAGAATTCTAATATTGTCGTGAGCCTGCGCCTGTTGCTGTTTGAACTGTACGTAGGATTGCTGCACGGTGTCCAGTGTTACACGTTGCTGTTTGTAAGTGGCACATTTCGCGTCGTACACTTTTCTAACTCGTGTCAATTATGCCAACAGATCCTGCACTATCAGCTGTGTCTGTGTGCTGATAGTGTGCCTGAACGTCATGGTGTTGACGATTCACTTACAACGCACCGACGATAAAATATTTCTCGGTTGGTGAACCGTTATGATCAGAGCTCTGGATCCACTGAAAGACAGTCTGTCTCGGTGGGAGCTCTATCCCGTCGAGTTACAGCTTGATGGCACATGGCACATGCATGTTACAGAAAACCAGATTCCTTCACATCTAATGTGTATCGTAGTAGACATTTTGACTGGATCGAATATAGAAATAATCGCCACACACGTTAACAAAGCGAGCAATCGAAATGGCACCTTCATAGAAATAGGTTCGGAGGTCGTCACAATGGCCGTGGATAAGAATGTTCATTACTCCCAACACATATGGCAGCTATCCAGTTTATTTAATAGCTTGTTTTGCACGCTGCAGAATCAATTAACACAACACGCGCAGGAATTACAAGTTCGTCTTGAAATATTACAGTGCCCGATATCCGCTACTGCGGTAAAGACCCGGCTGCGAATTAATGCGGCCGGGCACAGACATGCAGTGGTGGGCCGAGGGTTGGGGGGGCGGGAGGGGCAGGGGGACGGCAAGGGCGGGCAACGAGCCACATATAAAAAAGCACGTCCGGCGCTGGCTCGGCCTCTTTCGCCGCTCCCCCCCTTCCTAGAGGAGGATGCACAGGACGCACACCGGAGTACCAGACAATGGAGGACCGCATCTACACGGGCTACATGGCATGGGCAAGCATCGAGAGGGCAGCGGAGGATCGCATGGCAAGTACCTAGAACAAAGTGAGGAATAGGAAGAATCAGCGTGTCGCCCAGGGCGGGCGTAGCGGCGCTTCAAGCCATGGCGGGTGGTCCTGTTGTGGGATGCGGCACATGGGTTCAGTAGGGGGGGGAGGGGGTATAGCAGATGGCAGCCAGGGAAGGCAAACGAAACCCCTACCTTAGCGTCCCCGCTGAGGGCAGCATTGGTGGTCAGACGCGAGACAAAATTACCGGGGAGCCGGAGGGGAGGCGCTGGACTATGCGGGCCATGTGCACGCTTAAACAACACACCGCGGGTGCATGTTACCAGGCAAGAAAATGGGAAGACACTGCAGGGCAACAATAATTAATAAAATAATAAAAACAAGAAGGATGACCGGATTCACATGGGAAGGCACAGCCCAGAGAGGGTTCTTAAAAAAAAACCGGTATTAAAGACTGTTAGGATGATTTTGTTGGGTATTATATTGAAGATGACCAGGGAATAAAGAAATGGGGACTGTTTTACTGTTCATTTGAGCATTGAAGGGGTTAGGCAGCCAGGAATATATGTGATCTTTGCCAAGGGAAAAAATGTATATAGAGATGTATAGATAGAATATATATAGATACGTATAGATATATATAGCGATGTGGATATAAATTGATACCTGTAGCACTAGATATATATTTTTGGATATGCAAACGAAGGGTGCACGGGGTTGAGGCAAGCATCCGAGACTGATAGTAATTTAGACTTTCTATTACCTCTGCGTAGTAACTTTATCCTAGATTAGAGATGCCGAGAAAGGAGACACAACAGGCTTCCAGGACGCGAGGCGCCAAGGCTACACCGAATGCCGCACCAGCACCAAAGGCGCGGGCAGCTGCTAGTGCGGGCAGAAGGAGAGCACAGATGGCCAGCCATGCCGCAACTAGCAGCGTAGCAGCAGTAAAGCCTAGGCGCAGTGATAGGAAGAAGGTGCCACAGCAACAGGAAAGCGCAGCCCCTCCACAGAGGCAAGAGCTGGACGACCTGCTCCAGATGGTGCGGGAGCAGGTTACGCAACACGGCCTGACCTCAGTCAGACAACGACTGGGAATGCCAGGCTTCACAAGTGGAGAACTGCCGACAGCGAACAACAGCACATTAACACCTAGCACGACAAATGGTAAGTCTGGGTGTGACAACGGGGTGCCAGATTTGTTAACCTCATCGTCTGACGATTCCTTTTCTGACAGTGATGGTGACATTGCATGGGCAGATGTGATACTAAATGCATTAAAGAAATTTAAAAGAAAGAAAAGCCCAAAACAATCAAATCCCCTAAGGCAGGCATGGGCGGGCCAGAGTCAGAGGGGTGAGGACCGCGGGAGCACGCCATCTGGGGCGGCCCAACAAATGCAACTAGATTGGCGCGATACCAGTCGCGATCCACGCTGCGGGGTGAGCTCCCTGGCTGTTTCAGTATCCAAAAAGATCAAAAAGCGTATTTGGAGGCGAGAATATATTGACATATTCTCTCTCCTGCTTAGGGATCAGGATGAAGAATCAAACAGTGGAAAAGATAAGGATAAAAGAAGTGAGAGGGACAGGAAACCTAAAATTCCCAAATCCATTAACAATTGGGTGACAGCATTCCACATCTTTATGAGCGTGGTGATGGAGAAGGAACCCGAATCGGGGCCATATCTGACCAGGTACCTGGACACGATCACCAGAGCACATAAACAATACGGGGGTGGGCCTGGCTGAACTATGATGTGAAGTTCAGGAGAAGCATGGCAGAAGATCCCACCCTAGCATGGCATCACAGAATTCTGGACATGTGGACAGAAGAAATGGCGCCCAATAGGCCATGGTGTCAGGACGGGCTGCAGCAGCCTCTGCCCAGCACGCAATGGCAACAGCCTTTTCAGAACACGCAATGGCGGCAAACCAATCAGTGGGCAGGGAGACGGGCATGCCGACAGTACAACGCAGGGAGTTGTACATGGCAGACTTGTAAATTCAAACATTCCTTCTCAGTATGCAGAAGTGGACACTCTGCCTTCACCTGCAGGGCATCAAGGGAGGCCAAGCCTTTCAGAGTATTACAGCAACGCTCAACCGAGGGAGTTGGCCCCAACACCCATCAGGCTTGAGAATATGCGTCCATGGCTAAGAGCCTACCCTAAGCGGGATATAGCTATCAGTATTGAAAACGGCTTCTCGCAGGGATCCCATCCCTAATAATCATAAAAAAAGCACAAACGAGGACCACGTGATGTGGTGAGCATGGGTGGACACTCTCTGCTTGAGCTCCGGGCTCCTGATTCCATACCGGTCTACTGAGCCGTTTTTTTCCGGAGGCGTTGAACCTGCGGAACAGTCCCCCCAAATAAAAAACAAAATACCGATTCTTCCTCTGTAATCCAGCCTTGGTGGAGCCGGTATGGCAGCGGCGGCTAAGGCTAATCGGCGAGACAAGGAGCGGGGCCTGGGGCAGCAGAAAATGGCTGACTCGCCCCCGAAGAGTTGCCCGTCATCCTCAGCGGCCGCAGGGTTATTGTCGGAGGAGATTTCGGCGACGGTTTCCGCAGCGCTGGCTACACAATTCGAGGTGCTGCGGGGAAAGTTGGATGCAGTGCAACTTTCCGTCGATGCTATCGGAGCCCGCATGCAACAGGCTGAGGAGCGGATCGCGCAGACGGAGGAGAAAGTGGAGAGTTTGAAGCAAGAACTGGCTCAGGCAAAGACCATGCTTCAGGCCCAGGGAAGCAAGATCGATGATCTGGAGAATCGATCGAGACGTAGCAATCTCAGGCTGCTGGGGATTCCTGAATCGGTAGGAGATGCAGACTTATTGTCTTATGTGTCAGCTCTGTGCACTAAGCTACTTGGGGAGGACGGAGAGAGGACCTGGGTTGTCCTGGAGAGGGCACGCAGAGTAGGCCCCAGGAACACGCAGGACATGAGACCCCGGATTGTTTTGGTAAAATTTCTACAATTCCAGCAAAAGGAAGCCGTCCTGAAGGAGGCTCGGAAAGTTGGAACCGTGGAGGCAGACAATGCAAAGATTAGGATTGCACAAGACTATTCGGCAGCCTTAAGTCAGCGTCGTAAGGCCTATGCATCAGTCTGTCAGAAGCTGATTTCTGCCCACATTAAATTTACCATGCAATACCCGGCGCGATTGCACGTGGTGCATCAGGGCAAGCACAGAGCTTTCGACTCCCCGGAGGCCGCGATGGCATATGCGCTACAGTTGGAGAAATCTGAACAAGCTGTGTCTACGGAGTCTTCGAGACTGGCCTGAATCAGTATGGGACTTTTGGGAGCTTCTACTTTCAGTGAGCAGTGGACTGGGTGTTTGGTTCACGGGCTCCTCACTGTGTTGCTGGACCGCCGGGGTTCCTTCTCATAAGAACCTAAGAACATAAGATATGCCATACTGGGTCGGACCGAGGTTCTTTGGGCCCGGTGTTCTGTCTCCAGCAGTGGCCAATCTGGGTCCTGGGGGCCTAGCGGCTTCCCCGGGGGACACAGGTTTCACATTGCTGGGCTTGGTTCGGGCATTGCTGTCCTGGGTCTCTTCTCAATAACGGTTTATGGACCTTCCTTTCTCTTATCTCTTTTTCACCTACCTTTATATTTTGGAATGCTGTGGCAGTTTGTTGTTACTTATATTGCTTACAGTTATGCTGACCAGTTCAAATTGAGGTGAAGATACTACTGTATTGTATGGGAGAGTGGATCGCTAAATTTGTGGTTCCCGGGCCTGCCTCTTGTTGAGTGTCAGGATTACCCTGGGAATACTGGCTAGTTCTTGCCCAGGTGGAAGCGCCTAAACCCTTTGGCGGGTATTGGTGGGAGGGGGGTACTATCTGTCCAGGGAATGGGAAGCCCGGACCCATCTAGCGGGGTTGGGTGGCTGAAGTGGGAAGATGTATGGGGAAAGAGTGGAAGATAGGGGGAGGTGGGGAGGGGTGGGAAAGGGGGGATGGGACACGGGGTGGATGGGACGGGGGAGAGAGGGGGGTAGCGGGGCAATGGGAAGGCAGGGACTGTGGGGGAAGGGTTGTCGGAACCTAAAACATATGCACTTACATCGAGTAATCCATTCAAGAGAAAATAGGGGGGGACCCCAGGCTGGGGGGGTTTCCTTTAATACGCAGTGCTGGCAGTTTGGGCCTAGGGGACTGGTAATTCTCTGCGGGTAATATCTTGGAATGTTTGTGGACTAGGCAGTCCGATTAAGAGATATAAAGTATTGAAAGCGCTGGCTAGACAGAGATGTGATATTGCGCTATTGCAAGAAACCCATCAGACAGCTGAGGAACATACCAAACTTTGTCGTGATTGGGTGGGTCAGGTTTGGGGAGCGCCTGCACTGGGGAAAAAAGGGTGTGTGGCCATTCTCATTCATAAGAAGGTGCGCTTCACGATGCAGCGACAGGTGGCTGATCCTACTGGGAGATTTTTGCTGTTGCATGGCTCACTGGAAGACTGGGAGATAATCCTGGGGGACTTGTATGGTCCCAACTTACTGGATCAAGACTTTTTCAATCGTATTGCAGCTAAAGTGGAGCAAATGCCAGATGTGCCATTGCTCTTAGGTGGGGATTTTAATGGGGTCTTTGAGGTAGGTCTTGACACCTCGAGTGGCAGGGGAACTCGGGAAAGGACGCTTACATCTCAGGTGCTGCAAAGGTTTCGGGCGCGCTTAGACTTGGTGGACCCCTAGAGATTATTACATCCCTCCGAGAAGGATTTCACTCATGTTTCGCGGGCACACAGTACTAGTGCTAGAATCGATTATCTCTTGCTTTTCACCCCCCTTTTTGCACATATGGGAGAAGCGCAGATAGACCCCCTTGAGATCTCAGATCATGCAATGGTTTGGATAGAGCTGCAATGGGGGGGAGGAGACGGGCAGTCCCGTATCTGGCGGTTCCCCATTGAACTGTATAAAGATAACCACTTTCAGCAATTCCTCAGTCAACGCTGGCGGGACTTTGAATTAAATCATCAGGCACATAAGGATGACCCGGAGCTGGTTTGGGAAACCGCTAAAGTGGTGTTAAGAGGTGATATAATAGGGTTTGTAGCTAGAAAGAGGAGATTACTGGCTGCGTAAATCATCAGGCTGGAGCAGCAAGTGACCCAGGCGCGGGTGCTTAGTGGACGTGCCCCTACAGAGTCTAATAGGAAGCGGTTGTGGGAGTTGCAGGTTGCTTTGAACGAATTGATCCACCAGCGAGCCAAGAAATCCATAATGTACTATAAATATTGGCTATATTGTTTTGGCGACAAACTGGGACAATTGCTGGGGAGATGTTTGAAGGGTCAGAGAGGAGCGAGGTTGATAGCGGCTCTTCGGGATGAGCACGGGAATCTCCAACAAAACCGGGCGGCGATTAGTGCAGTATTTAAAGGTTTCTTCCAGAAACTGTATGCAGCGGGGGAGTTTGCCCACTCTACTATGGAAAAATACTTGCAAGGTCTGACTATACCGAGGGTGACTGCGGAGCAGCGGGGCCACTTGGGACAACCAATAACCCTGCGAGAGAGAAAGAGATTTAGCACGAACATATTTGAATCAATTGAATACGACCAACGCAAATCTTGTTCAGACGACCGATACATTACAAAAAGTTCAGAAATACAGCAAAAACGCTGAAACGGAGCTCAGGCAACTTGTCAACGGTATAAGAACTAAGTATCACATAGAGTTCACAAAGCACGTGCATCGATATTTGTCTATAGTTTCTACAACAATGCCTACGATGACAGTATCATCATATGTGTATAACATTAACGCAAACCGAGCTATGGGCCCAGAAATAGAATGTTATTTAGCACATATATTTGTCTTTATAAACGAATGCATGCAAGCTTTACAAACTAAATACAAAATCGTACAAGATGAATATAACGTATGGCATCAAACTGTGTTTGTGGATAGTCCTGACCTAGCATCTTCGCTCACGCCTTGGATTACGGCTCTGTACGATTATATGAAAAACACCACATCTATCGGTGATGCCGTGAGTAAATTGAATACCGCAGCAGAAACTATCGGTCCGGTTAACGCTACCTCACAAGAGCGACTCATCGTTACGCGCGTATTAAAGACCATTTACAACCACTGTAAAGGCAATGGTGCACTGTTTTATTTTGTACCTTAGTCATGTATGCGTTGAATATACATCTTTTAAAGACAGATATGGTTTTGAACGTTGTAGCTATGAAAGAACAAACATCATCGCAGGCCGCTCCCGTCGCAAAAGTACAATCTATCGACGAACTAACACGAATCCAGGTATGACACACGCTCACTCAAGCAACTGTGCGTTAGCAAGGTCCAAATGGTAAACACATTCTTGATAAAGCTGACACATATATTGACAACAGTGATTCTGATGATGATGCACAATCTTTGCATACATACAGATCTAGATCAACTTTGGTTCGTCATCAGAACCCACATGATGAACCGGATGATACTAATATCGGCGTGGCACCAGAAGAAGCGCCTCAGACTAGAAACGTAGTCAAAGAATCCGAGGATGTAGAATCTGCTTGTGTTCCTCTGAAGCAAACCAAAAAACGGTGTCTCAGCGTGGACACGGCATTGTCGTCTACATGTAAACAAAGTGCGCAAAACAAAAAATCGCTCATACGCATTACTCGGCAATGCTTAGAGCACATCTTTGAGGCGTGTCAAACCTTCACCCACTCCCCAACCTTGTGGGTTAAGGAGGGATAGGCCATGTGTAGTTGTGGGGGCCAATGAATATGCGGTGACAAGAAATTTATTTGTTTTCAAGGATTTTTATTTCCCCGCTCCGTGAGGGAGACAGGAACAGAAAAGGTTAGTAAATCAGGAATTATGCAAACAGAGGCTTTCAGTATTGTGCTTCAAACTTCTCATATGGAGAAACACATTGCTTCATGTGTTCTCTCCGTGCAATATATATACAGGTGCTTAGGTAAGAAGTATAATTGTTTCTTTTAGCAATTAGGTCACAGTCCAGCATACATTCAATGCAAAATAGGCTTTCCTTTCAAATTGTTTCAAACACTACTTTTTCCAGGTACCTTTTCTCAGCGATTCTGGACTAGCATAACCAGAATAAAAGTCAGGTATAATCATTCAAGCTTTTGTCTCATTGGTTCTCTCTATTAATCCTACAGAGCAATCCATCGGCTGACTGACGTCCAGCATGGGAACTTGAGCTTGGAAAATAATCTTTTCTTCAGGATTATTTACTGCTGGAAGAATAGCTTGTTGTGAAATAATTCTTTCATTCAGGAATTGTCTAAGATCTGTTAAAAGTTGTTCTGCCTGTCCCTTAACAGGAGTCAAGGGTAAAGCTCTTCCTTGTTTAAGCAGGTGATTATCTGCCTCTGGTGAGCAAACACGGCTTTCCCTATTCAGACATTCTGTGCTCAAGGTGGAAATTCCCTTCCCCCACTTCTCTCTGTTAATGAATGGTGGAATTTCCCTTTCGTTCTCAGCAGCTCTACTTCTCAGGAAGGCTTCAAAGGTAGGATCTTTTATATCAGGATATCCTAATCCCTTTGTAAACAGTTGTGCTGCGTTTCTTTCCTCAGCTTGTTTGTTAGGAACAGGTATTACTGACTGAGTAAAACCTGGCTTGTATAGAGAGTTTTCAGGGTAAAACAATCTTCCTTCATACTCCCTAAAACTATCCTGTCCACTACAAACAGGAGTCTCTCTCTTCTTGGCATATAACATTTATCAGAAGGATTAAAAATAGCAGGTACCTTCAAATGAGACTGCTCAGGAATTATCTGGCCAGCATGCTTTTCTCCCCCGGGATAAAAACTGCTTCTCCACAACGTGGGCTCTTTTCCTTGTGTTGGATTAGCTTCCCTTCTGCTGCAGCTGGGCACAGCTTCTGTAATCAGGTCAAAGGGTTCTGCAGACAATGGAACTTCCTGCCTTCCCAATACCTTTGGCTTTCTTTCTTGTGGATTTAAAGCAAACTCTCTTCTCAATCCACTAGCAGAGCTTATTCCTTCATTCCTTCTTGACAGCCTCTGGCTTGGTCCTGTTCCTCCATTCGTTCTAGTCCTTCTGCTCCTCTCTACCGAGTGTTCCCTCTCTCTGTTTAAGAAGGATCCCTTACTCTGGGATGCCCGCCTCCTAGGGCGTGCCCAATCCATAGCTCTGCTTCTCTCCTCCTCTGAGGTGAGCTGATTGGCTGCCTGTAGGCTATGCTGAGAGTGGGAATTTCTTCCTTTCCCTGCAATACTGGACTCTACCAGGGGGTCAGTGTCGGTCTCCATGGCTTCCGCGCCTAGCGCTGCGTCACAGGCGTCTAATATATATGGTACAATTGTCTCGCTACTGACGGGTAATCAGGATAATATATTTTATACTTGTTGGTATACGAAACAGCAGCCCCTCTATCGATCTAGCAAATATCAACGGGCCGTGTTAGCACTGTACAAAATGATGGTATACGACATCTATAATTTTGCGCAGGATCTTAATCTACTCGATTATACCATACATCATCGGGATACCGATATCCATGTAGGCACAGTCTCAGTAGAAGCATTAGCGAGCTTTGTGGTAAAGCCAGAACATTTGGACGACGAGTGCATGCCACACGAGTCTTATCAAAGCTTACAAGTTGTCATTTATTTTATTAATCGTCTATCCTTACTAGCCAACTCTGCTTTTGCGCCCTGTTTTGGACCCCTATCCATCGAGACAGTGATCTTGCAACAATTACATAATACTACTATGTCATTTAACCAGATCTTGTGGTGGAATACGAGGGATGTCAAATTCACAAGACTGATATTTTTTATCACGTCGATGGAATGCGTGTGTCTGTCCATGACCAAATGTATTTACATTGGACCCAACCCTGTGTCACATATGCTAAATACATACTGTACCATAGCATCTGCACTGTGCAGATTAAAAAGTGAAAATATACACAAAACGATATGCAATCCAAAAGAGTCTGCAGCTGTATCTCATCGCTATATATTTGTCACTTCATCCGCAAGACGTAGATATTACATCTGCCTTAGAGATGTTTAAAGATGTACTTTCAGATACAAACACTCATAAATATTTTATCTACAATCTGTATATCCAACTAGCGTTAGCAGAAAATTTGGCAGATTCTGTCTACACAGATAAAGTTTGTAAACCATACCATAAACCTATGTGTACAAAATATAAACATAAACACACCAGTATCATGTTCGAATCATCTTTATTGAAACACAATAATTGTGCACATCCGTCACTCTTATTAAATTCTTCCTTCACCGGCTACATTGTTACCTAAACCATATTTTTACCAACGCTTGATGTTTTGCGATATCGGCTATCTGGCGCAGCAACTCTGTCTTTAAACGTATCGATTGTTTAGCGACATATTTTAAAGTTCCTATATATCTTTGAACGTACATTCGTACTGGAAAAATCATTGGTATCTCTAGCAACTGTATCAAACATACTGGTGTCAATGCTGTTTTATACAAAGGCGTGTGATACACAATGCTGTATTTCTGAGCGTGGCGATAATGTCTTTTCTTGATATAGAAAATTGGTCTTGCATCGTGCCGCGATATCCAGGCCCATTTCAGAATAGCTAAATCACCAATATTGCAAATAGCATATACAGAGTCTTCATCGGCCTCATACAGGACATCCAGAGAGTCTTTGGGTCGCCCCTTATTAGATCGCTGTTTTTGTCTCGCCGATCGACGTGTCTCGGGAAATTGATCTTCTTCTTCATCTTTCTCAATGTTAACATCTGGTGTATTTCTACGATCATCATCATCACAGGCTACTAACGTGCTCCACTCTGCTTCCTCCTGAGAAGATTTGGAGACATTGTCATCTATAAACGAACCCTCGTAGACAGATTCATCGGTCATATCAACGCTGCCAAGACGTTCAGAATCCATCATGTCACCTGCGTTCAATGTGCACCAAGTACAGTGCGATCGATGTTACCTCTGTTTTTACAATGCAGCCGAGTGGTTAATGCACCTAAAACTTGTGCATCGGATAGCCTTACACGGAATCTATCTGCTGCATTGTCCCAAATGTCATGAAGCTATACAAGCAATAAACACACGAGACACAGCTATAAGCATTCAATGTTTTATTAATCATGTTTACAACATTTCACAGGACTGTACCGCCCATATGTCAAAAGACAAACATATTTATCACAAACTCATCTATCATAAATTAGAGTGATCGGGAGACACTTGTACATATGCAAAGATATCATCATCGTCATTATCGTCATCGTCTTCTTTCTCGTCCTGTTTATTGGTGCCCGTAGTCATGCACAATGCCTCGCTGACCTCATCAGCTGTGCTCGGCATCTTTTCTCTCTTGACAGCATCATCATCGTCTTCTTCTTTCTCGTCCTGTTTATCGGTGCCCATAGCCCTGCACAACGCCTCGCCGACCTCATCAGCTGTGCTTGTCATCTTTTGTCTCTTGACAGCAGGCTGTTGCTGCTGCTGTACATCACCGGCAGATGTGTGCTTAGTGAAGCACTTGGTCTTTTTGTAAAACAAAATGTCCTTGAGAGAATTAAAGCTTCCTATAACATCCAGAGTTGTTTTTAATTTATCTTCAGCTGCATTATTGAATATATGGTAAAAAAAATAATCACAGTTTTTAACCTTACAAGACATCAAACCTGTGACAGAGAGCCAGTCTTCGTGTGTAAACATTGCCGTGTCCATTGTTAGCCAACAGCGCAGCAGCGGTACATTGGACGTAAAGGTCATAGGCACGATAGATGATAAAAATCTTAGCGCCGACAACTGTACAATAGTGTATTTGTCGATGCACAAATTGTGAAGTTTTTAATCATAGTCTTAATGGTCGAAGCCGTCAGCGAAGGAATAATAGGCTTGATGCTGTCTGGAAGGTTAAACGTAACATCCAGACGTGCCTGCAAGAGCCATCTTATCAACGGCGCAGTATAGATAGGGTTGGTTTCATGGAACAAATGCAGTATAAGCTTAAAATCAAACGTCTGCGATGTAACATAATGTTTTACATTGTACGCGGTGCTTGAATCGTACACAGGCACCTGTTTAAAACCTAACATGGCCAACAGTACAAGACACGCATTGACGTTAGGTGTAGCATAACACGGCAACATCGCTTTGGCCATGGGGTTGTCCTGAACATCGCTACAGAATACAGGGAGGCCGGCTTTTGATGCTTCTGGTATACACTTTGTCAATCCGATGAGCAACATACCTGGATTTTCAAAAATGTCATACATCGCGCTGCATCTAACACCAATCTCTTGATAGTACAGCTTTCTGGCCTTTTGTCTCAATGTATGAATAAAATGTATTTTAATCAGCGGTATCGCTTGACAGCAGTACAGGCATGCAGCGCAGTGAATCACATCTTCTGAAAACTGTTGCGGAGGTAAAGCGTCCGTCAGTACAGCGACCATACGCAGTATCAATGCTTCTGACAACATCGTTGGGTCGTCAATATTATCCAGCATAACATGATTCCTATTACTCCACAGTTCTTTTTTAAACGCGGCAGCCTTTGCATTTTGTTTTTTCCGGTTACGGATCTGTTCTTCCGTCATGGTAGCAATTCGATCAATTTACAGTATGTACAACGTTGTACTTGGTACCAGGTGCAGAGGTGACTCAGCGCCGAATGCTCTATCAAAGAGACGTCAAAGACGTGTTAACAGTAACAATTAAACACCCAGTCATCCGTCTCCATGTTTAAAAGAACCAGCGATATGATCTCTTTTAAATCATCCAACACCTGCTGTAGTTTTATTAAAGCCACACCTACCATCAATCTAAGCTGCGCAAGAAGTGGTTTTACCGTTGATGGTATAGGAATGAGCGGTAACGTGGGTAATGTTGTCATTGAATCGCATCCCGCACTTGTTGTATTCGAGGCTGGTGCAGGCGCTACAACATACTCATCAGTATATGCTTCATTGCTGAGTAGTTGCGATATGTCTTGTAAGTCATGTAGTGCGTATGGTCCATCTCTGTATATATAGATTGTTTCTAAACTCCACGGCAATCTTTTGATAATAGCTAGATCGTACACTTTGCGAATAATTCTGAGTACGGTAGTATTTGTCATCTGTAACAGAAATGTAATGCGTTGCATTCCGGTGAACATACACGGCATCAATGATCCCGCAATACCCTGCATACCGTCGCCTCCAATGCCACCGTTGGGTATTTGTAAAGTCAAACCATGCTTCACTGATACCTGCTTTATGCCGAGCAAAGTGTCTACATTTCTGTTAAATGTAAACATTGCCTGAGAATTCAAATAGCGCATATTATGCACCGCATCACGTATAAACATATGACGCAGCTGATGATAGATAAACATGATGTAGTTTCGGTATACTGTTTCGCGGACAATGGGAACATATCTGCTAATGTTGGCAGGTAACAGTGCACATGCATCAAGATAGCTTTGCATGCCTGTCATCTGGTTGACAGGTGTTTTGCGCATAATGCACTTTACATTGTACATATCGCATAATTTTGTAAATGAGTAATGACCAGGCGGGTATCTTGGCAATTCTCCAAAAAGATGTCATGTTAATTAAGATGATGATGACAATGATTCTGATAGCTTATTAGCTTCGGTACGAATAAACATTTCAGTGTCGTTACATTCTGTGATAGGATTAAAAATTGTTTTGTACCACACTCTGTCGTTATAACTTATATATGTTTGTATTTCGCTCTCTTCTGACATTTTTAATAATATATACATAAATGGAATATCATATAAGTTGATCACAAATGGCACTACCAGCAATATAGGTTTAGTGTTTAGATTAATCGGCGCGATAATGTGTTCTGCATCATTTAAAATAATATAGTTATATTTTGAATCTGTGGGTGAGTGGCGTGTCATTATAATATTGTCCTTCCATCGGTGGTGCATAGGGCAAAAATCTAATATTGGGTGAATCTTTTAGATGCAGGTTTAACAGTTTATCCATATAATAAACGCTTATTGCATTAGTATTTTCAGTGGCATAATTATCCGTGGCTGCGGGTTCATCCAATATAATGATATCTATCCACCTCAGTCTCAAGCCAAAATACCGAGCCAGGGCCTGTAAGCGATTTGTCATATTATGCACTAGATGTCGATCGTCGCACACCACAATGTACTCTCTCGTTTCTTTATACGTGGACAACAATATCTCGAATGTTTGAAACAGCGTTTTACAAAACACATAGCGAGATCGTACAACGGGCTCTTTTGTACTATACAAACATGAATGGTGAAGATGATCTGCCACACGCTCGATGTGTGCCGCTTTATGCGGTAAAGGAAACAAAAATATAAGTTTGTATGGTTCACGAGAATGACCAGGCAATGTATACAAATTGATTAAAGATGATACGCACCAGGTTAGAAATCCATAGCGATAAACACGGTTATGGTTGAACATAGTAAAATATTCTGGATACGCGTTGTTGTAATTATGGAGAGCCAGCAGGGATGCCACATGGTGCTCATCAACAGTATTCCATCTGTCTTTATTGAACACAAAAAATAAACGATCTCTGTTATCGCAACCTCACGGCATAACGATATTTTGCTTCTCTTCATCCGCTTCACATATAATACCATATCGAGGATGATCAACTTCGAGCGTTGTAGCGTCTGGCACAACCAACCAATCGCCATCCTGAAATGATGATTGTATCGCCACACGTGTTGTGCTTTTTTCATGCATCGTGGGCAATATGACTGGTCTGGAAAAATAGTAGAACAGCGGCCGCTACGATTCTCGCTCGATAATGACGGGACATCCCAATGGTGCGACATACACCACAGGATCCTTATCTGTACGTTGTGCTCCTTCGTATACACATTCCGACGATATACACCCGGTGACATGCCATGCATTGTCCGTGGCGCACTCTTTCTCACACACCTAGGTGAAGTAGGGGGGCTGACACCCCTATGTGAAGTAGGGGGGTGGACACCCCTTTGTGACGTAGGGGGGCTGACACCCCTATGTGAAGTAGGGGGGCTCACACCCCTATGTGAAGTAGGGGGGCTCACACCCCTATGTGAAGTAGGGGCCTCACACCCCTATGTGAAGTAGGGGGGCTCACACCCCTATGTGAAGTAGGGGGGCTGACACCCCTATGTGAAGTAGGGGGCCTCACACCCCTATGTGAAGTAGGGGGCCTCACACCCCTATGTGAAGTAGGGGGGCTCACACCCCTATGTGAAGTAGGGGGCCTCACACCCCTATGTGAAGTAGGGGGCCTCACACCCCTATGTGAAGTAGGGGGCCTCACACCCCTATGTGAAGTAGGGGGCTGACACCCCTATGTGAAGTAGGGGGCCTCACACCCCTATGTGAAGTAGGGGGGATGACACCCCTATGTGAAGTAGGGGGCTGACACCCCTATGTGAAGTAGGGGGGCTCACACCCCTATGTGAAGTAGGGGGCTCACACCCCTATGTGAAGTAGGGGGGCTCACACCCCTATGTGAAGTAGGGGGGCTGACACCCCTATGTGAAGTAGGGGGCCTGACACCCCTATGTGAAGTAGGGGGCCTGACACCCCTATGTGAAGTAGGGGGCCTGACACCCCTATGTGAAGTAGGGGGCTGACACCCCTATGTGAAGTAGGGGGCCTCACACCCCTATGTGAAGTAGGGGGGCTGACACCCCTATGTGAAGTAGGGGGGCTGACACCCCTATGTGAAGTAGGGGGCCTCACACCCTATGTGAAGTAGGGGGCCTCACACCCCTATGTGAAGTAGGGGGGCTCACACCCCTATGTGAAGTAGGGGGCCTCACACCCCTATGTGAAGTAGGGGGCCTCACACCCCTATGTGAAGTAGGGGGGCTGACACCCCTATGTGAAGTAGGGGGGCTGACACCCCTATGTGAAGTAGGGGGCCTCACACCCCTATGTGAAGTAGGGGGCCTCACACCCCTATGTGAAGTAGGGGGTCTCACACCCCTATGTGAAGTAGGGGGGCTGACACCCCTATGTGAAGTAGGGGGCCTCACACCCCTATGTGAAGTAGGGGGCCTCACACCCCTATGTGAAGTAGGGGGCATCACACCCCTATGTGAAGTAGGGGACCTCACACCCCTATGTGAAGTAGGGGGCCACACACCCCTATGTGAAGTAGGGGGGCTCACACCCCTATGTGAAGTAGGGGGGCTGACACCCCTATGTGAAGTAGGGGGCTTCACACCCCTATGTGAAGTAGGGGGCTGACACCCCTATGTGAAGTAGGGGGGCTCACACCCCTATGTGAAGTAGGGGGGCTCACACCCCTATGTGAAGTAGGGGGCCTCACACCCCTATGTGAAGTAGGGGGCTCACACCCCTATGTGAAGTAGGGGGGCTGACACCCCTATGTGAAGTAGGGGGACTCACACCCCTATGTGAAGTAGGGGCATGTGACACCCCTATGTGAAGTAGGGGGCCTCACACCCCTATGTGAAGTAGGGGGGCTGACACCCCTATGTGAAGTAGGGGCCTCACACCCCTATGTGAAGTAGGGGCCTCACACCCCTATGTGAAGTAGGGGGGCTGACACCCCTATGTGAAGTAGGGGGCCTCACACCCCTATGTGAAGTAGGGGGGCTGACACCCCTATGTGAAGTAGGGGGGCTGACACCCCTATGTGAAGTAGGGGGGCTGACACCCCTATGTGAAGTAGGGGGCCTCACACCCCTATGTGAAGTAGGGGGCCTCACACCCCTATGTGAAGTAGGGGGCCTCACACCCCTATGTGAAGTAGGGGGGCTGACACCCCTATGTGAAGTAGGGGGCCTGACACCCCTATGTGAAGTAGGGGGCTCACACCCCTATGTGAAGTAGGGGGGCTGACACCCCTATGTGAAGTAGGGGGGCTGACACCCCTATGTGAAGTAGGGGGCCTCACACCCCTATGTGAAGTAGGGGGGCTGACACACCCCTATGTGAAGTAGGGGGGCTGACACCCCTATGTGAAGTAGGGGGCCTCACACCCCTATGTGAAGTAGGGGGCTGACACCCCTATGTGAAGTAGGGGGCTGACACCCCTATGTGAAGTAGGGGGCCTCACACCCCTATGTGAAGTAGGGGGCCTCACACCCCTATGTGAAGTAGGGGGGCTGACACCCCTATGTGAAGTAGGGGGGCTGACACCCCTATGTGAAGTAGGGGGCCTCACACCCCTATGTGAAGTAGGGGGCCTCACACCCCTATGTGAAGTAGGGGGCTGACACCCCTATGTGAAGTAGGGGGCTGACACCCCTATGTGAAGTAGGGGGCCTCACACCCCTATGTGAAGTAGGGGGCCTCACACCCCTATGTGAAGTAGGGGGATGACACCCCTATGTGAAGTAGGGGGCTTCACACCCCTATGTGAAGTAGGGGGGCTCACACCCCTATGTGAAGTAGGGGGGCTGACACCCCTATGTGAAGTAGGGGGCCTCACACCCCTATGTGAAGTAGGGGGGCTGACACCCCTATGTGAAGTAGGGGGGCTGACACCCCTATGTGAAGTAGGGGGGCTGACACCCCTATGTGAAGTAGGGGGGCTGACACCCCTATGTGAAGTAGGGGGGCTGACACCCCTATGTGAAGTAGGGGGCCTCACACCCCTATGTGAAGTAGGGGGGCTGACACCCCTATGTGAAGTAGGGGGCCTCACACCCCTATGTGAAGTAGGGGGCCTCACACCCCTATGTGAAGTAGGGGGGCTCACACCCCTATGTGAAGTAGGGGCCTCACACCCCTATGTGAAGTAGGGTGCTGACACCCCTATGTGAAGTAGGGGGCCTCACACCCCTATGTGAAGTAGGGGGCCTCACACCCCTATGTGAAGTAGGGGGGCTGACACCCCTATGTGAAGTAGGGGGACACACACCCCTATGTGAAGTAGGGGGCTCACACCCCTATGTGAAGTAGGGGGCCTCACACCCCTATGTGAAGTAGGGGGCCTCACACCCCTATGTGAAGTAGGGGGGCTGACACCCCTATGTGAAGTAGGGGGCTGACACCCCTATGTGAAGTAGGGGCCTCACACCCCTATGTGAAGTAGGGGGGCTGACACCCCTATGTGAAGTAGGGGGCTGACACCCCTATGTGAATTAGGGGGGCTCACACCCCTATGTGAAGTAGGGGGCAGACACCCCTATGTGAAGTAGGGGGGCTGACACCCCTATGTGAAGTAGGGGGCCTGACACCCCTATGTGAAGTAGGGGGGCTGACACCCCTATGTGAAGTAGGGGGCCTGACACCCCTATGTGAAGTAGGGGGCTCACACCCCTATGTGAAGTAGGGGGGCTGACACCCCTATGTGAAGTAGGGGGGCTGACACCCCTATGTGAAGTAGGGGGCTCACACCCTATGTGAAGTAGGGGGCCTCACACCCCTATGTGAAGTAGGGGGCCTCACACCCCTATGTGAAGTAGGGGCCTCACACCCCTATGTGAAGTAGGGGGCCTCACACCCCTATGTGAAGTAGGGGGCCTCACACCCCTATGTGAAGTAGGGGGGCTGACACCCCTATGTGAAGTAGGGGGGCTGACACCCCTATGTGAAGTAGGGGGCCTCACACCCCTATGTGAAGTAGGGGGCCTCACACCCCTATGTGAAGTAGGGGGCCTCACACCCCTATGTGAAGTAGGGGGCTCACACCCCTATGTGAAGTAGGGGGGCTCACACCCCTATGTGAAGTAGGGGGCCACACCCCTATGTGAAGTAGGGGGCCTCACACCCCTATGTGAAGTAGGGGGCCTCACACCCCTATGTGAAGTAGGGGGCCTCACACCCCTATGTGAAGTAGGGGGGCTGACACCCCTATGTGAAGTAGGGGGGCTGACACCCCTATGTGAAGTAGGGGGCCTCACACCCCTATGTGAAGTAGGGGGGCTGACACCCCTATGTGAAGTAGGGGGGCTGACACCCCTATGTGAAGTAGGGGGCCTCACACCCCTATGTGAAGTAGGGGGGCTGACACCCCTATGTGAAGTAGGGGGCCTCACACCCCTATGTGAAGTAGGGGGCCTCACACCCCTATGTGAAGTAGGGGGGCTGACACCCCTATGTGAAGTAGGGGGCCTCACACCCCTATGTGAAGTAGGGGGGCTGACACCCCTATGTGAAGTAGGGGGGCTGACACCCCTATGTGAAGTAGGGGGCTCACACCCCTATGTGAAGTAGGGGGGCTGACACCCCTATGTGAAGTAGGGGGGCTGACACCCCTATGTGAAGTAGGGGGGCTCACACCCCTATGTGAAGTAGGGGGCCTCACACCCCTATGTGAAGTAGGGGCCTCACACCCCTATGTGAAGTAGGGGGGCTGACACCCCTATGTGAAGAAGGGGGCTCACACCCCTATGTGAAGTAGTGGGGCTGACACCCCTATGTGAAGTAGGGGGCCTCACACCCCTATGTGAAGTGGGGGAGCTAACACCCCTTTGTGAAGTAGGGGGGCTGACACCCCTATGTGAAGTAGGGGGGCTGACACCCCTATGTGAAGTAGGGGGCCTCACACCCCTATGTGAAGTAGGGGGGCTGACACCCCTATGTGAAGTAGGGGGCCTCACACCCCTATGTGAAGTAGGGGGCCTCACACCCCTATGTGAAGTAGGGGGGCTGACACCCCTATGTGAAGTAGGGGGGCTGACACCCCTATGTGAAGTAGGGGGGCTGACACCCCTATGTGAAGTAGGGGGGCTCACACCCCTATGTGAAGTAGGGGGCCTCACACCCCTATGTGAAGTAGGGGGGCTCACACCCCTATGTGAAGTAGGGGGGCTCACACCCCTATGTGAAGTAGGGGGCCTCACACCCCTATGTGAAGTAGGGGGGCTGACACCCCTATGTGAAGTAGGGGGCCTCACACCCCTATGTGAAGTAGGGGGCCTCACACCCCTATGTGAAGTAGGGGGGCTGACACCCCTATGTGAAGTAGGGGGGCTGACACCCCTATGTGAAGTAGGGGGCCTCACACCCCTATGTGAAGTAGGGGGGCTGACACCCCTATGTGAAGTAGGGGGCCTCACACCCCTATGTGAAGTAGGGGGCCTCACACCCCTATGTGAAGTAGGGGGCCTCACACCCCTATGTGAAGTAGGGGGGCTGACACCCCTATGTGAAGTAGGGGGGCTGACACCCCTATGTGAAGTAGGGGGGCTGACACCCCTATGTGAAGTAGGGGGCTGACACCCCTATGTGAAGTAGGGGGCCTCACACCCCTATGTGAAGTAGGGGGCTGACACCCCTATGTGAAGTAGGGGGCCTCACACCCCTATGTGAAGTAGGGGGGCTCACACCCCTATGTGAAGTAGGGGGCTGACACCCCTATGTGAAGTAGGGGGCCTCACACCCCTATGTGAAGTAGGGGGGCTGACACCCCTATGTGAAGTAGGGGGGCTCACACCGCTATGTGAAGTAGGGGTGCTCACACCACTATGTGAAGTAGGGGGCCACACACCCCTATGTGAAGTAGGGGGGCTGACACCCCTATGTGAAGTAGGGGGCCTCACACCCCTATGTGAAGTAGGGGGCACACGCCTATGTGAAGTAGGGGGGCTGACACCCCTATGTGAAGTAGGGGGCTGAAAACCCCTATGTGAAGTAGGGGGGCTCACACCCCTATGTGAAGTAGGGGGCTCACACCCCTATGTGAAGTAGGGGGCCTCACACCCCTATGTGAAGTAGGGGGGCTGACACCCCTATGTGAAGTAGGGGGCCTCACACCCCTATGTGAAGTAGGGGGGCTCACACCCCTATGTGAAGTAGGGGGGCTCACACCCCTATGTGAAGTAGGGGGCCTGACCCCCTATGTGAAGTAGAGGGGCTGACACCCCTATGTGAAGTAGGGGGCTCATACCCCTATGTGAAGTAGGGGGGCTGGAACCCCTATGTGAAGTAGGAGGGCTCACACCCCTATGTGAATTAGGGGGGCTCACACCGCTATGTGAAGTAGGGGTGCTCACACCCCTATGTGAAGTAGGGGGGCTCACACCCCTATGTGAAGTAGGGGGGCTGACACCCCTATGTGAAGTAGGGGGCTCACACCCCTATGTGAAGTAGGGGGCCACACACCCCTATGTGAAGTAGGGGGGCTCACACCCCTATGTGAAGTAGGGGGCTGACACCCCTATGTGAAGTAGGGGGCCTCACACCCCTATGTGAAGTAGGGGGGCTCACACCCCTATGTGAAGTAGGGGGCTCACACCCCTATGTGAAGTAGGGGGGCTGACAACCCTATGTGAAGTAGGGGGCCTCACACCCCTATGTGAAGTAGGGGGCCTCACACCCCTATGTGAAGTAGGGGGGCCTCACACCCCTATGTGAAGTAGGGGGGCTCACACCCCTATGTGAAGTAGGGGCCTCACACCCCTATGTGAAGTAGGGGGGCTGACACCCCTATGTGAAGTAGGGGGGCTCACACCCCTATGTGAAGTAGGGGGCCTCACACCCCTATGTGAAGTAGGGGGCCTCACACCCCTATGTGAAGTAAGGTGGCTGACACCCCTATGTGAAGTAGGGGGCCTCACACCCCTATGTGAAGTAGGGGGCCTGACACCCCTATGTGAAGTAAGGGGCCTGACACCCCTATGTGAAGTAGGGGGCCTCACACCCCTATGTGAAGTAGGGGGGCTCACACCCCTATGTGAAGTAGGGGGGCTGACACCCCTATGTGAAGTAGGGGGCCTCACACCCCTATGTGAAGTAGGGGGGCTCACACCCCTATGTGAAGTAGGGGGCTGACACCCCTATGTGAAGTAGGGGGGCTGACACCCCTATGTGAAGTAGGGGGCCTCACACCCCTATGTGAAGTAGGGGGCCTCACACCCCTATGTGAAGTAGGGGCCTCACACCCCTATGTGAAGTAGGGGGGCTCACACCCCTATGTGAAGTAGGGGGCCTCACACCCCTATGTGAAGTAGGGGGGCTGACACCCCTATGTGAAGTAGGGGGCTGACACCCCTATGTGAAGTAGGGGGGCTCACACCCCTATGTGAAGTAGGGGGCCTCACACCCCTATGTGAAGTAGGGGGCCTCACACCCCTATGTGAAGTAGGGGCCTCACACCCCTATGTGAAGTAGGGGGGCTGACACCCCTATGTGAAGTAGGGGGGCTGACACCCCTATGTGAAGTAGGGGGCTCACACCCCTATGTGAAGTAGGGGGCTCACACCCCTATGTGAAGTAGGGGGGCTCACACCCCTATGTGAAGTAGGGGGGCTGACACCCCTATGTGAAGTAGGGGGGCTCACACCCCTATGTGAAGTAGGGGGGCTGACACCCCTATGTGAAGTAGGGGGCCTCACACCCCTATGTGATGTATGGGGACACACACCCCTATGTGAAGTAGGGGGACTGACACCCCCATGTGAAATAGGGGGCCACACACCCCTATGTGAAGGAGGGGGCTTCACACCCCTATGTGAAGTTGGGGGCTCACACCCCTATGTGAAGTAGAGGTGCTGAAACCCCTATGTGAAGTAGGGGGCCTCACACCCCTATGTGAAGTAGGGGGGCTGACATCCCTATGTGAAGTAGGGGGGCTCACACCCCTATGTGAAGTAGGGGGCCTCACACCCCTATGTGAAGTAGGGGGCCTCACACCCCTATGTGAAGTAGGGGCCTCACACCCCTATGTGAAGTAGGGGGGCTGACACCCCTATGTGAAGTAGGGGGGCTGACACCCCTATGTGAAGTAGGGGGGCTCACACCCCTATGTGAAGTAGGGGGGCTGACACCCCTATGTGAAGTAGGGGGGCTCACACCCCTATGTGAAGTAGGGGGCTGACACCCCTATGTGAAGTAGGGGGCCTCACACCCCTATGTGAAGTAGGGGGCTGACACCCCTATGTGAAGTAGGGGGCTGACACCCCTATGTGAAGTAGGGGGGCTGACACCCCTATGTGAAGTAGGGGGCCTCACACCCCTATGTGAAGTAGGGGGCTGACACCCCTATGTGAAGTAGGGGGGCTCACACCCCTATGTGAAGTAGGGGGGCTGACACCCCTATGTGAAGTAGGGGGCTCACACCCCTATGTGAAGTAGGGGGGCTGACACCCCTATGTGAAGTAGGGGGCTGACACCCCTATGTGAAGTAGGGGGCCTCACACCCCTATGTGAAGTAGGGGGGCTGACACCCCTATGTGAAGTAGGGGGCCTCACACCCCTATGTGAAGTAGGGGGCCTCACACCCCTATGTGAAGTAGGGGGGCTGACACCCCTATGTGAAGTAGGGGGGCTCAAACCCCTATGTGAAGTAGGGGGCTCACACCCCTATGTGAAGTAGGGGGGCTGACACCCCTATGTGAAGTAGGGGGCTGACACCCCTATGTGAAGAAGGGGGGCTGAAACCCCTATGTGAAGTAGGGGGGCTCACACCCTATGTGAAGTAGGGGGGCTGACACCCCTATGTGAAGTAGGGGGGCTGACACCCCTATGTGAAGTAGGGGGCCTCACACCCCTATGTGAAGTAGGGGGCTCACACCCCTATGTGAAGTAGGGGGGCTGACACCCCTATGTGAAGTAGGGGGCCTCACACCCCTATGTGAAGTAGGGGGGCTGACACCCCTATGTGAAGTAGGGGGGCTGACACCCCTATGTGAAGTAGGGGGCTGACACCCCTATGTGAAGTAGGGGCCTCACACCCCTATGTGAAGTAGGGGGCCTCACACCCCTATGTGAAGTAGGGGGGCTGACACCCCTATGTGAAGTAGGGGGGCTCACACCCCTATGTGAAGTAGGGGGCCTCACACCCCTATGTGAAGTAGGGGGGCTGACACCCCTATGTGAAGTAGGGGGCCTCACACCCCTATGTGAAGTAGGGGGCTGACACCCCTATGTGAAGTAGGGGGCCTCACACCCCTATGTGAAGTAGGGGGGCTGACACCCCTATGTGAAGTAGGGGGCCTCACACCCCTATGTGAAGTAGGGGGGCTGACACCCCTATGTGAAGTAGGGGGGCTCACACCCCTATGTGAAGTAGGGGGGCTGACACCCCTATGTGAAGTAGGGGGGATGACACCCCTATGTGAAGTAGGGGGCTGAAACCCCTATGTGATGTAGGGGGGTTGACACCCCTATGTGAAGTAGGGGGCCTCACACACCTATGTGAAGTAGGGGGTCTCACTCCCCTATGTGAAGTAGGGAGGCTGACTCCCCTATGTGAAGTAAGGGGCCTGACACCCCTATGTGAAGTAGGGGGGCTGACACCCCTATGTGAAGTAGGGGGGCTCACACCCCTATGTGAAGTAGGGGGGCTGACACCCCTATGTGAAGTAGGGGGGCTGACACCCCTATGTGAAGTAGGGGGCCTCACACCCCTATGTGAAGTAGGGGGCTGACACCCCTATGTGAAGTAGGGGGGCTCACACCCCTATGTAAAGTATGGGGGCTGACACCCCTATGTGAAGTAGGGGGCCTCACACCCCTATGTGAAGTAGTGGGCCTCACACCCCTATGTGAAGTAGGGGGCTCACACCCCTATGTGAAGGAGGGGGCCTCACACCCCTATGTGAAGTAGGGGCCTCACACCCCTATGTGAAGTAGGGGTGCTGACACCCCTATGTGAAGTAGGGGGCCTGACACCCCTATGTGAAATAGGGGTCTCACACCCCTATGTGAATTAGGGGGGCTCACACCCCTATGTGAAGTAGGGGGCCTCACACCCCTATGTGAAGTAGGGGGGCTCACACCCCTATGTGAAGTAGGGGGGCTGACACCCCTATGTGAAGTAGGGGGGCTGACACCCCTATGTGAAGTAGGGGGCCTCACACCCCTATGTGAAGTAGGGGGCTGACACCCCTATGTGAAGTAGGGGGGCTCACACCCCTATGTGAAGTAGGGGGGCTCACACCCCTATGTGAAGTAGGGGGCCTCACACCCCTATGTGAAGTAGGGGGGCTGACACCCCTATGTGAAGTAGGGGGGCTCACACCCCTATGTGAAGTAGGGGGCCTCACACCCCTATGTGAAGTAGGGGGCTGACACCCCTATGTGAAGTAGGGGGCCTCACACCCCTATGTGAAGTAGGGGGGCTGACACCCCTATGTGAAGTAGGGGGGCTGACACCCCTATGTGAAGTAGGGGCCTCACACCCCTATGTGAAGTAGGGGGGCTGACACCCCTATGTGAAGTAGGGGGCTCACACCCCTATGTGAAGTAGGGGGGCTCACACCCCTATGTGAAGTAGGGGGGCTGACACCCCTATGTGAAGTAGGGGGCCTCACACCCCTATGTGAAGTAGGGGGGCTCACACCCCTATGTGAAGTAGGGGGCTCACACCCCTATGTGAAGTAGGGGGCCTCACACCCCTATGTGAAGTAGGGGGCTGACACCCCTATGTGAAGTAGGGGGCCTCACACCCCTATGTGAAGTAGGGGGGCTGACACCCCTATGTGAAGTAGGGGGCCTCACACCCCTATGTGAAGTAGGGGGCTGACACCCCTATGTGAAGTAGGGGGGCTGACACCCCTATGTGAAGTAGGGGGCCTCACACCCCTATGTGAAGTAGGGGGGCTGACACCCCTATGTGAAGTAGGGGGGCTGACACCCCTATGTGAAGTAGGGGGCCTCACACCCCTATGTGAAGTAGGGGGCCTCACACCCCTATGTGAAGTAGGGGGCCTCACACCCCTATGTGAAGTAGGGGGGCTGACACCCCTATGTGAAGTAGGGGGCCTCACACCCCTATGTGAAGTAGGGGGGCTGACACCCCTATGTGAAGTAGGGGGCCTCACACCCCTATGTGAAGTAGGGGGGCTGACACCCCTATGTGAAGTAGGGGGCTGACACCCCTATGTGAAGTAGGGGGGCTGACACCCCTATGTGAAGTAGGGGGGCTGACACCCCTATGTGAAGTAGGGGGCCTCACACCCTATGTGAAGTAGGGGGGCTGACACCCCTATGTGAAGTAGGGGGGCTGACACCCCTATGTGAAGTAGGGGGCCTCACACCCCTATGTGAAGTAGGGGGCCTCACACCCCTATGTGAAGTAGGGGGGCTGACACCCCTATGTGAAGTAGGGGGCTGACACCCCTATGTGAAGTAGGGGGCCTCACACCCCTATGTGAAGTAGGGGGGCTGACACCCCTATGTGAAGTAGGGGGCCTCACACCCCTATGTGAAGTAGGGGGGCTGACACCCCTATGTGAAGTAGGGGGGCTGACACCCCTATGTGAAGTAGGGGGCCTCACACCCCTATGTGAAGTAGGGGGGCTCACACCCCTATGTGAAGTAGGGGGGCTGACACCCCTATGTGAAGTAGGGGGCCTCACACCCCTATGTGAAGTAGGGGGCTGACACCCCTATGTGAAGTAGGGGGGCTGACACCCCTATGTGAAGTAGGGGGCCTCACACCCCTATGTGAAGTAGGGGGCTGACACCCCTATGTGAAGTAGGGGGCCTCACACCCCTATGTGAAGTAGGGGGCCTCACACCCCTATGTGAAGTAGGGGGGCTCACACCCCTATGTGAAGTAGGGGGCTGACACCCCTATGTGAAGTAGGGGGCCTCACACCCCTATGTGAAGTAGGGGCCTGACACCCCTATGTGAAGTAGGGGGGCTCACACCCCTATGTGAAGTAGGGGGGCTGACACCCCTATGTGAAGTAGGGGGCCTCACACCCCTATGTGAAGTAGGGGGGCTGACACCCCTATGTGAAGTAGGGGGCCTCACACCCCTATGTGAAGTAGGGGGGCTGACACCCCTATGTGAAGTAGGGGGGCTGACACCCCTATGTGAAGTAGGGGGCCTCACACCCCTATGTGAAGTAGGGGGCCTCACACCCCTATGTGAAGTAGGGGGCTGACACCCCTATGTGAAGTAGGGGGGCTGACACCCCTATGTGAAGTAGGGGGGCTGACACCCCTATGTGAAGTAGGGGGCCTCACACCCCTATGTGAAGTAGGGGGGCTGACACCCCTATGTGAAGTAGGGGGGCTGACACCCCTATGTGAAGTAGGGGGCTGACACCCCTATGTGAAGTAGGGGGGCTGACACCCCTATGTGAAGTAGGGGGCTCACACCCCTATGTGAAGTAGGGGGCTGACACCCCTATGTGAAGTAGGGGGCCTCACACCCCTATGTGAAGTAGGGGGCTGACACCCCTATGTGAAGTAGGGGGCCTCACACCCCTATGTGAAGTAGGGGGGCTGACACCCCTATGTGAAGTAGGGGGCCTCACACCCCTATGTGAAGTAGGGGGGCTCACACCCCTATGTGAAGTAGGGGGGCTGACACCCCTATGTGAAGTAGGGGGGCTGACACCCCTATGTGAAGTAGGGGGCCTCACACCCCTATGTGAAGTAGGGGGGCTCACACCCCTATGTGAAGTAGGGGGGCTGACACCCCTATGTGAAGTAGGGGGGCTGACACCCCTATGTGAAGTAGGGGGCTCACACCCCTATGTGAAGTAGGGGGGCTGACACCCCTATGTGAAGTAGGGGGCCTCACACCCCTATGTGAAGTAGGGGGCTGACACCCCTATGTGAAGTAGGGGGCCTCACACCCCTATGTGAAGTAGGGGGGCTGACACCCCTATGTGAAGTAGGGGGGCTGACACCCCTATGTGAAGTAGGGGGGCTGACACCCCTATGTGAAGTAGGGGGGCTCACACCCCTATGTGAAGTAGGGGGCCACACACCCCTATGTGAAGTAGGGGGGCTGACACCCCTATGTGAAGTAGGGGGCCTCACACCCCTATGTGAAGTAGGGGGCCTCACACCCCTATGTGAAGTAGGGGGGCTCACACCCCTATGTGAAGTAGGGGGGCTGACACCCCTATGTGAAGTAGGGGGGCTGACACCCCTATGTGAAGTAGGGGGCTCACACCCCTATGTGAAGTAGGGGGGCTGACACCCCTATGTGAAGTAGGGGCCTCACACCCCTATGTGAAGTAGGGGGCCTCACACCCCTATGTGAAGTAGGGGGGCTGACACCCCTATGTGAAGTAGGGGGCTCACACCCCTATGTGAAGTAGGGGGCTGACACCCCTATGTGAAGTAGGGGGGCTGACACCCCTATGTGAAGTAGGGGGCCTCACACCCCTATGTGAAGTAGGGGGCCTCACACCCCTATGTGAAGTAGGGGGCTGAAACCCCTATGTGAAGTAGGGAGGCTGACACCCCTATGTGAAGTAGGGGGGCTGACACCCCTATGTGAAGTAGGGGCCTCACACCCCTATGTGAAGTAGGGGGGCTGACACCCCTATGTGAAGTAGGGGGGCTGACACCCCTATGTGAAGTAGGGGGGCTGACACCCCTATGTGAAGTAGGGGGCCTCACACCCCTATGTGAAGTAGGGGGCCTCACACCCTATGTGAAGTAGGGGGGCTGACACCCCAATGTGAAGTAGGGGGCTGACACCCCTATGTGAAGTAGGGGGGCTGACACCCCTATGTGAAGTAGGGGGCCTCACACCCCTATGTGAAGTAGGGGGCTCACACCCCTATGTGAAGTAGGGGGCTGACACCCCTATGTGAAGTAGGGGGGCTGACACCCCTATGTGAAGTAGGGGGGCTGACACCCCTATGTGAAGTAGGGGGCCTCACACCCCTATGTGAAGTAGGGGGCCTCACACCCCTATGTGAAGTAGGGGGGCTGACACCCCTATGTGAAGTAGGGGGCCTCACACCCCTATGTGAAGTAGGGGGGCTGACACCCCTATGTGAAGTAGGGGGGCTGACACCCCTATGTGAAGTAGGGGGGCTGACACCCCTATGTGAAGTAGGGGGCCTCACACCCCTATGTGAAGTAGGGGGCCTCACACCCCTATGTGAAGTAGGGGGCTGACACCCCTATGTGAAGTAGGGGCCTCACACCCCTATGTGAAGTAGGGGGGCTGACACCCCTATGTGAAGTAGGGGGGCTGACACCCCTATGTGAAGTAGGGGGGCTGACACCCCTATGTGAAGTAGGGGGCCTCACACCCCTATGTGAAGTAGGGGGGCTGACACCCCTATGTGAAGTAGGGGGGCTGACACCCCTATGTGAAGTAGGGGGCCTCACACCCCTATGTGAAGTAGGGGGCCTCACACCCCTATGTGAAGTAGGGGGGCTCACACCCCTATGTGAAGTAGGGGGGCTCACACCCCTATGTGAAGTAGGGGGGCTGACACCCCTATGTGAAGTAGGGGGCTGACACCCCTATGTGAAGTAGGGGGGCTGACACCCCTATGTGAAGTAGGGGCCTCACACCCCTATGTGAAGTAGGGGGGCTGACACCCCTATGTGAAGTAGGGGGCTCACACCCCTATGTGAAGTAGGGGGCCTCACACCCCTATGTGAAGTAGGGGGGCTGACACCCCTATGTGAAGTAGGGGGCCTCACACCCCTATGTGAAGTAGGGGGCTGACACCCCTATGTGAAGTAGGGGGCCTCACACCCCTATGTGAAGTAGGGGGCCTCACACCCCTATGTGAAGTAGGGGGCTGACACCCCTATGTGAAGTAGGGGGCCTCACACCCCTATGTGAAGTAGGGGGCCTCACACCCCTATGTGAAGTAGGGGGGCTCACACCCCTATGTGAAGTAGGGGGGCTGACACCCCTATGTGAAGTAGGGGGGCTCACACCCCTATGTGAAGTAGGGGGGCTGACACCCCTATGTGAAGTAGGGGGCCTCACACCCCTATGTGAAGTAGGGGGGCTGACACCCCTATGTGAAGTAGGGGGCCTCACACCCCTATGTGAAGTAGGGGGGCTGACACCCCTATGTGAAGTAGGGGGCCTCACACCCCTATGTGAAGTAGGGGGGCTGACACCCCTATGTGAAGTAGGGGGGCTGACACCCCTATGTGAAGTAGGGGGGCTCACACCCCTATGTGAAGTAGGGGGCCTGACACCCCTATGTGAAGTAGGGGGGCTGACACCCCTATGTGAAGTAGGGGGGCTCACACCCCTATGTGAAGTAGGGGGCCTCACACCCCTATGTGAAGTAGGGGGCTGACACCCCTATGTGAAGTAGGGGGCTGACACCCCTATGTGAAGTAGGGGGGCTGACACCCCTATGTGAAGTAGGGGGGCTCACACCCCTATGTGAAGTAGGGGGCTGACACCCCTATGTGAAGTAGGGGGGCTGACACCCCTATGTGAAGTAGGGGGCCTCACACCCCTATGTGAAGTAGGGGGCCTCACACCCCTATGTGAAGTAGGGGGCTGACACCCCTATGTGAAGTAGGGGGCTGACACCCCTATGTGAAGTAGGGGGGCTGACACCCCTATGTGAAGTAGGGGGCCTCACACCCCTATGTGAAGTAGGGGGGCTGACACCCCTATGTGAAGTAGGGGGCTGACACCCCTATGTGAAGTAGGGGGGCTGACACCCCTATGTGAAGTAGGGGGCCTCACACCCCTATGTGAAGTAGGGGGCCTCACACCCCTATGTGAAGTAGGGGGCTGACACCCCTATGTGAAGTAGGGGGGCTGACACCCCTATGTGAAGTAGGGGGGCTGACACCCCTATGTGAAGTAGGGGGCCTCACACCCCTATGTGAAGTAGGGGGCCTCACACCCCTATGTGAAGTAGGGGGGCTGACACCCCTATGTGAAGTAGGGGGGCTGACACCCCTATGTGAAGTAGGGGGCTGACACCCCTATGTGAAGTAGGGGGCCTCACACCCCTATGTGAAGTAGGGGGCCTCACACCCCTATGTGAAGTAGGGGGGCTGACACCCCTATGTGAAGTAGGGGGCCTCACACCCCTATGTGAAGTAGGGGGGCTGACACCCCTATGTGAAGTAGGGGGGCTGACACCCCTATGTGAAGTAGGGGGCTGACACCCCTATGTGAAGTAGGGGGCCTCACACCCCTATGTGAAGTAGGGGGCCTCACACCCCTATGTGAAGTAGGGGGGCTGACACCCCTATGTGAAGTAGGGGGCCTCACACCCCTATGTGAAGTAGGGGGGCTGACACCCCTATGTGAAGTAGGGGGCCTCACACCCCTATGTGAAGTAGGGGGCTGACACCCCTATGTGAAGTAGGGGGCCTCTCACCCCTATGTGAAGTAGGGGGGCTGACACCCCTATGTGAAGTAGGGGGCTGACACCCCTATGTGAAGTAGGGGGCCTCACACCCCTATGTGAAGTAGGGGGCCTCACACCCCTATGTGAAGTAGGGGGGCTGACACCCCTATGTGAAGTAGGGGGGCTGACACCCCTATGTGAAGTAGGGGGCTGACACCCCTATGTGAAGTAGGGGGGCTGACACCCCTATGTGAAGTAGGGGGGCTGACACCCCTATGTGAAGTAGGGGGCTCACACCCCTATGTGAAGTAGGGGCCTCACACCCCTATGTGAAGTAGGGGGCCTCACACCCCTATGTGAAGTAGGGGGGCTGACACCCCTATGTGAAGTAGGGGGCCTCACACCCCTATGTGAAGTAGGGGGGCTGACACCCCTATGTGAAGTAGGGGGGCTGACACCCCTATGTGAAGTAGGGGGGCTGACACCCCTATGTGAAGTAGGGGGCCTCACACCCCTATGTGAAGTAGGGGGCTGACACCCCTATGTGAAGTAGGGGGGCTGACACCCCTATGTGAAGTAGGGGGCCTCACACCCCTATGTGAAGTAGGGGGGCTGACACCCCTATGTGAAGTAGGGGGCCTCACACCCCTATGTGAAGTAGGGGGCCTCACACCCCTATGTGAAGTAGGGGGGCTGACACCCCTATGTGAAGTAGGGGGCCTCACACCCCTATGTGAAGTAGGGGGCTGACACCCCTATGTGAAGTAGGGGGCCTCACACCCCTATGTGAAGTAGGGGGCCTCACACCCCTATGTGAAGTAGGGGGCTGACACCCCTATGTGAAGTAGGGGGCCTCACACCCCTATGTGAAGTAGGGGGGCTCACACCCCTATGTGAAGTAGGGGGGCTCACACCCTATGTGAAGTAGGGGGGCTGACACCCCTATGTGAAGTAGGGGGCTCACACCCCTATGTGAAGTAGGGGGGCTCACACCCCTATGTGAAGTAGGGGGCTCACACCCTATGTGAAGTAGGGGGGCTCACACCCCTATGTGAAGTAGGGGGGCTGACACCCCTATGTGAAGTAGGGGGCTCACACCCTATGTGAAGTAGGGGGGCTGACACCCCTATGTGAAGTAGGGGGGCTGACACCCCTATGTGAAGTAGGGGGCCTCACACCCCTATGTGAAGTAGGGGGCCTCACACCCCTATGTGAAGTAGGGGGCTGACACCCCTATGTGAAGTAGGGGGCTGACACCCCTATGTGAAGTAGGGGGGCTCACACCCTATGTGAAGTAGGGGGCCTCACACCCCTATGTGAAGTAGGGGGCTGACACCCCTATGTGAAGTAGGGGGGCTGACACCCCTATGTGAAGTAGGGGGGCTGACACCCCTATGTGAAGTAGGGGGCTCACACCCCTATGTGAAGTAGGGGGCCTCACACCCCTATGTGAAGTAGGGGGGCTGACACCCCTATGTGAAGTAGGGGGGCTGACACCCCTATGTGAAGTAGGGGGGCTGACACCCCTATGTGAAGTAGGGGGCCTCACACCCCTATGTGAAGTAGGGGGCCTCACACCCCTATGTGAAGTAGGGGGGCTGACACCCCTATGTGAAGTAGGGGGCTGACACCCCTATGTGAAGTAGGGGGGCTGACACCCCTATGTGAAGTAGGGGCCTCACACCCCTATGTGAAGTAGGGGGCCTCACACCCCTATGTGAAGTAGGGGGGCTGACACCCCTATGTGAAGTAGGGGGCCTCACACCCCTATGTGAAGTAGGGGGGCTGACACCCCTATGTGAAGTAGGGGGGCTGACACCCCTATGTGAAGTAGGGGGGCTGACACCCCTATGTGAAGTAGGGGGCCTCACACCCCTATGTGAAGTAGGGGGGCTGACACCCCTATGTGAAGTAGGGGGGCTGACACCCCTATGTGAAGTAGGGGGCTGACACCCCTATGTGAAGTAGGGGGGCTGACACCCCTATGTGAAGTAGGGGGCCTCACACCCCTATGTGAAGTAGGGGGGCTGACACCCCTATGTGAAGTAGGGGGCCTCACACCCCTATGTGAAGTAGGGGGGCTGACACCCCTATGTGAAGTAGGGGGGCTGACACCCCTATGTGAAGTAGGGGGCCTCACACCCCTATGTGAAGTAGGGGGCCTCACACCCCTATGTGAAGTAGGGGGGCTCACACCCCTATGTGAAGTAGGGGGGCTGACACCCCTATGTGAAGTAGGGGGGCTCACACCCCTATGTGAAGTAGGGGGGCTGACACCCCTATGTGAAGTAGGGGGGCTGACACCCCTATGTGAAGTAGGGGGGCTGACACCCCTATGTGAAGTAGGGGGCCTCACACCCCTATGTGAAGTAGGGGGGCTGACACCCCTATGTGAAGTAGGGGGCCTCACACCCCTATGTGAAGTAGGGGGCCTCACACCCCTATGTGAAGTAGGGGGGCTGACACCCCTATGTGAAGTAGGGGGCCTCACACCCCTATGTGAAGTAGGGGGCTGACACCCCTATGTGAAGTAGGGGGCCTCACACCCCTATGTGAAGTAGGGGGCTCACACCCCTATGTGAAGTAGGGGGGCTGACACCCCTATGTGAAGTAGGGGGCCTCACACCCCTATGTGAAGTAGGGGGGCACACACCCCTATGTGAAGTAGGGGGCCTCACACCCCTATGTGAAGTAGGGGGGCTGACACCACTATGTGAAGTAGGGGGCCTCACACCCCTATGTGAAGTAGGGGGGCTGACACCCCTATGTGAAGTAGGGGGCCTCACCCCTATGTGAAGTAGGGGGGCTGACACCCCTATGTGAAGTAGGGGGCCTCACACCCCTATGTGAAGTAGGGGGGCTGACACCCCTATGTGAAGTAGGGGGGCTGACACCCCTATGTGAAGTAGGGGGCTGACACCCCTATGTGAAGTAGGGGGGCTGACACCCCTATGTGAAGTAGGGGGGCTCACACCCCTATGTGAAGTAGGGGGGCTGACACCCCTATGTGAAGTAGGGGGCCTCACACCCTATGTGAAGTAGGGGGGCTGACACCCCTATGTGAAGTAGGGGGCCTCACACCCCTATGTGAAGTAGGGGGGCTCACACCCCTATGTGAAGTAGGGGGCTGACACCCCTATGTGAAGTAGGGGGCCTCACACCCCTATGTGAAGTAGGGGGCTCACACCCCTATGTGAAGTAGGGGGGCTGACACCCCTATGTGAAGTAGGGGGGCTGACACCCCTATGTGAAGTAGGGGGCTGACACCCCTATGTGAAGTAGGGGGCCTCACACCCCTATGTGAAGTAGGGGGCTGACACCCCTATGTGAAGTAGGGGGCCTCACACCCCTATGTGAAGTAGGGGTCTGACACCCCTATGTGAAGTAGGGGACCACACACCCCTATGTGAAGTAGGGGTCTGACACCCCTATGTGAAGTAGGGGGCTCACACCCCTATGTGAAGTAGGGGGCCTCACACCCCTATGTGAAGTAGGGGGGCTGACACCCCTATGTGAAGTAGGGGGGCTGACACCCCTATGTGAAGTAGGGGGCCTCACACCCCTATGTGAAGTAGGGGGGCTGACACCCCTATGTGAAGTAGGGGGGCTGACACCCCTATGTGAAGTAGGGGGGCTCACACCCCTATGTGAAGTAGGGGGGCTGACACCCCTATGTGAAGTAGGGGGGCTCACACCCCTATGTGAAGTAGGGGGCTCACACCCCTATGTGAAGTAGGGGGGCTGACACCCCTATGTGAAGTAGGGGGCTCACACCCCTATGTGAAGTAGGGGGCTGACACCCCTATGTGAAGTAGGGGGGCTGACACCCCTATGTGAAGTAGGGGGCTCACACCCCTATGTGAAGTAGGGGGGCTGACACCCCTATGTGAAGTAGGGGGGCTGACACCCCTATGTGAAGTAGGGGGCCTCACACCCCTATGTGAAGTAGGGGGGCTGACACCCCTATGTGAAGTAGGGGGGCTGACACCCCTATGTGAAGTAGGGGGACTCACACCCCTATGTGAAGTAGGGCTGCTGACACCCCTATGTGAAGTAGGGGGGCTGACACCCCTATGTGAAGTAGGGGGGCTCACACCCCTATGTGAAGTAGGGGGGCTCACACCCCTATGTGAAGTAGGGGCCTCACACCCCTATGTGAAGTAGGGGGCCTCACACCCCTATGTGAAGTAGGGGGGCTGACACCCCTATGTGAAGTAGGGGGCTCACACCCCTATGTGAAGTAGGGGGGCTGACACCCCTATGTGAAGTAGGGGGGCTGACACCCCTATGTGAAGTAGGGGGGCTGACACCCCTATGTGAAGTAGGGGGCCTCACACCCCTATGTGAAGTAGGGGGGCTGACACCCCTATGTGAAGTAGGGGGGCTGACACCCCTATGTGAAGTAGGGGGGCTGACACCCCTATGTGAAGTAGGGGGCCTCACACCCCTATGTGAAGTAGGGGGGCTGACACCCCTATGTGAAGTAGGGGGCTGACACCCCTATGTGAAGTAGGGGGGCTGACACCCCTATGTGAAGTAGGGGGCCTCACACCCCTATGTGAAGTAGGGGGCTGACACCCCTATGTGAAGTAGGGGGCTGACACCCCTATGTGAAGTAGGGGGGCTGACACCCCTATGTGAAGTAGGGGGGCTGACACCCCTATGTGAAGTAGGGGGGCTGACACCCCTATGTGAAGTAGGGGGCCTCACACCCCTATGTGAAGTAGGGGGGCTGACACCCCTATGTGAAGTAGGGGGGCTGACACCCCTATGTGAAGTAGGGGGGCTGACACCCCTATGTGAAGTAGGGGGCTGAAACTCCTATGTGAAGTAGGGGGGCTCACACCCCTATGTGAAGTAGGGGGGCTGACACCCCTATGTGAAGTAGGGGGGCTGACACCCCTATGTGAAGTAGGGGGCCTCACACCCCTATGTGAAGTAGGGGGCTGACACCCCTATGTGAAGTAGGGGGGCTGACACCCCTATGTGAAGTAGGGGGGCTGACACCCCTATGTGAAGTAGGGGGCTCACACCCCTATGTGAAGTAGGGGGCTGACACCCCTATGTGAAGTAGGGGGCCTCACACCCCTATGTGAAGTAGGGGGGCTGACACCCCTATGTGAAGTAGGGGGCCTCACACCCCTATGTGAAGTAGGGGGGCTGACACCCCTATGTGAAGTAGGGGGCCTCACACCCCTATGTGAAGTAGGGGGGCTGACACCCCTATGTGAAGTAGGGGGCTGACACCCCTATGTGAAGTAGGGGGCCTCACACCCCTATGTGAAGTAGGGGGGCTCACACCCCTATGTGAAGTAGGGGGCTCACACCCCTATGTGAAGTAGGGGTGCTCACACCCCTATGTGAAGTAGGGGGCTGACACCCCTATGTGAAGTAGGGGGCCTCACACCCCTATGTGAAGTAGGGGGCTGACACCCCTATGTGAAGTAGGGGGGCTGACACCCCTATGTGAAGTAGGGGGGCTGACACCCCTATGTGAAGTAGGGGGCTGACACCCCTATGTGAAGTAGGGGGGCTGACACCCCTATGTGAAGTAGGGGGGCTGACACCCCTATGTGAAGGAGGGTGGCTGACACCCCTATGTGAAGTAGTGGGGCTGACACCCCTATGTGAAGTAGGGGGGCTGATACACCTATGGGAAGTAGGGGGCTCACACCCCTATGTGAAGTAGGGGGCCTCACACCCCTATGTGAAGTAGGGGAGCTCACACCCCTATGTGAAGTAGGGGGGCTGAAACCCCTATGTGAAGTAGGGGGCTCACACCCCTATGTGAAGTAGGGGGGCTGACACCCCTATGTGAAGTAGGGGGCTGACACCCCTATGTGAAGTAGGGGGGCTGACACCCCTATGTGAAGTAGGGGGGCTCACACCCCTATGTGAAGTAGGGGGCTCACACCCCTATGTGAAGTAGGGGGGCTGACACCCCTATGTGAAGTAGGGGGGCTGACACCCCTATGTGAAGTAGGGGGGCTGACACCCCTATGTGAAGTAGGGGGCCTCACACCCCTATGTGAAGTAGGGGGCTGACACCCCTATGTGAAGTAGGGGGCCTCACACCCCTATGTGAAGTAGGGGGCCTCACACCCCTATGTGAAGTAGGGGGGCTGACACCCCTATGTGAAGTAGGGGGCCTCACACCCCTATGTGAAGTAGGGGGGCTGACACCCCTATGTGAAGTAGGGGGCTGACACCCCTATGTGAAGTAGGGGGGCTGACACCCCTATGTGAAGTAGGGGGGCTGACACCCCTATGTGAAGTAGGGGGGCTCACACCCCTATGTGAAGTAGGGGGCCTCACACCCCTATGTGAAGTAGGGGGGCTCACACCCCTATGTGAAGTAGGGGGGCTGACACACCCCTATGTGAAGTAGGGGGGCTGACACCCCTATGTGAAGTAGGGGGGCTCACACCCCTATGTGAAGTAGGGGGGCTGACACCCCTATGTGAAGTAGGGGGCCTCACACCCCTATGTGAAGTAGGGGGGCTGACACCCCTATGTGAAGTAGGGGGGCTGACACCCCTATGTGAAGTAGGGGGGCTCACACCCCTATGTGAAGTAGGGGGCTGACACCCCTGTGTGAAGTAGGGGGCTGACACCCCTATGTGAAGTAGGGGGGCTGACACCCCTATGTGAAGTAGGGGGCCTCACACCCCTATGTGAAGTAGGGGGCTGACACCCATATGTGAAGTGGGTGGCCTCACACCCCTATGTGAAGTAGGCGGGCTGACACCCCTATGTGAAGTAGGGGGCTGACACCCCTATGTGAAGAAGGGGGCTCACACCCCTATGTGAAGTAGGGGGGCTGACACCCCTATGTGAAGTAGGGGGGCTGACACCCCTATGTGAAGTAGGGGGGCTGACACCCCTATGTGAAGTAGGGGGGCTGACACCCCTATGTGAAGTAGGGGGGCTGACACCCCTATGTGAAGTAGGGGGCCTCACACCCCTATGTGAAGTAGGGGGGCTGACACCCCTATGTGAAGTAGGGGGGCTGACACCCCTATGTGAAGTAGGGGGCTCACACCCCTATGTGAAGTAGGGGGCCTCACACCCCTATGTGAAGTAGGGGGGCTGACACCCTATGTGAAGTAGGGGGCCTCACACCCTATGTGAAGTAGGGGGGCTGACACCCCTATGTGAAGTAGGGGGGCTGACACCCCTATGTGAAGTAGGGGGCTGACACCCCTATGTGAAGTAGGGGGCCTCACACCCCTATGTGAAGTAGGGGGGCTGACACCCCTATGTGAAGTAGTGGGTCTGACACTCCTATGTCAAGTAGGCGGCTCACACCCCTATATGAATTAGGGGTGCTCACACCCCTATGTGAAGTAGGGGGGCAGACACCCCTATTTGAAGTAGGGGGGCTGACACCCCTATGTGAAGTAGGGGGCCTGACACCCCTATGTGAATTAGGGGGGCTCACACCCCCATGTGAAGTAGGGGGGCTGACACCCCTATGTGAAGTAGGGGGGCTGACACCCCTATGTGAAGTAGGGGGGCTGACACCCCTATGTGAAGTAGGGGGCCTGACACCCCTATGTGAAGTAGGGGGGCTGACACCCCTATGTGAAGTAGGGGGCCTCACCCCTATGTGAAGTAGGGGGCCTCACACCCCTATGTGAAGTAGGGGGGCTGACACCCCTATGTGAAGTAGGGGGGCTGACACCCCTATGTGAAGTAGGGGGGCTGACACCCCTATGTGAAGTAGGGGGCCTCACACCCCTATGTGAAGTAGGGGGGCTCACACCCCTATGTGAAGTAGGGGGCCTCACACCCCTATGTGAAGTAGGGGGCTGACACCCCTATGTGAAGTAGGGGGCCTCACACCCCTATGTGAAGTAGGGGGCTGACACCCCTATGTGAAGTAGGGGGGCTGACACCCCTATGTGAAGTAGGGGGCCTCACACCCCTATGTGAAGTAGGGGGGCTGACACCCCTATGTGAAGTAGGGGGCCTCACACCCCTATGTGAAGTAGGGGGGCTGACACCCCTATGTGAAGTAGGGGGCCTCTCACCCCTATGTGAAGTAGGGGGGCTGACACCCCTATGTGAAGTAGGGGGGCTGACACCCCTATGTGAAGTAGGGGGGCTGACACCCCTATGTGAAGTAGGGGGGCTGACACCCCTATGTGAAGTAGGGGGCCTCACACCCCTATGTGAAGTAGGGGGGCTGACACCCCTATGTGAAGTAGGGGGCCTCACACCCCTATGTGAAGTAGGGGGGCTGACACCCCTATGTGAAGTAGGGGGGCTGACACCCCTATGTGAAGTAGGGGGGCTGACACCCCTATGTGAAGTAGGGGGCTCACACCCCTATGTGAAGTAGGGGGGCTGACACCCCTATGTGAAGTAGGGGGGCTGACACCCCTATGTGAAGTAGGGGGGCTGACACCCCTATGTGAAGTAGGGGGGCTGACACCCCTATGTGAAGTAGGGGGCTGACACCCCTATGTGAAGTAGGGGGCCTCACACCCCTATGTGAAGTAGGGGGGCTGACACCCCTATGTGAAGTAGGGGGCTGACACCCCTATGTGAAGTAGGGGGGCTGACACCCCTATGTGAAGTAGGGGGGCTGACACCCCTATGTGAAGTAGGGGGCCTCACACCCCTATGTGAAGTAGGGGGGCTGACACCCCTATGTGAAGTAGGGGGGCTCACACCCCTATGTGAAGTAGGGGGGCTGACACCCCTATGTGAAGTAGGGGGGCTGACACCCCTATGTGAAGTAGGGGGGCTGACACCCCTATGTGAAGTAGGGGGCCTCACACCCCTATGTGAAGTAGGGGGGCTGACACCCCTATGTGAAGTAGGGGGGCTGACACCCCTATGTGAAGTAGGGGGGCAAACCCCTTTGTGAAGTAGGGGGCTGACACCCCTATGTGAAGTAGGGGGGCTCACACCCCTATGTGAAGTAGGGGGGCTCACACCCCTATGTGAAGTAGGGGGGCTGACACCCCTATGTGAAGTAGGGGGGCTCACACCCCTATGTGAAGTAGGGGGCTGACACCCCTATGTGAAGTAGGGGGGCTGACACCCCTATGTGAAGTAGGGGGCTCACACCCCTATGTGAAGTAGGGGGGCTGACACCCCTATGTGAAGTAGGGGGGCTGACACCCCTATGTGAAGTAGGGGGCCTCACACCCCTATGTGAAGTAGGGGGGCTGACACCCCTATGTGAAGTAGGGGGGCTGACACCCCTATGTGAAGTAGGGGGGCTGACACCCCTATGTGAAGTAGGGGGGCTGACACCCCTATGTGAAGTAGGGGGCCTCACACCCCTATGTGAAGTAGGGGGGCTGACACCCCTATGTGAAGTAGGGGGCCTCACCCCTATGTGAAGTAGGGGGGCTGACACCCCTATGTGAAGTAGGGGGGCTGACACCCCTATGTGAAGTAGGGGGGCTGACACCCCTATGTGAAGTAGGGGGCTGACAACCCTATGTGAAGTAGGGGGCTGACACCCCTATGTGAAGTAGGGGGGCTGACACCCCTATGTGAAGTAGGGGGGCTGACACCCCTATGTGAAGTAGGGGGGCTGACACCCCTATGTGAAGTAGGGGGGCTGACACCCCTATGTGAAGTAGGGGGCCTCACACCCCTATGTGAAGTAGGGGGGCTGACACCCCTATGTGAAGTAGGGGGCCTCACACCCCTATGTGAAGTAGGGGGGCTCACACCCTATGTGAAGTAGGGGGGCTGACACCCCTATGTGAAGTAGGGGGGCTGACACCCCTATGTGAAGTAGGGGGGCTGACACCCCTATGTGAAGTAGGGGGCCTCACACCCCTATGTGAAGTAGGGGGCTCACACCCCTATGTGAAGTAGGGGGGCTCACACCCCTATGTGAAGTAGGGGGTTTCACATCCCTATGTGAAGTAGGGGGCTCACACCCCTATGTGAAGTTGGGGGCTGAATCCCCTATGTGAAGTAGGGGGGCTCACACCCCCAAGTGAAGTAGGGGGATGAAACTCCTATGTGAAGTAGGGGGGCTCACACCCCTATGTGAACTAGTGGGGCTCACACCCCTATGTGAATTAGGGGGGCTAAAATCCCCATGTGAAGTAGGGGGCTCACACCTCTATGTGAAGTAGGGGGGCTGACACCCCTATGTGAAGTAGGGGGGCTGACACCCCTATGTGAAGTAGGGGGCCTCACACCCCTATGTGAAGTAGGGGGGCTGACACCCCTATGTGAAGTAGGGGGGCTCACACCCCTATGTGAAGTAGGGGGGCTGACACCCCTATGTGAAGTAGGGGGGCTGACACCCCTATGTGAAGTAGGGGGGCTGACACCCCTATGTGAAGTAGGGGGGCTGACACCCCTATGTGTAGTAGGGGGGCTGACACCCCTATGTGAAGTAGAGG
>CM066050.1:87762049-87848536 GCA_033557465.1 Ichthyophis bannanicus | reverse complement strand
GTCATCCTGTAGATAATGGAAATGTCAAATACTGTTGTTTAACCCATCCCCCTTAATCCCAAGGAGTACAGAGAAGCCCTCTAAAGGGGGCCCCACTGTCATCCTGTATATATGGGAATGTTTACTAATGCTTCTTTAACCCCACATACCCCATCACCCAGGGCGTACAAGAGGCCCTCGAACACTGGAGCCCTGTGTCCATCTGTAGATATTGGAATGTCAAATCCTGTGTGTTTAAAACCCATCCCGCCTGAATCCCGCAGGAGTACGAGAGGAACAGCCCTCAAAGGGGTGCCCCCTAGTCCAGATCCTTATAGAAATATGGTAAATGTTTACTAATGCTGTTTAACGATAAAACCCCCCTCCTCCCAATCCCCAGGAAAGATACAGAGAGTCCCTCACACTGTACCCTGTGTCATCCTGTAGATATGGGAATGTCAAAATACTGTTGTCTAACCCATAACCCACCTTATCCCACAGGAGTACCAGAGAAGCCCTCAAAGTTGGCCATCTGTCACCCTGGATGATATGGGAAATGTGTTCTAATGTTGTTTAAAACCCATCCTCGCCTAATCACCCAGCGTACAGAGAAGCCTTCAAGAGGTGCCCAACCTCACAAGCCACCCTGGTGATATGTTGTAGGTGTGCCTCAATGCTGTTTATTAAATCCATATCTCACAAACCCCACTCTACAGGAGTCCAATGACAACCTGGGGTATGGTTAGTCATTTAAACCGACCTACGTAGATGATGCATTTCCCTGCTACGGTGCTGTAGGACACACAACACCCATGGGGCTGGAAAGCGGACTGTAACGGAGGGTATGGTCTGGGGGTCGCAGCATATAGTATTCAGCTATTGTTGGATAGTCTACACAGTCTCATACCAGTTCTATGGGTCTTCTGTGCGCTGTTCACGACAGCAGCAGCAGGGGGGGGTATAGGCAGCAGACAGGATGGGTGGGTCACAATGATTGCTATTGTCGCATGTCCGTGCAATGCCACGTGTTTAGAAGACCCAAGCTAAAAATGTTTGTTCAAAAATTCCCCCCCAACCTATAGTTATGGTCACATATCCACAGGGTTGTGAGGGGACCGGGTTAGGTACAGAAGGCGGGTCCGGGGTGGTGTCAACTGGAGGCTGTGACTCGACCCGGTGGGGAGTAATCTTGAGCGTTGTCAGCCAGGGGGGTCGCGGGATCAAACACCAAGGATGGTGGGTTGGGAGTTATCGCCCAGGAAAAACTTTCATCAACAAATGTCACATTGGGGACCTACCAGTACGGTGTGGGTTACCTGCATATGTACGGGTGTTATGTGACACACTATGAAACGGCCTGTAATGTATGTAATCTTTCCCATATATCGACCACAGCAGTGATGGACCCGGAGACTCCCCACCCACCCTCAGACGGCCCACCACACGCCGTGGACGGGAGAGAGAGGTGGCGGAGGTGCAGGAGGAGGAGGAAGAGGTGGAGGCGCAGGTGTCGGATCTGCAGACAGAGGATGTGGAGGGGTCAGAGGATTGCAGATGAGGAGGAGGGGCCCAATGAGGACGATGTGGTGTGGTGCAGGACTCTGACGTGGAGGGGAAGATGGGGAGGAGGGGAATGGGGCCACCATTCCCCAGCGGATGGGCATGTTGTGCAAGGTGTGGGGGATGCGCGGGAGGGGGGGTGGGGGGCATGGTGGGGATGTCCCTGCGGGGGTGTTAGCATGGGTGGAGGGGGTATTGGGGGGGAGTTTTGGGGGGGGAACAGGCAGGGCGGGGGGTTTGGGGGAACACAGCACAGCACAGGTCTCTGTGGACCCCCGCCAGAACACCACAGGCAGGAACATGTGAAAGACATCGTAGTGTCACCGCGCCATCCACAGCCACCAACATATCACATTCACATGCAATCACACAGACCACCGAGACTGTTTGTCTGTGTGCTGGCAGTGTATGCACGATGTGTTGGTGGCAGTGTTGACGTGAGACGCGACATCCGTTTGGTGTTTTCATGCACTGCAGTGGTCTGACGGGGGGCTGTCCAGCAGGTGAACGCTGATGTTGCACAGCTGCAACATCAACGTTCATCTGCTGGAGACCGTCACAGCAGCATTGATGGCACCTGTGACGGCCACATGTGGCCTGTGCTGTGCTGTGTTACACAAACATACAGGCTGTGGGTGTTTGTTGTATGGCATGTTGCCATTTTGTTTTTACTTACTCCAATTAAAGTTGGACGTTGTTTTCTGGACACAATGGTCATGTGTTGCCCTTACACACTCACCATGGATGTAAGCATGGGATATGTCTGTGGAACAGGATATGCATTGACAGTTGACATGGATGTCATATGTGGACTTGCTCTAAATGCATTCATGGGGTCCTATCCATGTGTGCGTGTGTGTGACACCTTGGTAGGCGTATGCGTTGTTGCGTCGGAAGGGATTCCAGGGAACATCCATGTCACATGGTTGGGAGTGACATCAACAGATCTGTCAGTGGTCATATGGCAAACACATATGCATGCCACCCATGTCTGTCAATGCCACATGCATGCCCTGTTGTTGTTTGAGCAGCCATGTTATCAGTGTTCCAGCCAGGGGCAATGGTCACACATATGCGATCAATGTATGGTGTATAAGGGTATGCAAATACTGAGGGGTGTGAGTAGTCATCATGCAAACCATGAGCAGTTTCCCCAGCCACCACATCGGGGGTGTGTAACGGGGCATGCTACAGCCACGGGCCAATGAACACACTCTGTGCAGGTGACACACGACGACAAGTTGTGCCATCTGTGTAGATGTACCTGCCACTGCCAACAGTACAACAGGAAACTGCTTGGTTGCTGGTCAGATGTTCAGCAGCAAAACATGCATGCACACACTACAATAGGGGAGTCCAGGGACAATGATTGTATGCACACGTTGCAGCTATGTAATCATATACATTTATGCCCACAGATTTACTTTTTCCGCCGTGGCCTCCCACGTCTGGGGCCGTCCCAGTTCCCCCTCCCCTGTTGGGGCACGCCCCTGCTGTGCATGTGGTGGTGGTGGAGGTGGTTTCCGAGCGTTGCAGCAAACCAACGATGCTCTCCAGGGCCACAGCAATTCGTTCTGACGGCCTGGCTCTCACATCATCACGCAATCCCCTAAGTTCCTGCCGTAACAGGTCCACAGAATTGCAAATAGCTGCAGCTGCCTGACGATTGCCTGTGGGTGGAACAAAGGGTGGCCATGAGACACATCCCGAGTAAACAACCATCACATACAACAATGTTACGTATGTAGCACCACATTCTCCTTGTGAGTGGACATTCCATATTGAATACATGGACATATTAGCAGAAAAACCTTGTCAGCAATTATACTGTCCCAGCCACACACAGCACATTGCTCAGTTGTGTGATGTGGGGGTGAACACAGGTATACACTGGATGCGCAAAAACGCCCACATAATGCGTACATTACAATAGGCCCAGGAACAGATAGCAGACACATGTCCACTTTGTACGGGGGTGCAGCAAGTGCGCTGGACAACATCCACACCTGGGGAGTTGCATTGGTGATGCTGTTTGTGTGAGGACAACTAGGCCAGGTGGCGCCACACTTGTATTAATATGTGCAGCATGGACAGGTCACAAATCAAGCAGATGTGACTCTGCAAGATGCGCTGGCAGCACCAGCATTAGCAGCCTTACATGGCCAGGTCCACTGATGACACATGTGTCTCTGAACACAGAGGTTTACTTGCACCTAGGGCCAACAGAGAAAAAGGTCTCATAACAATGCACGTACACCTCCATACACATGTGGAGGTTGTGGACAGAGCATGGGTAGCACCAGATGATGCAGCACAGGGGGACAGACGGCACGATTGAACACACATGGTTATGATGTGCAAACACCTGCACATGATAGCCACTAGGGATGTGTGCTGAGGGACAGAGCTGGGGGGGGATGTGTGACCCAGGTTGGCAGCAGGGGTATCACCTGTGTGGTGTATATTCATTCCAAGAACAAAAGGGGCCAGGAGCTGAGCTGTGTGGTCAGGTGTGTGGGTCCCAACCCATGGTATTGTGAGAGACATTGTTAGATCTAGAGAGGAATGGCACATGCGGATGCCCTGTCTGGATGTCTAGCAGCATACCTTTGTATTGTACATACAGTGAGTCTGCAAGGACCTGTAGGCCACCCAAACCATACCGACATGACCAGTCGCCCTGTCAGTTCTGTACACTGTGCAATATGTGTGTCAACACACATTTGAACTGCTAATGCCACATCGTATGATTGTTTTGCACCAGAAACACAGACTGTAGGGTGTGGGGTCGTTGTGACATAGCAGTACATCACACTGTTCAGGTTTGCATATGGTAGGTCGGATTCGCAATGGACCAGGGGACATTGCGCATTGTTTCACCTGTCACACGCCTGTGCTGCTGTGATGAGGCTGGCTGTTGCTGTTCCAATTGGCGTATTGAGGTTATGACCCATAACATGCTGCAACATAAACAACATCTCACTTATGTGTGCATCTGTAGGTTTGAATGTACCATAGGCTGTTATGTTGTGCGGCACAGTGCGATGAGCTAACATACACTGTGCCGTTCTGTTGTTCAATATGTCTACAGTCTACGGTAATAATAAAAAAATTGCTCCAAAACTAGCAAAAATGCTGATATATATTAATCTAATGCACTTAAATAGGAACATAAAGAGTGACCCAATAAACTGCTCATATATATAAGATATACCCCCTACAAATATATATATAATATATATAAATATATATATAAACCCCCTACAAATATGGATTTGTACAGTCTACGGTAGGCAGACATGTCACAGCTGTGTATGGTATTCTCTGACATCCACCACACCCCCCCCCAAACAGGGTCTAATGGTTTGTGTGTGGTGGTTGTGCCAGACCTTGGTCACCACTGTTGCCTCTCATCTGTGCGCATGTGTGTGGGGACACATCTTTGCACGCCTTAATAACCACGTCATGACTGAGTGCACAGAATGTGTGTCTCTGATTAAGATCAACATCAACACATATTTGTTAAACTGTACATGTTATGCTGTATGTCAGCATTGCAGAGGTGCTAGGTTATGTCCCAGTGAAGTTACTGTGTTGCACATGCGGAATCCTGACATGTGGTATAGTGTTATGTCATGTAGGTAGGCCGGCCATTGTGTGGAGTGGATCACATATAAGATACTCCCATACGATGCACAGCTGATATTGTATGAACACTCAGCATACAAAACATTGGGGGTAACAAAGTTTTGCACCCACCTTCTGCATCTTGACGTGCAGATCTGCCATGTGCTCTCAGCTGTGCCAGCAGCACATCCTCCCCACACACCTCCTGGCTTGTTGGATGTCTTGCGGCTGGTGAATGAGAACCCATCGTCGTATCGCGCATCATGTCTGCCTCCACGGGCCCCTCGGCAGAGGTTATGCTGTCACCAGACACACCAACCTCTGGATCCTCCATGATGTGTTTCGCACGCATCGCAGCCCCCTCCGCCACCTCCTCCTGCTCCTCCTCCTCCTCCTCTCCCCCCTCCTCATGTGTCATCATTGTACTGTAGTCACCTGTATTGTGGGCACAAGATGACAACACACATATGACTGTGCAATACAGCTACGTATACGTGTGTGTTGCAGAATACACATACCTGCTGGTGTGGGGACCCAACACGTGTGCTGCAGACAGGGCCCCCTGCACACTCACATACCTGTCTCTCTGCAACATGTAACCTGTACCAGGGAAACAGGTGTGTGTGTACCCTCTGCACACCTTGTGTGTTTGCCATGCCTCTGAGTCTGCTCCAATTGTGCATTTAGCCCCCACCCCATTTCTCAAACCACCTGGCCAACATATGTGCACACACGGATGCACATAACTGACAGGTACACCTGTAATTGCATACACCGGTGTGGGTGTGCCTGCCATCTTGAAGGGCATATCACATTGGGACATACTGTCATCACAGTGCTCCATGTGTTTGTCTCCAACATACAATGGAGGTAGCTACCAATGTAAATCAACACTGGGCCATTGACAGGCACATGCAGCACTGTGCGTATAGTATGGCACATACACATTCACATCTCACAGGCGACTGCAATATGACAGCTGAGGAGAGGCAGTGTTGTGGGTGGAGGTAAGGGGTTGTTAGACGTAGACATGTCTGGGACAGGTTGGGGGACTGATAGGATGAGGGACACATGCTGAATGTGTCCCTGGAACATGGCAACAGAACATGGTGACACAGGCCAATACACAGATGTCTGCAGCTCTGAGGATGTACAACATGTTTAACTCAGGACAGATGTCATCGTCCCAACACAGGCCATGTTTTCATGTCCCCACAGGGTCAGGTGTTGTATGGACACATCTGCCCTTACCCCATGGGCATACGTGTATCACTGCACCTTGACATGTCATTGTCAGACACATGTGATAGGGGAAGGTTACCAGACACCATGCTGCACTCGGTACCTGCTGTGATGCCAGGCGTACATGCACTGCTCTTGAGATACGCTCCTTATGTCATACACTGTGGTCTCTCAGTCCTTTCCAACAGTCACATATGTCCACATTTGCTTGCCGTGTGCACATGTGACTGTGAGGTGACAGACGGCGATAGCACAGTCACAGATCTAACGCGTTGTGTGATGTGCATGACCTCTACGCCTGCCAGATCTGCAGTGTCCAACTGCTCCATATTGTGGAGTGACCTACCCTGTCACACACTGTGTAACGTTAGTGGGCAAGGTGTAGTCCCACTGGTATTTTGGAGGGGGAGGAGCACCTTATAGGGAAACCTATTGCCCCCGTGGCTGACACCACAACCCAGCCTATGTTGGCTACGTGACATATGTCTTTGAGAACACTATTCAGCTGTCCCCCTGTGTATTGCACCTCCTGGTATTGGCTTGATGTAACCTTTGGGGTGTGAGTGTTCTGTGTCTGTTTCACAGAACAGGGTATGAAGGTGTAGAGCACACACCTCTGACAGCAGCATAGTTAAATGCTAGCACAGTTACATACCTGTAAAAGGTGATCTCTGGGAAAAGCAGGAATCAGTCTCCACATATGGGTACATCGGCAACCAATGGAGCCTGCACAGGCATACCTACCCGTTTCCAAACAGTAAGCCTTGGGCAGCATACCTGGGGCCTGTACACTGACGTCCCGCCCTCTCCAGAGCCTCTCTCCATTAGGGTTCCCAAGCTGAGACAAGGGTGAGTTGCGAATAGGAGGATAGCTGAAAGGATAAAACTCATGGGGAGCTGGGAGGGTTGTCCAGACTACTACGTGCTGTTCACAGACATCACCTGTTACACCTAGCTCCGGAAACAAGCAGGAATGTGTGTTCACATATGTGGACTCCCTAGCTATGGAGGCCAGGGGAAGCTCCCTGAGATTTGCAGTGCCGAGGCACAGGTGGGCATCAGTCCCTCACGTATCTCCACCATCCCATGTGGGATGGAGGGTGGCATTTGGGATGAATGGACCTTCAATGAAAGACAAACAACTCACCGAAGGACTACTGGGGGGGGGGGAGTCCGCAGTATGCATGATAAGTGCATTACACATATCATATGAACTCACATATATAATGTTTACGGACTGGATTTTAGGGGTGGGGGCAGGATGGGGTCTGCTGGATACGTAGTGACGGGATTGTCACGGCGACATCACAGCAGTGGGGATGACGGGCCTACCTGGAGCGAGCAGGTGATCCAGGTGTCAACTGGTTTGGATTGTGATGGCACGTCCCCAATGGCAAGCATTATGGGACACATCTGGGACCTTCTGGAGACCCATCTTCCGAAATAATTAGGTATGACAGACGCAGACCGACCGACTGAGACACCTATCCCAGTCCTTGCGGGGAGAGCGGTTATGGGGGTAACCGCATTCCCTAGTAACATAGATGTGTCATCAAAAGGGAATACATGTACACTGTCTGTCCAAGCTGCTAAGAGATATGAAAGACATATACGCACGAAGCTTCAAGGGTAGGGAACCTAAGTAGACATGGATGCTGATAGCATCATACTGCATCATAGTGCATAACAGGCTCTTCAGACTGAAGAATAGTGTGCGGATGGGGATATACACTGTCTGATACGTCAGTCAGTTCACTCTCTTACATGGACAGTGAGGTGAACGTATGTAACATATATCAATCCCTACGAGGTATCCCCACAGACACATATCTAGGTACAGATATACGCACATATCTGTATTTCAGGATATGTTTGGAGACATGTGTGGACATATATACATAGGCAGCTATATTTATATGTTTGTATATAATGTTCATAATAAAACACATATCTATATGTATCCATCTATCTATCTATCTATCTATATCTCTCTCTATCTCTATCTCTATATCCATATATATCTATGTATAGCTAGATCTATATCTATATCTATATATACACACATTTATCTCTATATATATGTGGGCCATGAATATGCACCGGCAGCAAATTGACATATGTATGTAGAGTTATGAGGACCTATTCACATACATGACTATATTCTTGACGACACATGTCTGCCACTGAGCCCCACAGTTAGTTTGGGATGGGGTATGTGAGTGTGAGACATTCTATTCGTAACAGGAGGCCAAGCCCACCTGACAGATACAATGCTCATCAATCTCCATGGCATACAGGGATGCAGTATTGCAAACAGCGAATCACCAGGATGGTTGGGTGACAACAGGGGATAAGCCCAGTCTGTGCGGACATGGCTAACATCTGTTAGATATCTAACATGGCAAAGGTACAGAAATCCAGCCGACGGATACCAAGGGGACACACTGGAGGGATATGGCGGTACTATGCGTTCCCAGTAGCCGTGGATAGTCATGCATGAACGTTCCACCCTCTATACAATACAAAACCAGAGGTTGCAGTAAACCCACACAGACCTCTGATGGGGTCATAAACCTTGTCTAGCCATATAGCGTCGCCCTATGAGGATGGTGTTCGCTCTATATCAGGGCCCTCATAGTGGATGAGCTCTCTGAGAGTGCAGAGAGCATATGGAGGTTGAATTTGAATGAACTGTCTGTAAGCAGATACAGTGCCATATCCCCTGGAAGGAGTTGTCCAGAGATAAGAGGTGTTCAGCCTACAATGAGTGAAAATAACCATGGACTAGCTTGGAACCACTACTACGGTTTGAACAGGAACTGTGAGATAGAGAAACTGGAACATGTGGGATGTGTCTGCAAGGCAATCACTATGCCTCCTGCAGGCACAGCAGCTGTAGAAATAGATGGTGGCGGACATGGGCAATGGAACAAAGGACAGGGGATGGTCCTGTCCCTGTCTACTGAGTTATCCAGCACATATGTTCATGGCAGGACAAGCAATACCCTGAAAAGGAGGCTAAGGAGCATCTTAGTAAGGTAACCCTCAGCCTACGAAAGTCCTGGATGAGAGGGTGTGGAATGTAGGTAACAGAGGGGTGACGTACCCATAGGGGACGTCAGCTGATGGCACAGTGCTCATGTTGTGACAGACACTATTATGGGATAGTTATACCCCCTCCTCTCAGTGATGAGAGGAAGACAGATCTATAACCCAGAAACAAGGATATCCCGACATCTTAACCTCATGAGAAAGGGTATGCAGTGTAGTCTCCTGGGGAACACCAGTGCGGCACCTATGAGAATACACTAACTGTATGTTACAGTTCCCCGACACCTATGATTTGTGTGAATGCTGCGGCTGCCTAGACTTTGTAAACATCAGACCATGCTGAGGTGTTCCTCGCTGTGCTACATCTGCATGATGGGCAGGTGACCTGACAACTCCTCATTTCCAAAAGAAAGAGGGTCAGGTGGGACATTTCCTACCCCCTGACACTGATGGTGGATTGGAATGGCCTGTAGCCCTAGGGACGTCAGATGAACAGTGGGCAAACTGACGTACAACCTCCTTGTTGATGAGGCTTTCTCCAGTACATGGTGATTGTGCCACAGTAGGTTGAGGCCATCTATTCAGACCTGCAACCTCGAGCCAACCCTTGCAACGTGCTACAATGGGAGTACCAGTGGATATGCCTACAGACCCACAAGGGTCAACATAAGCACGTGAGAGAATTATGATATACCATGCCTAGGACTTAGAAGTTATGAGTAGTCAGCTACCTTTGACTCTGCCACGAAGGGCCTCAAACGGGACAGGTGTTGTGTGACCTCCTGGAGGGCGTGACTCATATAACACATATGGGATATCAACCGGGATGGCAGCATAGACGTTTGGACATTGTGACGTCCAAAAGCATCATGTGCTTTAGAAGCACGACCTGGCAGACAGGATGACTGCTCCGTTTAACGTCTGACCTTCCGCATTGCTGATTCCACTACCAAGGAATGGTGGGGGGTCGGGTATTATGAGATCCTGGAGAGGGTGCCACCTCATACAGAGCATCAGTTGCTGAGGCAGGGGGAGGAGCCCTCCAAGGTGATATCCACATTTCCAGGAGGCAGACCTGCGAAGAAGGATTTATAAGAGACGTTAGGTTGTCCGTTCCTGCAGTGGCACCAGTGGTAAGCGGAAGGTCAGGGATGGGAATAGCCAGATAGGTTGCCATGTCAAGGTGGAATGTCTGAGACGAAGGTCATCCAAGGGAAAACATCCATGGCAAAGGTAGGTTTGCAGTAGCAGCCTCAGCACCAGAGGGTGCAGACTGCTTATGAACACAACACCTAGTGGTGGTGTGGAGGCACTTGCGATCAGGAGACAATGCAGGAGGTACTGCATTGATCACTCCGGGTATCAACTCCACACTGGGTATCAATAGTACAGCCCTTGATGTTGTCATCGGTGGCTGCTGAAGCGGCACCAGGACAACTGGCGTGGCATAGCAAGTCTCCGTAGACGTGCGTATCCTGAAACAACAATGTGCAGTTTCAAAACACATCGTGACCCAATCCTCAGGAGTACATATCGGTCATGGAGTAGGCATCTAAGAGGGTGACTCGATCGAAGTATGCGTTGATGGTACGGACATCGGTATCAGCAATGCCAACACACAGAACCCGGTCTGAGTGTTATACATTGTTTTGGACGGTAACAAGGACATGCAATGACATGCGTCGGGGGAGGGAGAGGCACTACATACCGTTGCTAGTGACACGATATCGGTACTGCTCGGAGCGGATATCTACGGCAAGCATGGCTGTGGTATGTTCTGTGAGGGGTGAGGCCCTGGAACAAACTGCAACCCCTTTGATGCTTTGGGGCCAGGTGGCTCCCGCAGCCTATGTGAGGGCAATGTTTGTTTGAGGGTACGGACGGAGCCATCCCCATGCTGGCCATGAGGCGTACCACGCAAGCATTAACTAGTCCTCAGAGATGTTGTGTGGGTTACCTGATCCTGTAGAGTGGGGACAGCTTGTACCCCATGTGGCATGGGACAAATGTTATCGAGGGAGACCTGAGGACGTCATGCTTCCAGCACCGTGTTTGGACAAGGCAATGCAGGCGGGAAATGGTCATGACCTATACTGGTTGGACAACAGTAAATGGAGTTTAAGCAGGAAACGTTGTTTCCACAGTCATAGCATCCCCTCAGTGACGTTGGCTCCATGATGCAGAGGCCTTGTGCCCCAAGAGGTTGGGACATGAGGATGCGGAAAATGTTTATCACGATTCTGGACATACACCCCCAGGGGTACCTGTGTCGGTGGCACATACAGCCGCACACACACGATAACAAGGGAGATAGGTGTTGACATCATTTGCACACAAAGGTTTCTGCGGTGACAGGAGGACGTCCTTCGGGCTCCATGGAGGCCTCAAACACTGAAGGGAGGCTCTGGAGAAGGAGGCAGTTCAGCGCGCAGGCGCAAGGGATGTTGCCAAATACGTTATGATCGTTAGCTGGGCAGCATTCCCGTGCAGGCTCTGTCGGTACTGACAGTCACATATGTGATGGCTCATTCCTGCTTGTACCTGTAGATGCGTCTCGGCAGATAGCAGACAATCCCAACTGCACTCACATAACTATCTACACAATGGTGATCCCATGGGGGTCATGAGTCGTAATGGATATGCGTAGCATACATACCTGCCTGTGTGTGTGCGGTGTCCAGGGCCGTAGGCAGCCCATATGTGTAGACAGGACCGAGTCTCTGTGCAAGCTGCTGCTCCAGGGGGCTGAGCATGGTTGGTAGGGGGCCGCCGCCACCTGTGCCACGTGCATGCTGTTCGTCCTCACACATGTGCTGGCGCACACCTCTTTTGATGTCGGAGAACCTCTTTTTGAGGCTATGTCCCGCGGGTGTCCCCCTGCCTCAGCCACGCTTCTGCTTACCTCCTCCCACGCCGCATTCCGCCCTGCTGTTGATGTCCGTGTGCTCAGCCTGCCAAAGAGAACCTCGTATTGCTCTAGCACCATGGATAGGAGGTTGTGGTTCTCCCCATCTGTGAACCGTGTGGCCCTCCTTCTCAGGCTTTCAGGCACAGGGACCCTCTTCCTTTTCCCAGTGTGTCTGCTGGGAGCAGGCTGGCCCCTTGCTGATGGCTCACCCTCCATAGGGCCTGCAGGTCCTGGCCCCAGTGGCACTGGTGGGCCCACCTCCTCACCCTCACCCTCTCCCAAACTCGCCCTCCCCCTATACCTCTCTCTATCCCTCCCTCTCCCCCTCTCTCTCTCCCTCTCTCTATCCCACCCTCTCCCCCTCTCTCTCTCCCTCTCTCTATCCCTCTCTCTATCCCTCCCCCTCTCCCTCTCTCTGTCCCCCTCTCTATCCCTCTCTCTATCCCTTTCACTCTGCTCATCCATCACCCTCCTCTCACATGTCCGCTCCCCACTCCCCTCCTCACCGCACATCATCCCTTCTGCCTCTCCTACACCACGTACAACACAGACACAACAGCTATATACTCAATAGCAATAAACCAACACAGTAAACGGAACAATACACCCAACAGTACAGAGACAAATGACAACAACAAACTATTTGGCTACAGATACAACACACCTCCTACTATGAACCCTCACCAACCTATTCCTCCACAACCTATCTCTCACAAAACTATACGTCCTCCAACAACCCTCAACGTTTTCCAGGCGTGTAGTGTTTTTATATTTGTTTTTGCACGTTGGTTACATTGCGCATGCGACATTGTGCGACGGTGCTGCTTGTGCGCGGTGCGTAACTGCACTTACGCATAGGCGTTCGTTGGTGGGTTTGGTTGTGTGCGAGGCACGCATGTGCAACTCTTTGCGCATGTGCGTTTGTGTGTGCATCGTCACGCACAGGCAACGCATCCGGACAGGCATAACGAGATGCACATGGGCGCCGTGCACAAACCAACAAACATAAGCATCAAATTGCACATGCGCCTCGCACACATCCACACGCACATGCGCTATCATTTGAACGTGTGCGGCGCGCACAGGCAAACGCCCATGCGTAACGGATTGCACATGCGCAAACTGTTGTACAGGGGCGCCGCGCACAAGCGGCGAAGTCGCACAACGGCGCATGCGCACTCTACGGACATCCATTTACCTATATAAAATGATGCCGAACATTTGGCCACATTGAGGGTTGTTTTGTAGGCGCGGCGAGTGTTGTTTGGGAGATAGAGAGAGCTGAGAGCAGGTGTTGTTACTAGTGTTGTTTGTTGTGTATGTAGTGTTTTGCTGTTGTCTGTTGTGCTTGTAGTGCATGTACTGCTGATTGTAGTGGTTTCTGTAGCGTTTGTAGTGTTGTATTGTGGTATGTAGTGATTGTAGTGCTCATTGTAGTGTTCTTTGTTGTGTTGTCTGTAGTGTCTGGTCTTGTGTGGCTAGTGTCTGTATTGTTTTGTAAGGTGTCCAGTGTTTCGGGAGGTGTGTGTGTGTGTGTGTGTGTGTGTGTGTGACCACAGTGGAGGGATTGATGGCGGAGATATATGTTGTTGCATGTGCCCGAAGACGTGGGCGGATGCTGCGGTTGCTGGACAGGGGATATGGTGTCCATGTGGCTGTGGCACAGGGCATGGGTGTGGACCCGCAGCAAATCAGACCTGCTCCTGTGGAGGCGGCACAGAGATGTGCTGTGCGTAGACGGCGCAGACGGCGTGCCGAGGTGCAGGCTCGGCAGACTCGCCTCTACAGGCCCAGGGCCCAGCTCCAGGGCATGCGTGAGGACCAGGTCATCTCCCTTTACCGACTAAGCACAAGGGCTATTAGGGGGCTCTATGAGGATCTAAGACCTGACCTGGAGCCCCTGACTGACCGGTCCCATGCCATACCGGGTTTAGTCAAGCTCCTTGCTGCCTTACATTTTTTTGCCTCTGGCTGTTTCCAGTCATCTGTGGCCGCAGTGGGTGGCATGAGCCGCCCCACCTTCTCACGCTGTCTTCACCAGGTACTGCGTGCCATGGTCAGCCGGGTGGGGAATTACATAAGCCTTCCCCACAATAGGCAACAGTGGGGGACCCTGAACCAAGCCTTTGCGGCGTTAGCCGGGATACCACACGTGATGGGAGCTATTGATTGCACACATGTTGCCCTGGTCCCGCCCAGAGACAGGGAGGTGGTGTTCCGCAACCGCAAACACTACCATTCCCTGAATGTTCAGGTTGTATGTGATGCTAATCTGCATATTCTGAATGTGGTCCCAAGGTTTGCAGGGTCCACCCACGACTCCTATATCCTGCATCGCTCAGCACTATTTCAGCAATTTGAGGAGGGACAGTATGGGGACTGTATATTGCTGGGTGAGTATTTCCAAATATATCATGACATCATGCATATATGTGTATGTTTGAGTAACATCTCTCATATAGTGCGCCGTTTCCTCTATGTGCAGTTGGATATTGAACTCACATTCAGCAGACAGAGGAATGTTCTGAGTTTACATCCTTAGGGGGTTGTACACGTTGAGTAACAGGGGACATGATTGGACATGTAACATCAGTTGTGAAACAATATCTGTGATACACGTGCTGATGGTGGTGCTGGAACTATGCACCTGTGCAGATGTGTATCCTGGTTGTAGTTTGCTACCTGTGTGTGTATTTCATGTGGCCACAGGGAGGGGGAGGGGGTTTAGTGTCCTTCTCACCCAGCTGTGCATACGTGGCTTTGGATTAGAACTGCGGTATGTCCTGTAACATTTATGTCCTTGACAATCAATGCACCTAACACTTGTCATGTGTGTGTGACGGCAACACACTCACTCAGTACTGTGGTTGTTAGCCATTTCATGTTAGCTAATGGGGGGGGGGGTTGAGACGTATGATGTATGTTCCTGACCTTTGCAAATGGGAGTACATGTTTGCATCGGAATGTTAATGGTTTAGGCCTGTGCCATGGCAGGGGGGGGCAAATAGTCTAGGGTTTGCATTACCTTGGGCCACTGCAGATGTGTGGTACGTAGGCATCATTGTATGTGATTATCCTGCTGTTATTCAGCATTTGGTAAGGGTGACAGCAAGGGCAAGGGGCCAACTTGGGGCCATACAGAGAGGTATTGGTAGCACATACACAGGAATGTAGTCAAACTCAGTAACTGTGATATTGGTAGGCTCATGTGGGCTACAGTGTGCAATTCTGTGGAGCGCTGATCAACACGGATGGGAACATGATGGGGACAATGCCCAGGGTGTCTACTAACATGGTTGGTGGTCAACAAGCAACAGCATATGGCGTCAGGCTGCTATATGTAGATATGTAGACCTTTCAGGACACGGGGTGTGGAGGTGAGCTTGTGTTGATCTTGTCAGACCTCCAGGTCAGACATGTTGTGTGTTGGCACCTACATTGCCTCACAACACATTATTGTGGTGTTTAGTTTGCTAACATATACATTTCACATGTTATCTGTGTATTGGTGATTTAGTCTAACCTTGGTGGTGGTAGTGCTTATAACATTAACTGCATAACAAGACGCATGTGCTACACATAGCGTATCTGTGGAGGCACAAATGGGACTGTGGTGTTGTTTGGCATGTCTGCACAGAATCAAGAGGCCCTTTGTTCCATTTCTATCACCAGAGGTCTTATTTTGGCAAATGTACATTTCTGCTGTCAGAGCTTTCTGTCATGAGGTGTTATGCATTTGTTTCTTACGTCTATACCTGTGTCAATTTGTGCTGGCATGCGTCCATGTATTCACCTGTAACATTTCGTTTTGCAGGTGATGCAGGGTATGGGTGTCGCCCCTGGCTGCTGACCCCTGTGCGTCAGCCACGGACACGTGCAGAGTGGATGTACAATGAGGCCCATGCTTCCAGCCGCTCTGTCATAGAGCGCACCTTTGGCGTGTTGAAAAGTCGCTTCAGGTGTCTGGATAGGACAGGTGGGGCCTTACAGTATGAGCCATTGACTGTTGCAGAGATAATCCTAGCCTGTTGCATCCTGCACAACATTGCTCTCAGGCATGATATTCCTGCAGAGATTAATGAGGATCTGGAGGAGGATCCACCGTGCCCCCCTGTACATAGCAGTGGTGACACACAGGCGGGCACAGCGGTCAGGCGGAGGTTGATTGCAGAGATATTCACTGGTATGTATTGCATATATTCCCACATATATGTGTTGTTGTGTGCGTGTGATGGTTATCACGGGTGATGTTTCTGACCATGTAGCTATCTGCTGCAACACTGCATTGTCATTACACTGAACATCCAATGGTAGCATATAGCCATGAGTGTGTGATGGACACTGTGCACAGGGCACAACAGCAGCTGTTGGTGTATTGTGTGGGTCGGTGTGGATACACCTTTCGGATCTTTTTGGGCTGACAGTACCAGTCAGTGGCTGTTTGTGTTAACAACTGCTGTGCTAACCCAGTTATGTCTTTTTCGTGTGTGTGTGGAGCACGGTGTCAGGCATATGGTACGGGGTTCACTGTGGGAGGGAAGCACATGTTTGTGGAGAGCTTTCCTGTGGGCTCTTTGTTCATCTCCTACAATCTGTAGGTGCTTGTGTGTGTGTTATGCTCCGGTGCGCTGGCTATGTGTGTATGTTTGTTAGGTATGGTGCAACGTGTCAGACATAGCCCAGTACACATGCGCATGACTACGTTCCCATGATGTGATTGCTTACTTGGGACGGGTGTTGGTGCAAACACACATTGTCCCGTACGGAATACCTCCTCACGTAGCACAGACATGGATATGGTGAGTCATGTGGACATGTGCAGTGTGGAGCCAGGGGTCCATATCATTGCTACTGTTTTTTTTGGAGATGAGTCATTCATTGCAGTATTTTACATGTCGACACATACAGAGGTTCAGCGGGTCAGATCACCAAGGGGTGAATGACTGTAGCCAATGGTGACACTGCATGTGTGGGTGATGTTTGCGGTTTGCAGTTTTTTTCATTTGCCGCATGGCATATGTAGGTGATACTATCTCAACATTTGCCTCCTGGCTCTGGGACATGTTGTGTGTAGGGCAGGATAGCACAGTCCACATCCACAGATACCTTGTGGACACTAGCAAGGGATGTTATGTCCGCATACACACCCCGACCTAGATGGGAGTTATTTAGAGCAGATGCACATATAGCCTATCCATGGTTTAACATTCTCACTGTCACACAGTGGGATGAGATGTAGCCATCATGGTCAGGTGACAAACAGACATGGGGGTATTGTTTGACAGGCATGGTGCTTACATTGTCATGTTTGTCAACACATGCGCAGCACACAACTGTCAGTATTATTTGGTGTAGGAGATGTACACTGCAGATGATGCATTTGCACAGTGGATACAGGAGGTGTTGATGCATATTTCCGGGTGTCACAGCTATTTAGACGGGGATGACACAACATTTGGAGAACACTACACATGGAGATGGGGTATTGGTGTCAACATGGGTGACACAGTCAAATAGTGTCACCTTGGGATGCGCCCCAAACATGGTGGGTGCAGACACGTCTTTGGACCAGTGCGCGGAACAACAGAGGGGGAGGGGAGGCGAAAGTGGGATTCTGGGGACCGTCACTTAGCATCAGACATCTACATGCTGCCCTCCCATGTGAGATATCAGTACAGTGTGAGAGTGAACAGTCATTCGGCAGGCCATGTTGTGGTGTCTGACAGCTGGGGACAGTGATTTGCAGTGTGGGATTCACAGCTAGAACATGTCATATTGTTTCTGTCTGGTGTTTTGTCCACTCCACAGGACATCATTCCTGAGGATGCTGTTCCTGTGTGGCATTTGCACGTGACGGTACATCAGCCAAGATGCTGTGGTCCAGGGTATGTGGATCTTCAGCTACATTGTATGTGTGTGAGGTCAGGGGGAGAACATGTCATCTGGGATGTGTCATATTATGCAGATGTTGTTGTTCATTTATTTTCCTTGAGCCTCCCTGACCCATATCTTGCTGTTGTCACACATCTCCCCATGTGTTTGTGTACAGTATATCCACTGGACAACTTGTTCAGCCATATTTACAGCAGAGCTACATGTGTGTGTGTTTAATCTTGTTTGCTGAATCCAACACTTGCTGCCTCCAGCAACATAGTTCGATCAGACATCAATAGGGTATCTATGCATGTGACTGGGCGGTTATGTGCACAATGTTGCACTTGTGCACATACAGGCCATGTATTACAGCTGTCCCGCTGACCTACGCATACTGTGTGGGGGTGTGTTTCTGGGTTAACTAAGTGGTGATGCAGTGTCCTGGCATGGTACATTATCATGTGGGTTGAGGGGTGTGGGTACCCGGGGGGCATTGTTGGGTATGCTACCTCTACCGTACTGCTGTTTACCTTGTCATCATGGTCAACATGTGTTGTGGGCTGTGAGCAGAACTCTGTTGTGTGTTTGGTGGGACGAGTGTTGAACAACTTTTCTTTCTCTCATATATAGGCATAATGTGGAGATTTATTTATTTATTTATTTTATTTATTTAACATTTCTTCTATACCGCGCTATTAAGATCAGTGCGGTGTACATTGAACAAAATATACAACAATGTATGCAAGTAACATTGAGTTTACATAGAACATGGGAATATATAACATGGATTAACAGGGAAAACTATGTACAGTCAACATCATATATGTATATGTTTTTACTATATAAATATGTTAGCTCAAGTGGAGATTATCTGCGTAATTTATGTAGGAGGCGCGAATCAACAGAGAGGATGTGGATGCATCACGAGTGACTTTACATGCTGATTCTACATGTTTGGCTGACATTGTCTCCCTTCACTGTGACCAGATGTGGCTATGGAGTAGCTGAAGGAATTGATGACATACACATGATGCACAAACGGGGTATGTTGTACCTTTCTTATTTGGGGATTAAATCTGGCTGTACCTGTTGTTGGGTTTCGTTTCATCTAATGGACATGTCATGTTGCATCTCTGTGGACACATACAGATGCATATAGTGTGTTGCTGTGAAATGGCTGTGTGACATGGAATTGTAACTAACCATAGCCATGTAAGACCCGTGTATGCATTGACATTTACTGATGGCTATAATCTGATTTAGATTTGATGTCCATATCCTGTAATGTTTGCCTTTGCATCCCTTTATTCCCTATTTTGTGCGTTTTGGATTTTGGCAATTTGTGGTGTTTTTGCACAGTGTCTAATAAGACCATACTTATCCTCTTGTGACACAGGACAGGAGACATAATGGACCCCTTTCCTCCGGTGCACCTGGGCTCGCCATCCAACACCTGTTGTGGGACAGACCACCATGTACGTGTTTCTGGAGATATCTGCCATTGGATGTTTGACGTTTGGGAGTGGAACACAGGCCTGTGATGGACATTTTTCCTCTTGGACTGCTGGTTTGGCCATGACTGACCTGTACAACACACAGTTTGTGCCATGCTGTGGCTGAGAGTCATGCTGATTGCAGGGACACAGATGACCTTTCACGGAGTGTGTCATATTGGAATGTGCCACCTTATTATGCATGCCCATGTTTGCAAGGGATGTTTTGAACTGCTCAGTTGGATTGCAGAGACACCTTGCTTTTGGGACACTGTGCGCATCAGGGACTGACATTCACTATGTATTTTGGACATTTCTCCACAGTTGGTTGGTGTATTGGTTTTGGCCATGTTTGTGACAGGTCAAACAGGATACGCTATTCTGTTTGTTTTAAACTAAAGCATACAGGCATGTTTGTGGCATAGAGGCACAGATGGAGCAGTCCTTTTGTCTATGTCCAATTGCCCTCCACCTGGACATGATACAGGCTTTCACACAACCACATGTTCATGGCCACCACCATCCTTGATTGATGTTTGGGGTGGGCAAGGGTGATTACATGCATGTGTGGCATCACTGTATCATGTTTGTGTGCGAATGGTGATTGTGCTTGTGACTAACTATGTTTGTGAGACACAGAATGTGGATCTATGGCCTCTGTGTGGTTCATTGTAAGATGTTTGGCCATCATTTGCTTATGAACATGCTGGTTATTGTGTTTGTTTACTGTGCAGACGTGACACTCTGCATGTGTGTACACACCTTGCATTGCACGTCTGCACAGTCCTGTTTGTCCCCTGCAGTAACGTCAATCTCATTGCACCATTACATTTGGTGTGTGTCAGTGTGGGTGTCCATTGTCCTCCTGCACTTCTGCAGTCCATGTACCATGCTATATATGTCCAGACACTGTCTACCCACATAAACATGCAGGGTGTACCTCCTGCATCGTATTATGTCTGTAGCTTTCTGAAGGGTTTTTGATGTCTAGTCTCTCTGTGTTCATGTGCCTCTGCTACCTGTTAGCATATGGTCATTCTGCTTGTGATGATATTTGGGGTGTGCATTGTAGCATATCTGTCTTGAGGATCAGCCATTATGTGGTTCTGGAACATTACGTTCAGAGCTTTTTTTGTCACATTACAACATTGCCCCAGCATCTGTTTTCTTCATTTGTGTGCCTCCTGTGTTGGGTGATGGCTATGTTTCGGGGGTCCGGTGATTTTTGTCGTTTTGTCATCATGCAACGCCTACAGTCTCCATGCACTGATATCTGCGACACACAATTGAGCCATGCTGCAACAAGTGGGGTGTGTGGGCCTGTTACCCAGGGCATAGCATGCACCTGATGCACATTATGTCTCATGTCTTTCATGTGTGCTCAGGGCAGTGACCTTTATGTTGCATGTGGGTTTTTAACCTGCTACATATGTTTCCATCTTTCACCATGGAGGGACTCACCTTGATATTATGATTGCAGTGTCTAACGTATGTGTGAGGAGCGACCATAATAAATATGTGTATTTGACAGACATTTGTCTCTTTTACTACTTGATCATGGTGACAATCATGCAACACAATGGGTGCCTTTGATTCAATCATGACTCCTTGTGCCCCAGGGACTCCATGGTTTTCCTTGACGGTGTCCCTGCAGTGACTTGAACAAGGCACATGTAGTGCCAGTGTGAGATGAGGCCTGTTTGGTTTGTGTCCAAGACAGCTTTGTGCGCACTAGGCTACTCCTCCACTCTTTGTGCACATTTACACTTGTGTCTACTGATTTGCTGGTCATGTCCACAGCCCACCTGTGCTCACATCCTTGTACAATGGCAGCTGTGTATGTGTCTGCTGTTTGGCACATCACTGGGTATGATACGTTCCCATATAGACCCTCCCTTTGGACTATTACTTCTGCCTTGTGCTCATTGTGTTCTTTGTGGGTGTGTTTGGAGGCATGTGTTTGAACTCATTGGTTTGCAGGTTTTATCCCCACATTTGTATTTATAGTTTTTCGATTATGATAACTGAGCCATCATTAAGCAGCAGGTTCATCACCTATACACACACCCTTGTCTGTCGTCATTGTACAGCAAGGTGTGCACTCAGTGCTCCCTAGCCATCATATATTATCTGTTACATAGGTCTCTTTCGTGATGGTCTTTACAGTGCAGTGCACCTGGGGGTTTTGTTGTGTTGCGGTTCTGGTGGTGTGTGTTAGAGTTGTCGTCATGTTGAGTTGTCTCCTGTCATGCCCGAGATTGCTACCCAGCTCCACCAGGCATCCTCTGCTACCCTTGGGGTTTGTTTTCTTTCCTCTTTTGCATGCTTTATCGACTGCATAACATCTCATTGTGTGTGTGTGCATGTGCCCATGGAGCCAAATACAGACTGGGATCTGATCTGTAAACACCAGATCTGCATGTGCATTTGTTCATGTTTCTTCTTGGGGGGATTCCTGTCCTTATAACCAGCATGCATCTTGTGTGATGGCTTGGACTATTTCTGTATGCAGCCTTTGCTACTGCGCTCACGTTGGTGGTGTGTCCTAGCGTTTTTTCCATTTGCATTTGTGGTAGTGGTCGTAGGTGTGATCCCTCTCTGTTCCCTTGGATGTGTGTGCTTGTCCTGCAGATGTGGTTTCGATTTGTTTTACGGTCATATGTCAGCAGATTGGTGTTGTGAGCACATTGTACCCTCATCTGAGTTGTGAGCCATGCTTCTGTCCATCTTCTGTCTGCCAGCTGTTGTGCCATCCTACCCTGATGTGCATGCTGCTACGACACGTCCTGCATTCCTACACCTTCCTGCATTTCATGTCCCCATGGTTGCCTCTCGTGTGTGTGCTGTGCATAGCACTGCTACTCCACTGTCATCCAGATATTTCACCTATCCTGCCATTTCAGTCTCCTGTGCTGGACACATCTTCCCATCCTATGTCACACACTCTCATTACAGCATGGTACATTGCCATCACTCTGTACATAGCTACACCTATCTCCAATATGTTTGTCCATTTGTGTAGCTGCCACATGGACTGGGGCTGCTTTTTGTAGTTGAGCACCTGTGATCTCTGTTCTTGTTTTACTTCTGCATTGCCTTTCCTTTCAGCTCTGTGACGTGTTTAGGTTACATATGTGTTTGCCACATACCTCTGCTGCCCCTCACATTTGGGGAGCTTAGTGCTTCTGGGAAACGTTTTTGGGTTGACCTATACATGATTGAGCATCTTATGGCACACCTTCCATTCAGTCAGTTTATGGGGGATCTACTATGCTGCCCTGGGAGTTGCCAACATGTGAACATGGACGATGGATAGCATTATAAATCACCTTTGCTGACGTGGTTGTTTATGATGTGCATTCTGGTGCACCCTGATAGGTGCAATACTCTCTGGTGGGCTTCTGTTTAGGTGGCAGCACAGATTGATGTACAGGTGCATGACGTAGACAAACTTACCTGAGCCAACGGTAATCACTGCTCATCTAACACCATGACGCCTGCACCATCAGTCACTGTCCTAACCATTGTGCTACACTGCTGTTCCTTCTTGCACGTCTGCTCACCTACCTATGATTTCGATGCGTTACAATGCACAGTGATGCCAGCACAGACAGTGCTTCGACCTTGCCCTGCCACATACGTCACCCTGTAAAGCGCCCTATACGCAACATTGTGGGGTGCCTTGGTGGAGAGTGCACCTTCAAATGTGATCTTTAAGGTACATTGTAGGGCGCCTTATGCATCACCTTATATTACAGTGCTTTTTGATAGTGCATTTGCTAACAGTAGAAATTACAATAAAATGTGGCATGCCTCCTAGATTGCTATTCCTCATAACAGGTAATGGCTCAATCAGCCTTATTCATTGTGCACAGCACGGGATTGAACCCATGATGCCAGCACTATTGGTCAGTGTTTTCAGCATTGTGCTATGGCTCTGTTCCTGTGTCTGGACATTTGCGCACCGCCTTATGCCCTTCACAACTGACAGCGCACCGCCTGATGCCGGCCAAAACGCACAAGATGGACAGCGCGCAAAATTAACAGCGCAACGCCTAATGCCGCACGAACTTAATTACTGCCGCCCACAATTAACAGCGCAACGCCTAATGACGCCCAAAATTATTATGCCTCCTAAAGCAGTTTGAAACCATGAAAATTCATGACTCAGCCAGCCTTTTTCCTGGCGCACGATGGGGGATTGAACCCCTGATCCTTGCACCACTGGTCAGTGTCTTCAGCATTGTGCTACAGCTCTGTTCCTGTGTCTGGATGTTTGCGCACCGCCTTATGCCCTTCACAACTGACAGCGCACCGCCTGATGCCGGGCAAAACGCACAAGATGGACAGCGCGCAAAATTAACAGCGCAACGCCTAATGCCGCACGAACTTAATTACTGCCGCCCACAATTAACAGCGCAACGCCTAATGACGCCCAAAATTATTATGCCTCCTAAAGCAGTTTTAACCATGAAAATTCATGACTCAGCCAGCCTTTTTCCTGGCGCACGATGGGGGATTGAACCCCTGATCCTTGCACCACTGGTCAGTGTCTTCAGCATTGTGCTACAGCTCTGTTCCTGTGTCTGGATGTTTGCGCACCGCCTTATGCCCTTCACAACTGACAGCGCACCGCCTGATGCCGGGCAAAACGCACAAGATGGACAGCGCGCAAAATTAACAGCGCAACGCCTAATGCCGCACGAACTTAATTACTGCCGCCCACAATTAACAGCGCAACGCCTAATGACGCCCAAAATTATTATGCCTCCTAAAGCAGTTTTAACCATGAAAATTCATGCCTCAGCCAGCCTTTTTCCTGGCGCACGATGGGGGATTGAACCCCTGATCCTTGCACCACTGGGCAGTGTCTTCAGCATTGTGCTACGGCTCTGTTTCTATATGTGCCCAGCAGCGCCCCACTTAGCCTTCCCACGCGCTAATGTCGGGCCCGCAAATGTGCGCGCCGCGCACACGTACGGTCGGGTTTTTTCCTTTTTCTGCCTGACCCGCCCACTCCTTTTATGGCACAGGCACACTACCGCGGACCCGCACGATACGAATGTTTAGTAAACATGCCCCTTAATTTTTTTATTTTTTATTATTTAATTTCTTAATATTTCTAATTTTATTTATTTATTAATTTAAAAAACTAATTTTATTTTAAATATTAGAAAGAAATAAGAAAGAAATAAAAAATAAAAAAATAATAATTAAATTAAAATAAAAAATTAATAAAAATAAAATATAAAATATGTAAATATTATTTTTTATTTTTATTTTTTATTTATTTTCTTAAATATTCTTAATATTTTTTATTTATTTAATTTATTTATTTAAAAAACTAATTTTAATTTTTAATTTTTTTATTTTTAAATTTAGAAAAATAAATTAAAAATATAAAAATATAAAAAAATTTAAAAAAAAGAAAAAAAGAAATATATTACAAAAAAATTAATTAATTTAATTTTTTAATTTTTAAATTTAAAAAACTAATTAAAATAATAAAAAAAAAAATAAAAAAATAAATAAATAAAAATATAAGAAAATAAAAAACTAAAATAAAAATCTAAATAAATAAATAAAAAATATATTACAAAAGATAAATTTTTAAAAAAATAAATAAAAATTAAAAAATAATTAAAAAAATATAAAACTAAAAAATAATAAAAAATAATAAATAAAATAAAAATAAAAAAAATTAAAAAATATATTAAAAAATGTAATTAAAAAAATTAAATTAAACATTAAATTAAAATAAAATTATTTTTAATTTTCTTTTTATTCTTTTATTTAATTTTTCAAATTTAAAATAAAAAATAAAAATAAAATTAAAAATATATTTTTTTATTTTTTATTTATTTTAATTGAATTTTCTTAATTATTTTTAAATATTTTTTATATTTTTTTATTTATTTTTATTTTATTTTATTTATTAATTTTTTTAATATTTAATTTCTTTATTTCTTTATTTTTTAATATTTAATTTATTAATATTTTTTATTTATTTTATTTATTTATTTATTTAAAAAACTAATTTTAATTTTTAATTTTTTTTTTAATTTATAAAAATAGAAAATTATAAAAAAATAAAAAATAAATAAAAAATATATTACAAAAAAATAAATTAATTTAAATTTTTTATTTTTAAATTTAAAAAACTAAATAAAATAATAAAAATAAATAAAAAATAAATAAATAATAAAAATATAAAAAATATAAAAAATAAAAAAATAAAATAAAAAAATAAAAAATATATTACAAAAGATAAATTAAAAAATAAAAAAAATTAAAAAAATTAAAAATCCCAGTGGCCTTTCAAGTATCCTGGAGATATGTTTTTGTGTGCTGAAACAGTTCATTACATCTTCCCTATTTCCAGGAGTCCTGAAAGGCCATCCCAGTGGCCTTTCATGTATCCTGGAGATATGGTTGTTTGTGCTGAACTAGTTCAAAACATCTTCCCTAATTCCAGGAGTCCTGAAAGGCCATCCCAGTGGCCTTTCATGTATCCTGGAGATATGGTTGTTTGTGCTGAACTAGTTCAAAACATCTTCCCTAATTCCAGGAGTCCTGAAAGGCCATCACAGTGGCCTTTCATGTATCCTGGAGAAATGTTTTTGTGTGCTGAAACAGTTCATTACATCTTCCCTATTTCAATTCCAGGAGTCCTGAAAGGCCATCCCAGTGGCCTTTCATGTATCCTGGAGATATGGTTGTTTGTGCTGAACTAGTTCAAAACATCTTCCCTAATTCCAGGAGTCCTGAAAGGCCATCACAGTGGCCTTTCATGTATCCTGGAGATATGGTTGTTTGTGCTGAACTAGTTCAAAACATCTTCCCTAATTCCAGGAGTCCTGAAAGGCCATCACAGTGGCCTTTCATGTATCCTGGAGATATGGTTGTTTGGCTGAACTAGTTCAAAACATCTTCCCTAATTCCAGGAGTCCTGAAAGGCCATCACAGTGGCCTTTCATGTATCCTGGAGATATGTTTTTGTGTGCTGAAACAGTTCATTACATCTTCCCTATTTCCAGGAGTCCTGAAAGGCCATCCCAGTGGCCTTTCATGTATCCTGGAGATATGGTTGTTTGTGCTGAACTAGTTCAAAACATCTTCCCTATTTCCAGGAGTCCTGAAAGGCCATCCCAGTGGCCTTTCATGTATCCTGGAGATATGGTTGTTTGTGCTGAACTAGTTCAAAACATCTTCCCTAATTCCAGGAGTCCTGAAAGGCCATCACAGTGGCCTTTCATGTATCCAGGAGATATGTTTTTGTGTGCTGAAACAGTTCATTACATCTTCCCTAATTCCAGGAGTCCTGAAAGGCCATCCCAGTGGCCTTTCATGTATCCTGGAGATATGGTTGTTTGTGCTGAACTAGTTCAAAACATCTTCCCTAATTCCAGGAGTCCTGAAAGGCCATCACAGTGGCCTTTCATGTATCCTGGAGATATGGTTGTTTGTGCTGAACTAGTTCAAAACATCTTCCCTAATTCCAGGAGTCCTGAAAGGCCATCACAGTGGCCTTTCATGTATCCTGGAGATATGGTTGTTTGTGCTGAACTAGTTCAAAACATCTTCCCTAATTCCAGGAGTCCTGAAAGGCCATCACAGTGGCCTTTCATGTATCCTGGAGATATGTTTTTGTGTGCTGAAACAGTTTATTACATCTTCCCTATTTCCAGGAGTCCTGAAAGGCCATCCCAGTGGCCTTTCATGTATCCTGGAGATATGGTTGTTTGTGCTGAACTAGTTCAAAACATCTTCCCTATTTCCAGGAGTCCTGAAAGGCCATCCCAGTGGCCTTTCATGTATCCTGGAGATATGGTTGTTTGTGCTGAACTAGTTCAAAACATCTTCCCTAATTCCAGGAGTCCTGAAAGGCCATCACAGTGGCCTTTCATGTATCCAGGAGATATATTTTTGTGTGCTGAAACAGTTCATTACATCTTCCCTAATTCCAGGAGTCCTGAAAGGCCATCCCAGTGGCCTTTCATGTATCCTGGAGATATGGTTGTGTGTGCTGAACTAGTTCAATACATCTTCCCTAATTCCAGGAGTCCTGAAAGGCCATCACAGTGGCCTTTCATGTATCCTGGAGATATGGTTGTTTGTGCTGAACTAGTTCAAAACATCTTCCCTAATTCCAGGAATCCTGAAAGGCCATCCCAGTGCCCTTTCACCCATCCTGGAGATATGGTTCTGTGTGCATAAAGAGTGTAATAGATGCTCCCTTTCCCCAGGAGTTAAATGAGGCCACCACACTCGGCTATCACGCACCCTGGTGATATGGTAGTGTGTGAATAAAGAGTTTAATAGATCATCCATTTCCCCAGGAGTTAAGTGAGGCCACCACACTCGGCTATCACGCACCCTGGTGATATGGTCGTGTGTGAATAAAGAGTTTAATAGATCATCCATTTCCCCAGGAGTTAAGTGAGGCCACCACACTCGGCTATCACGCACCCTGGTGATATGGTCGTGTGTGAATAAAGAGTTTAATAGATCATCCATTTCCCCAGGAGTTAAGTGAGGCCACCACACTCGGCTATCACGCACCCTGGTGATATGGTCATGTGTGAATAAAGAGTTTAATAGATCATCCATTTCCCCAGGAGTTAAGTGAGGCCACCACACTCGGCTATCACGCACCCTGGTGATATGGTCGTGTGTGAATAAAGAGTTTAATAGATCATCCATTTCCCCAGGAGTTAAGTGAGGCCATCACAGTGGTCTATCACGCACCCTGGTGATATGGTTGTGTGTGCCTAACCAGTTCAATACATTCTCCCTATCTCCAGGAGTCCCATGACCTGTGTAAGGTCCCTTGTCTATTATCCCACTGCAATGGGGTATGCAGCTGATGATGTGTGGCACAACACGCAACCGCCATGGGGCCGTAGGCCACATTGAATAGGTGGGTATGGCAGTCACATGTTGTGATAGTTTATGACAGGTAAGTTGCACCTCTCACATAGTCAGTGAGGTCACTATCTCATCACACATGTCTGTGATCTATCACAATGAAAAGCTATGTGCACATGTTGATGTGTGTATAGGTACAACATCTCCATGACCTAGCCAAAGATATTCCCAAAGGCTGTAACAGAGCCATATTCTCCTCACGTTATGCATAGTTAGGTTACCCATCCTCACACCTCCTACAAATCCATTACCTTCGAGCAGGTGAACAGAACTGATGTTGTAGGAAAGCTACAGTCACCTCTTGTGGTTGGACACCACAGACACAAGCAGCCACATGAGTACAGGTGGCAATTGCGTAGTGTGTTGGTATGTTGTCTGTCCATGGTTTTTCAAAATACACCTGCTGTCATCATACAGGTCTTAGGTCATAGTGACATTTCTAAAAGATATAGGCCAGACTGGGTCATTACTACGTCTGTCACGCACAGTCTTCTTTCCAAAAACAGTGTTATAAGTAGTCCCACCACAGCTTGCACGTACCCCATGTGAAACATTGTTATCCTGGGACGTGCATAAACCCAAATGTCATGGGAGTGGGCCCTGGCAAGGTGAATATGGACACCCATACAATGTTCCTTGTAGGGACATATCAGTGACGTTTGGTAGAATATGATGTTGCCATTGGGACTGTTGTCCAGGACATGTGTAGGTGACTTCACAACAAATGGCTTGCAAGACCAAAACAGGGTTACCGGGGTTAGCAAGTACACCATCATTGTCATTCTCAATGTGGCATGGTCATGCAACGTCATGCAAGGGGGCCCCAGGGTATTGTCTTGATGCGTTTAGGCTGGCAGTCACACTGCAGATAGGTGTCACTGCAAACATGTCCACATATGCAACTATGTATGCAGGTCTCAATGGGAACACAAAATGGCACAGCACCAGCAGGATGTTCTCCATACATGTGGGTGTCATTAGTACCGACAGAGCGTGTATGCAAACAGTCTACAATGTTGTATAGGAAAGGTATTGTAATCAACCCACAGCACCTGTGTATGGTTAGGTTTCCTTTCCAAAACAACTTGGCCCATGTAATGGCTTCCCACAGATTAAGTCGGTCATTGTACCTGGCCTTGCTTAAATAAGTGTATGGTATGGATCCCCCTGTGCCACTGTCAGTTTGTTTCTCTGCAGTCCTGCAAATATCCTAGATATTAAATATTCCCCAAGGTACATTGCACCAACACAATGAAACGTCTTTCGGAAATTAAAACACACCTTGTAACACCACCCCCGGTGTCAGATTGGTTTCTGATGGCACATCAACCATGGGGAAGGCCCCCTTGCTTCCAGAACATATTTGTTGCATGTGCAGGTATTGTCTCTGTCACTGACATCCATTGTGGCTCTCGACATAGGTGATGGCTATCACAAAATATGTTGAAGTGTATGGGCAGGGGGATATCAGCCAAGAGTGGCATGCAGGACACATGAGCCAACCTGAGTAACCTCTGCCCCACCAACGTGGCCTAGCACAAAGACGTGTTGCAAGGCCATACTCTTTCACCCGTGCATCTCATGTAACCTAAACCAAATGGTTATGGCTCACAAAGGAAAATACCCATCATGAGAGGTGTACTGTCAATGGCATTGCCATTGAGGTGGACGTTCGAAACATAGAAGGCCAGTGTGAGTGGCAAGACCCCAAAACCACTATGGAACCCCATGATGTAAGACATGCCTCATCCTGTTGCATTAAACCTGCTCCATGCTGTGGCCACCTGGCGTGGGCCACTACTCATACACAGACATCATCAGTGTTGTTTGAACAGAGGACTGTGGCCATTGATCACAATGTGCCATGTGACCATGTGGCAGGCACAAGCTACGTTGAAACACAGATCATCCAAACTGCAACACCGGTTGCTGTAACAATTGCATGACTGTCAATGACAAATGCAACATGTGTTTAACAAACATCCCTCACCCCCTTGGGTTCTGTCGCATTCTGCAACTGCTCCAATGTATACCTTCTGCCGCTCCTGGTGTGCTAAACATACACATGAAGAGATTCAAATTTTGGACAGCTAGTAGCATCACACAAGCACCATGCATGGCTCCAGAGACTGACATATGTGACGATGAGCAACATTAGTGAATAGGCTCAGTTGGTAATGGTGTTGTCCACATGTGATAAAACATTCCTTGTGCCCATGAAGATCCCCTGTGACAGGTGGTGAACTATGCTATACATGAAACACACATCAGTGGAGCTGAAGTGTCGCGACCCAGGACACACTGTTGTATGTTTATGTTGCCCACCCACCAGACGTATGTGCTCACTCATGCTCCCACCCATATTTTCTCACACACACAGGTCGAGGATCTGAGAAAGAAAGGGAGGGAGCTACGCCTGCACCATGGCGCATACCTGCAGCGCATGAGGAATGCTGAATCATCACATGGTGATGGTGTGTATTGATGACGTGGCTGCCCACCATCAGAGGTCACAGTGGCCCATCAGTGTGCATGGTACCTGCATGGGTACATGTGATGTGCCACACACATCTACGTGTGCTGATGACTGTCATCTTCCACAGATGGTGATGACAGTGACGAAGACCCCCGTACCTCTGCCTATGCCCTCCGAAGGCCCACCTCCCGCGCTGCCGTGGAGGTGGTAGTCCTGGACACCAGTGGGGAGGAGGCAGAGGGTCCTGAGGAAGACACAGCGGAGGGGGTCATGGGGGATGCTGGGATGGAAGGTGTGGGTGCCAGGGTCACAAGGGGGGGTGAGGGCGCAGGTGATGTGGGTGGGGGGGAGGTGGTGGGGGGTGTTGGGGAGGAGTCAGGGGGGGAAGAGTGGCCGCAGGGTGCCTGGGAGAGTGACATAGAGGACAGTGCAGCACAGGGCACTGTTGGCTCCCGCCATCAAGGGCAGGTGGCTCCAACATCCAGGGCCCCACACACAGTGCATGCAGATGCCACCACACAAACACCAGGAACAATGTGTGTGTGTGGTGGCAGATGTGTTGTACATCTGTGTGAGGCTCTGGATGCACTGGAGCAGCGGGTGCACCGGTTGGTGCACCTGCAGGAATGGATGGCGGGAGCCATGGAGAGGGAGGTTGCTGACATTGAGCATCTGCCATGTCGGCAGCCACCCCATGAAGGGCATCACAGGCATCATTGATGGTGCCTGTGACGTCCACACATGTGCCCTGTGCTGCCCTGTCCGCCATCACGGGGCAGGCTGAGGGAGGGTGGGGTCATGTGGGGGTTCGGGGTTAGTGTGTGGGAGTGTGTTTATTGCGGGTGTGTGTGTGCGGGGTGGGGAGGGTTTGTTTTTGGTGGGTGGGTGATGGCATTTTCCCACTACCCTAAATATGTATATAGTTTTAATTTTTGTTTGTACATATTAAAGTATTTGTTCAGAACCCTGTAATGGTCACGTGTCTCACGTAGCATATGACTATAGATGCCAGCATGTCATATGTGTGCAGCCACATACATTCCTGACGGGTAAACATGCGTGTGATACCTCAATTGGCACCACATGCAGTGTGTCGGGAAAATCATGTGTGTAGGTGTGTGATAGCAGGGTGCTGCATTACATGTTACAATGTAGTGGCTGCCCCACAGACGTACTTGCCACAGGGATGTATATACATGACCCACATGTTCTCACATATATGAGCCGGCAAAATATGCGGCACAGAAATGTCTGCCTCTGTAACATGCATCCCTATGGTGGGTTGGGGTGCATGTGACCACTAATATAGGTGAGGGCACGGGTCACACATATGCCACTAATGTGTCGTGTATGACGGGTTCCAGACGGTGATGTTTATGGAACGTAAACAGGCCATTTATAACACAGTACCCCTGTGTCCACATCAAGGGTGGTGAACTGTGGTTCTGTAGAGCCGCAGGGCAGTCAGGTGTTGGAAATATTCCTAATGAGTGTGGCAGAGATATATATGAATTGGAGATATCCTGTCAGCGTGACTGATTTTTCGGCCCTCCAGGGCTCGCTTTTGAGAGACCTGGATTACACCTCTGCCATTTTGGAATGTGAGTGGGCAAGGCGCAGATGTCCCCGACATCAAACATGTTACCTAGAGTGTGTCATATTCCTCCTCACCTCTCACCACCAACAACATATTGCCATTGCCACCACCCTTTACTGCTGGTGAGAAACAAGGAGCAATGTTACGCATTCCAAATAACCATCCGATGTCTGTGACATCTGCACCTAGCCCAAAAGAAATCGTACATGACAGAGGTGTAAGGCAGCGCTCTCAAAATCCAGTCTTGGAGGGCCACAAACCAGTAAGGTGGTCATGATAATTGTAATGCTGATATATATCGCCAGCATATACATTAGGGATATGCTCAGAACCTGACTGGTCTGCGGCTCCACAGTATCACGGTTCCACACCCATGTTCTACATGGATGTCTGTGCACACTGTGCCGCTGCAGCTCAGAGGCTGTGGTGACACATTGTGCTAGTGAAACATTACATATGTGTGGATCATGGAAATAGTATATGTGTGTGGCAAAGTAGCTTATGCAGTGGACATGGTTGCAGATCCTATGGTCCTCCCATCCCCCTCTCAGAGATACACATGGGACCAAATGGACACTCTTTGGAAAGAAACAGTGTATCTATTTTTGGACAGCTGTTTATTATCACAGCTATTCTCTCATATAAAACTATTGTTACAAACATGTGTGTAATACATTTCAAAGATCCCCCCAAGCCAATTACATAACACAAACACAACATACTAATCACATATGTCTTCTTTCACCTATAACCCAAACCAAGCCGCAATAACAGAAAAAACTATGTACATAGTTGCTAAAAATGAACAGTGCAACAAAGAGAAACCTTTGCTTTCTTGCTGTACATTTCTATATTATCATAGGTTACTGACGGCGTGGTCGGCCACGCCTGCCACGTCAGGCCCCTCTCCCTGGCAAGGCTATATCCTCCTCCGGATACATTGGTGGTGCAGGTGCAGCTCGGATCAGAACATCACGTATGCCCTCAAGGGCCTCACACATGCGAGTTAGTGGCATGGCTACGACCCCCTCATGTAATGTCCGGAGCTCAGCACAAACATCCCTGGTGTTCTGCTACACAGCACAGCGAATCCGCTCCAGAGCACGTCGATTGGCTGTAAATGGGACACAGGGTGGTCAATGAAATACCTCTCCACTAACACACCTTCATAAAGGAACATGTCATACACATCCCACACTAATGCTAATGTGATAGTGCTGAGTCATATGGGAACATGGTTAGGGGTATAACACATATATCGCACTGTACTACAACTAATAGAAACACAGAGAACACTATACAGGAAGAAGATGTGGGAGGCCAACACAACAGTCATAAAATAGCTTCTGCATACACACCCACATACTACTGACGTGGCAACAGAATTGGGCAAGGACAGTCATCTCATATCCATTATTTAGGTCAGGTGCAGCATGCAGCAGCCATAAACACCTCAGATGGCCAGAAGCATTGTTGAACCGAGGAGTGTTTGGAAATGTCTGCACAGGTACAGCCACCTTCAGACACATATTCTTAATATGTACATGTAATGGGTGATGTGTTATGAACTCAGTGGTATGGAATGACAGCACAGGAATGTCACACCTTACCTGCACATGTGCACTGCTGGCGCGTGTGTGTGACACGTGAGAGTTTCATGTGCACCTTCTGTACCACTTATGAGGGCTTGGGGATCAGATCTGGTAAACTTTGGAAAAGATCTGTAGAGTTCAGCCAGAGCAAGGGAAGCAACATAGGAGGCCATCAGTGGTGGGCAACAACCAGGAAAATAGTGACGGGGTATGTTGAGGGAAGCACATCTGCTGGTGATGGACAGTGATAGCCTGAGTTAGCGGGTTATATGTCTGATTTCAATATCCATCAGGGGTTTGAACGGGGGGTTGTGTATTGTATAGGAAACACACATAGGTAGTTTGCTCAGCTATGTGCTTACGTGTGTCAATCCAATACAGGTCCAACCACACCTTTGATCACGTGTGCATATGCACTGGTCATGCTCTTCCAGGGGTTTGCACGTAAGTAACATTGCGGATTTCAGCACCCGTCTGAAAAGGATTTGTGAATCTGGCTAATGCCGTTGCTGCACCATCAAGGACAGAATGGAGTGTTGTCTAGGTCGCCCCTGTTTGCCTATAATGTGTGCAAGTATTTTATCATCTGTAAAGGGATAGTGTCTACGTTCTGCTGGTGTTTAGGCCACATGTGCTTTTGGTAACTGTGGTCTTGGCTTCTTTGGACACAGGGGTGTGATGGCTAGCGTGTCAGTAGGCACACTGCCTTAAGGGAGACACAATGCAGACAATGTTCCCTGTCCATGATGTGTGGCTCTGCAGAGGGGACCAGCAGGCAGGGGGCTTTTGTTCCTCCCACCCCCCTCAGACACTCCTTTCTGCTACAGCTACAACAACATCACAATACAGCAGTGGATTTGTTCAACACATCACATAGACAATGGTGGGGTTCTGGTCATGACGTTAAGTGCGTAGGGCTGTGGGTTTTTTTGGGTTAGGACAGTATATGTGTTTTTAGTGAGTGTGTAGGGGGTAAGGGGGCATTTGTGGGGGCGGACACCTTCAACCGACAATAGCTGATTGACAACAGTTATGAGGTGTGGGATGACGGGTCATGTATGGGTCCAGGGTTTTGCAATATGTGGCATAGAGATGCACATGAGCTGTTGGGGCATGTTATGACAGGAACTGTGTGTTATGTGTTTATGGCATTTGCTAGTCTCCATGAGATGTTTGTACTGGATGTAGCCTCATGGGATGCCATATATTTGTGTCAGACTGTGTGACGGCAAATCAGGTTTGGCCTGACCTAATGATTGTTTTATGACATGACAATGTATGGTCTGATGGGTTACATTGTCAGTATAAGGGCTGGATGTGGGGATGTACACATTATCCGTATGTGCTGGTCCTTGGAATTGCCTGGTGCAAGGACTAAACTGATTTGTATGCTTGGTGGTGTACAAAATGTACGTGAGCTGATGTTGGGGAATGACTAGAATGTGATGGTGCTGAGAGACGTTAATCCCGTGAAGCATTTACGTGTTTTGTGGGAGTGGGTGATACCTTATGAACATAGCTGCTTATGTGAGTATAGTTGAGGATAGACATTGGCATGCTGAAAACGTCATTGATAGTGTGGGATGTCAGAGACCTACTACAAGGAAAAAATGGTTATGTTAAAGCAAATGTGACAATGTAGAGTGGATAAAACAGTACAATAGAGCTTTCTGAACACATAAACATCAGACTATGGTGAGTGAGCAGAACTCTTGAACAGGCATTGTGAACGTGGATGTAGCAATTAGGACATGGAAAACAGTCATAACAACTAGACAACATATGTTTTCCGCTTTCTCATTTGACATAGCATATGGATCCTTACAGGCTGAGCTTCAGTATGTTTATTTTTTACCTTGCTGTAAGGGATAATGTATGTATCACTGTACTGATTGGTCAGATATTTCTATCTACCCACTGGCCAGTGTACTAATATTAGAACCTATACAGTGTTGTGTCAAATTCCCTAGTTGCCTTTTGTGGCTCCAATAACACTTTTCGACTAGGTTATGTTTTTCTTTGGTTGTTTGCTCTATGATGATGTATCTGGTTATTTTGTAAAGGAGATGAGGTCTTCAGTTTATGTTATTTCTCATTGGCCTTGACAATTGCTATCATCCACCAGTATGTTATGTGAGGTCTTTGTGTAATGCTCTAATGTTTGCATTCGGAAAGGAGGGGTAGGGTGATGTGCCAATTCTGGTAATGTTGTGTGGATACGTGGTGTATGATATGGTCTCAACATGGCAAGCTTTTGTTGTAGTTAGTCATATGTGTTTAGGTTTTGTTTGCAGCACAGTAATTGTTCACGGTTTTAGTCCTTCTTTAACCATTTGTTGAGAAATAGACATGCTTCATACTCATTACTGTATGGTTGCATACAACACATATTGCAGGTATGACACTTATGATACTGGGGACCATCACACGGTATGGGGACATAGGCCCACAATTTAACTGGGACACACATGCTCACAGCCTATGCAATCTGTTGATGGATTGTTGGCCTTACAGTAAGGGGACATGGTGTTTTCCTTTTCTGTCTGGATTACAGTCTATGTTATGTCTTTATGTACAGGTGAAATTGAGGAATGTTCTCTCCAAACAAGCCAACAGGTTCATACTGTACGTTTGAGACCCCTCTGTAGATCCTTATCTATGGTTGACCTGACATATTTTCACACCTCTCTCCATATGCTATGTAATTTGACACCTGCAGATGCAGACTGTGGGGAATGAAGTCTTTGTGCTGTTACATCACAGAGGAGGGTTGCATTGCTTTATATATGGTATGTTTGTTTCTTTAACTATCATTTAGTTGTCATCCTGTGGTTTACCAGACATCTGGGTGTCTGCAATGAGGTAGACTGTTGCAAGGGCAAGTGTTGATCTTTCTCATGACAACAACATGGTGGCCCTTATACAACATTCCTCTTAGGCCTGCATCTGTGGGTGTCAACTGACCTTCGGTGATTCTGTTTTGCGACATAATAACACCATATATTATACCCCACACCATTCTTTCAAGAAACAATATCCCAACAACATGAGCCATACATGTGATATATGTGGTGGTTATGTTGCAACATTCACCACACAAACACCAACTAGTGACTATTGGTGTTTATTTTGAAATTATGACTGTCGTTTGTCACCCACCTTCAGCATCGCGACGTGCAGATGCGCCATGGGACCTTAACTCCGCCATCATCATCTGAGGGTCAGGGCTCTCGGTGTATACTTGCGGCCTGGGTCCTTGGATGTTCTCCCTTGATGCTGCCCCTAGTGGTGATATACAGGGTACAGGTGGCTCTATGGGCTCATCAACAGCACTTGTGCTGCCCCCTGAGACAGCAGGTTCATCCTCCAACACACTCATTGGCACTGTGATGTCAAAGTCACCCTCTTCCTCCACCTCCTCCTCCTCCTCCTCCTCCTCCTCTTCCTCTCCCATTTGACTGTAGTCACCTGCATATTGAACAATAACAAAGAAAACACATATGTTTCAACATAATCATATCTATATGTGTGGCACAGACACCACAGAGATGATGGGGTGGGTATGTGCGTGTGTGCTGCATACCCGACCCATGACACCCTCCCATACATGTTTGTCGACGTCATTCAGCTGTTTCTGGGGCACATGTGTGTCGTGTGGCCATGCACATGTTGCATTTTTTCCATGTGTATTTTTTGAGTGCCATGCCACATGTGTCCCCCATCACATCCCTTCCCCTATCTGTGCAACATATGTCCACACATGTGTGAGAATACAACACCCTTACACTTGTTTTGACCATACATTGCCTGTTTATGTTTAATTATGCATAGGAAATATTGTCTCTAGACATACTATATGCTCATTGTTGGATATGTTTGGCTGTGACCCATTGTGCCGTGGATCCCAAGTAGCCAGCACCTGTGGGCCACTGAGAAGCACATGTAGCACTGTGCAAATAGTATGTCACACACACGTTACCTGATTAGTGTGCCACAAAATCATATGGTGCTTTGCAATCACAGATGTGCAGGTTGGATAGGAATTGTTGTGTGTAGTTTTGGAAACAGATGGGGAGGTTGCTGTTTTCGAGGGACACATATGTAATATTGTGACAGGACACGGCAACAACACAGTTTGTGCATGGCCATAACACACACATGTGACACCACTTTTTAAACATGGTGTGGATTGGGTCACAGGTATGGGAGTGTCTGTGCAGCTGAATGATGTGTACTGAAGGGACATTGTGAACATGACTTTATACCTGGCAATTACTATACATACCTGCGTCAGGATGTGCCGTGTCAAGGGCCTCCGGAAGTCCACGGAGATAGATGTGGCCCAAACGTGTTGCCAGCTCTTGTTCCAATGGTGTGAGTGATGGGATAAAAGGGCCCCCACCACCTGTGCCAAGCGCATGTTGTCTTTCAGCCACCATGTGCTGGCGCACCCCTCTTTTTATATCAGAGTACCTCTTTTTGAGGCTTTCAACATCCCTTGTGGGGCCCCCTGCCTCTCACATTGCAGCACGCACCTCCTCCCATACTGCCATTCGGGTGGCCACTGTTGTGCGACTGCTGAGTTTTCAATTACATGCGAGAGTAGGATATAGTTCTCTCTATCACTGAAGCGTAAAGCTCTTTTTCGCTGTGGACCAGGCACAGATACCCTTTTTCTCTTCCCAGTTTGGACATATTGTGCAGGCTGTGGCCCAAAAGATGGTCCTGCATGTCCCTCCCTAGGATGTGCAGTCTGTAGCGTCGGTGTATCACCCACCACAGGTTGGCCCACATCCTCCACACCCTCACCCTCACCGTCTCTCTCCCTCTCTCTCTCCATCTCTGTATGTTTTAAATGCTCCTTTCAACACAACAGCACTCACTTAAACAAAACAAAACAAAACACAGCATGCAATACAGACTTACAAAATGTTACAGTACAGGACACAGTAAAGGACACAATTACAAAGGGAACATAAAAATTATATTAGCACAAAGTGAGGAATCTACTCTGCTCCTAACTATCTTTCTCTGCCTCTCTCCGCTGCCGTACTCCCTGGACTGACTCTCTCCCTCCTTCCTCTGGACTACTCCCACCACAGCCTCTCTACCTATAGTTTTTGTTATCCCTCACTGTGCTTCTTTCCTGTGCAGTAGTCCCACCACTGTCTCTGTTTCAGACTTTATCTATGACACCCTCTCTCTCTAACTGTAACTCCTTTATCAACCCTCAACGTGATGCACGTGTGCAGGCCTATTTATAGTGTATTGCCACGTGTCTTTCATTGCACATGCGCAATTGGGCAGGCGTGACGCTCGTGCGTTGGGCGCGTGCTCGCCAACGCATAGGTGGCCGTACGCGGACAAACGCACATGCGCCCTGAGACACTGTACTGCGCATGTGTCGCAGTACGCATGCGCACTACAACGACTACCGCATGGGTGTCTGTGTTTTGTGCGCATGTTCACGCCGGCGCACATACGTGTGGCCACGCACTGACCGACGCCCATGCGTAGTGTGGCGCACGCGCGCCACCAACGGGCATCGCATGCGACCAACTGCGCATGCGCATTGTGCGCAAACCACACATCCCATAATACCATATATTACCATCACAACATTACCCACGTTGAGGGTTGTAGACGAAGAGCAGGAGGAGTGTGGTTGGTGTGGAGAAGAACGAAAGTCTAAGCAGTTGTACTAGAGGATTGTATTGGTGTTTGTATTGCTTATTATATTGTGTTGTGTGTGTATTGTCAGGTGTTGTTTTTACTTTTGGATACTGTATAGTGTGGTTTGTGTGTTTGTTAGAGTTTGTGTGGTTGTTAGAGTGTGTTTCGGTAGTGGGACGGGAGGAGTTTATGGCAGCAATTTATGCTTATGCATGTGTCCTGAGTGGTGGGCAGATGCTGCGGTTGCCGGACAGGGGAGATGGTGTCCACGGGGCTGAAGCACAGGGCATGGGTGTAGTCCCGCAGCAACTCAGACCTGCAGCTGTGGAGGTGGTCCAGCCATGTGCTGTGCGTTCACGGCACAGAAGGCGTGCCGAGGTGCAGGCTCGGCAGCCACGCCTCTACAGGCCCAGGGCACAGCTCCAGGGCATGCGTGAGGACCAGGTCATCTCCCTGTACCGACTGAGCACAAGGGCTATTAGGGAGCTTTATGAGGATTTAAGACCTGACCTCGAGCCCCTGACTGATCGGTCCCATGCAATACCAGGTTTAGTCAAGCTCCTTGCTGCTTTACATTTTTTTGCCTCTGGCTGTTTCCAGTTATCTGTGGCTGCAGTGGGTGGCATGAGCCGCCCATCCTTCTCACGATGTCTCCACCAAGTACTGCGTGCCATGGTCAGCCGGGTGGGGAATTACATAGCCATTCCCCACACTAGGCAACAATGGGGGACCCTGAACCAGGCCTTTGAGACATTAGCAGGGATACCACACGTGATGGGAGCTATTGATTGCACACATGTTGCCCTGGTACCGCCTAGAGACAGGGAGGTGGCGTTTCGCAACCGCAAACACTACCATTCCCTGAATGTTCAGGTTGTATGTGATGCTAATCTGCATATTCTGAATGTGGTCCCTAGGTTTCCAGGGTCCACCCATGACTCCTATATCCTGCATCACTCGGCAATCTTCACACAATTTGAAGGCGGACGTTATGGGGACTGTATTTTGCTGGGTGAGTATGTCAGGTGTCATAATGTATGTATGTCTTTGTAACTTTCTTTATGTTTACTCACATATCTAGCAAACTCGTTTAAACCCATAAACTTAGATCAACATATGAGCAATGTTAGTTTGGGGACTGTTGTATGTTTAGATTATTACAGGGGTATAGACGTACACATACAGCAGCTACAAACAAACATAGACCATCAGACTCCTAGCATTATATGATCCTGACATTCACATGGTGTGCAGGTGACAACACCCCTGTGCATGTGGCTAGGCTGTTGCACAATCCCTCATAGTGTGTGGTAATATCAACTGCACACATTCTGAGGGGGGGGGGTTGGCCCTCAAATGCACGTATCATGATGGGTCATTGCCAAATAATGCTTGTATGTCATTTAACCTTGAGATAATTGCTCATCCATACAAGTAACCCTTCTCATGTGTGTGTTGGGTTCACACACTCACTCTGGACTGTTGTTGCTACCCAGGAGCCAGTATATAATATGAGGGGGTGTTTGGGAATATCTGATGTATGCTTTTGCCCTTTCCAGCTAGCAGCACTCGTGTGGATATGTATGGTCACGCATTTGTCCTATGTCACAGCAGGGGTGTAACGAAGTATAGTTGGTGCAGTACCTTGGCCTACTGTAGATGATCATGATTTAGCCACATATTGGCCAGTGATCCTCATGTAGTTTAACATAATGGAAAGGGGATGCCTAAAGCTGTGGGCTAAGTGTGTGCATACAGAGTTGTATTGTTTACAGCTACACATGAAGGTAATGTACCGATGTGTATCTCTTTGAGGTTAAGACATGAGTAGTACAGTGTGCAGGTTTGCAGACCCCACCTTCAGTGGGATGTTCCCAGGATAGACACAGTGCACAGGATTGGTATTTAAACAATTTCTGTTTAGCAATATACAGCATAAGGAGACAGAGTATGAAATCTAGATATGTTGCCCGTACAGGACAGGATGCATCTAGGTGATATGGTTCACATTATTACCAGCCTCCATGGCATACATGTTCTGTTTTTTTCCCACCCTCTCATGGCAGCATATTTTACCTAGGTTACTGTTCAGACATACAATATGAACATGTGACAAGTGAATCGTTACTATAGTCTCTCATTGGCAGTGGTGCCAATGTGGACAGTAAATGCATTACAATACCCATGTCGCGCACACACACACACAATATGTTACAGTATAGATGGAACTGTTGGGGTATTTCCCATGAGTGTACTGACTTTCTAGGCTATGTGGTCCTTTTCTAACAGCATATGTTTTTTTTTGAAAGCTCATTAATTGTTCAGTTATATGTTGATGTCAGAATTTGTTTTGTGTAGGGATACTACATCTTAACATATGTCAGTTATGTTGAATATTGACACCCACATTTTTCTTTATTTCCAAGGTGATGCAGGATATGGGTGTCGCCCCTAGCTGCTGACCCCTGTACGTCAGCCACGGACACGTGCAGAGCGGAGGTACAATGAGGCCCATGCCTCCAGCCGCTCAGTCATCGAGCGTACCTTTGGCGTGTTGAAAAGTCGCTTCAGGTGTCTGGATAGGTCAGGCGGGGCCTTACAATATAAGCCAAGGACTGTTGCAGAGATGATCATAGCCTGTTGCATCCTGCACAACATTGCTCTCAGGCACAATATCCCTGCAGAGATTAATGAGGATCTGGAGCAAGATCCAATGTGCCCCCCTGTACGTGCCAGTGGTGACACACAGGATGGCACAGCAGTCAGACGGAGGTTGATTGGAGAGATCTTCTCATGTGCGTATTACCTACCCACACGGCTTTTTAATCCTATGTGTGTTATGCTTACAGCAGTTACAGTTTATGTCAGGATATAATTTGTATGCGACACCACATTAGTATTTTAGTGATAATTCACAACTCACATATAGGCATGTGTGTGGCACAAACAATGTGGCCAGTACACAACAGCATTTGGTGCCAGATGATGTGGGTGGTTGCTCATACGACTGTGTGTGATTTTTAAGGTTAAATTTACAGTTAGTGGCTGCCTGTGTTAGCACCTGTTGTTGTTGAGCACAAATGACGTTTTGTGATGATATGGGTGGAGAACAGTGTTAGCCATATGGTGAGATGTTCACAGTGTGAGACCAGTCCACGTTTGGGGACATTAGTCCAGTGGGTTGAATTTATATGTTTCACCTTTGGGGTGTACATTTGGTTCTTAAACTCCTGTCAGCTGGCTATGTGTTGCTTTGTTATTATGGCCGTATCAGGACATACATATCACAGGACAGATGCTTAGTAGTAGTTTCTGCGGATATTAGGGAATCTATGTGAAGGGTGTTAATGTCACCCTACAGTGTGTCGGAATGTATACTGCACCAGAAAGCCATGACATGGACATGTTATAGGATGGGGATCTGAGCATTGTCCAGCCAGAGAGGTAGTATTGCCACATTTACATGTAGGCGAATTGACCTTAAGTACAGTGCTACATATGTACACAGATACAGAGGATAACCTACCCCATATCAGCAAGGGGTGCGTTACAGTGGGCAGGATGAGCACAGAATGTGTTGGTGGCTTATGGTTGTGCAGAATTCTCAGGGAGTACATGGCATATCTTGCTGATAAATTCTCAACATATGCCATCATGCCTCAGCTACAGGCTGGGTATGTGAGTAGTGTAGGATAGTACAGTCCACATTAGATAGATTGCATAGATAGTCGGACAGGGAAGGGGAGGATTATGTTGGCAAGGAAAACCAGACATATGTGAGAGTTGTTTCTCTGAGGTACACATATAGGCTATCCATGCGTTGACATTCTCAATGACACACAGTGTGATGGCATGCAGCCATCATGGTTTGCGTAAAAACATACATGGCATTGGTGTTTTAATGACATGACGCACACATTGACAGCTATCTGTGGAGATCATCAGCAAATAGCTGTCACTATGATTCAAGGTATGACATCTACACACCAGGATATGTATTTGGTCCCTGCATACATGAGACACTCGTGCATATTCCATATGTGTTTCCAGAATTGTAAGCGACTTAGCATTCAACATTGACACACCCCTACACAAAGATAGGGGGCATTGTTGCCAATATAGTGGATCTGTGTGACTCGTCTGTACTTTGTGATGAGGTGCAAACATGGTGATTGCTGACATGTCTGTTGATCTTTCTGTACAACAACACAGAGGTACGATGGGGACAAGATTGATTATGGACACCTGAAGATAGCCTCATACAACTCTGTGCTGCCTCTCACATGTGAGAGATCTATACATTGTGATAGGGAGCAGTCAGTCATTAGGTGATGGTGTGGGGTATGAGAGTTGTGGACAGGAAGGTGCAGTGTGTGATACTCTTGTAGAACATGACATATGTTTGTTACTGTTGTGTTTCCCAATGCACAGGACATAGTTTATTCAGATGCTGTTGATGTGTTGGATTGGCATGTGACTGAACATCACCCAAAATGCTTTGCGTTGGGGTAGGTGGATGTACAGCGAGATTGTGTGTGCCTGGGGTCATGTGGAAAACATATCTTCATTGCTCCATCATATTGGGCAGATGTTGTGTTGTTTCGTTTTTCACTTCAAGCTCCATCAACCATCCCTTGCTGTTGTCACACATATCCCCATGTGTTTGTGTTCAGCATGTCCTGTGCCACACTCTATATGTGACAGGTACAGCAGATCTGCATGTGTGTGTATTTAAAGTTTGTATTTGGTTTGCCTGCACTTGCTCCCTACCCCAACATTGTACCATAAGCCAACAACAGGGTATTATTGCCGGTTCACGGGGCCTTTATATGTCTAAAGGTCCACTTGGACACATACAGGCCATGTGTTGCAGCTGGAATGCAGAAATTTGCAAACTTTGTGTGTGGGTGATTACAGGTTGCCTGTGTGATGAGACACTCTTCAGGCATAGTACATTATCTTGTACTGTGAGGGGACTCTGCACCTGGGGGGCAGTTGTGACTGTGGTATGTCTTCCGTAGTGCTGTTTACCTTATGAGTATTATCAACATGTGTTGTGTGGTGTGAGACAAAATGTGTCTTGTGTTCTGAGTCACCACTGATGTTCACCTTTATTTATTTTCAGATATGACCATAATGTGGACATGCATCAGCAGTGGCTTGACCTTTTGTTTGTACACGGACTGCTGAGATTCTCTCCCTTCACTGTCACCTCTTATTGCTGTGTAGTGGTTCATGGGATTGCTGACATACACCTGATGCACACACAAGGTAAGTTGCACATTTGTTAATTGCAGATTTGTATCTATGTTTACCTGTTGATGATTCATAATTGTCTTATATGCATGTCATGTTTCCTCTATGTGCACATAAACAGATGCATGTCGTGTGTAGCTGTGACACACCTGTGTGACACGAGCATGGACATGACCATACCCATGTTTTACCCGTGTGTGTGTTTAGGATTAATGATGTCATCACCAATGTTTTGTTGAGTAATGTTATCATGTACTGTGTGGTTTAACATACCTTTCTTGTGCATTTGCAAAGGTGTAACGGTGTGCATTGTGTGGTGTTTTTCAAAGGTGGCTAACAAGAACATACGCATCCTCTCATGACACAGGGCTGAGTACATACCGGACACGTCTATTACAGTGCATCTGGTGTCACCATCACCCACCTTTTGGAGAAACAACACCATAGACATTTTACACCAGAAAGTGGCCCATTGGATGTTTTACCTCTGCGAGTGAGACATATGACTGCGATGGACAGTATTACTATTAACCTACTTAATTCTCCATTACAGAGGTGTTCTATGCACTGTTTGTGTGATGGTTCTGCAGGGAGTCCTGCTCATTGTTGAGAACACACATGAACGTTCAAAGAAAGTGGAATGTTGACATGTCACGCTTGACTATTCCTAGCCATATTTGGTGGAACACTATTAACCTCACCTGTTGGATTGCACATAGTATTGTTACTTTTGGCAGTGTTCCCCCCGTGTGCAGCAGCAAATGACATGGACAGTGCAGCTGATCCATTCGAACACAGTTTTAGTATTGTTAAGTTTTGGCCCTGGGTGTGACATGCCACCCAGGATACGCTCATCTTTTTCTTCCTAATCAAGCATACACCCATGTTTGCACCATACGGCCAACGATGGAGCACTCCTATTGTCTATGTCCACCTGCTTTCCACATGCACATGCTACAAGTGTTACCTCAACAATGATTTTGGACACACAACCATCTTAAATTAATGTGGTCAATGTGACAAGGGTGTTTACGTGCATGTGTGGCATCACTGTATCATGTTGCACTGTGGATGGTGCTTTTGCATATGACGGACTATGTTTGTGAGACAAAACATGTGGACCTCAGACTTCTTTGTGGCTCCGTGTAAGATGTTTGGCCCTCATTTCCTTGTTCAGATGCTGCTTATTGTGTTTGTTGGATGTGCAGACGTGACAGTCTGCATGTATGTCAACACCTTGCATTTCCCATGTGCACAGTCCAGGCTATGCCCTGTGGTAGGGACACTCACATTGCGACATGATGTTTGCAGTGTGGCAATGTGGGTCACCGTTGCACTTCTTCAATTGTGCATTCCATGTATTATGTTATATGTGGCCAAACACTGTCTACTCTGAAAAGGTTGCAGGGCCACCTCCTTCATGGTGGTATATGTATAGGTATGGGAAGGTCGTTTAGTTTGTATTTTGTTTGTGTTCATGTGCCTGTCCTACCTGTTAGCATATACTCATTGTGATTTTGAGGAGAGTTTGTGTCTACATTGTTGCAGCTTTGATTCCTAGCTCAGCCATTATGTGAGACCTCACACATTACTTTCCCAGCGTGATTTTCACAATAAAACATTTTCTCAACATAGGCTTGTTTGGTTTGGTTGTCTCCTGTGCTGCAAGATGGATATGGTTTGAGGGACACATGATGTGTGTTGTGTCCTCAATATGCAGCGCCAACTCTCTACATGCACTCATATGTGCATTACACCTTTGCAGCATGCAGAATCAGGTAGGGGCTGGGGGTCTGCTGCCCAGTGCATTGTATGCAGTGGATGCACATTATATCTCCTGCTCTTCATTTGTGGTGAATGAATTAACTTTTCTGTGTGAGTTGGATTTATGCCCTATTAGAGGGGTTTCAATATTCCATCAGAGATGCACTCACCTTCATATTATGATGGCACTGACTACACTATTTGTGATGTGTAAACCAAATAAAGATATTTATTCCACAAACATGTGGCTCTTTTGGTGATTGAGCAGGGTGATACAAAGGCACACATTGCATTGCCTGTTTATCAGTCCTGCGTCTTTGTGACCCAGAGACTGCATTGTTTTTTTGTCAATATCATTGGATGAGGATTAACTGGTCTTTGTTCCACGGTAATGAGGGGTTACATGACTTGACCTAGGCCACATGGGGTGCTAGTGGGAATTGATCAGTGTTTGCTTGGGTCCAAGGCCATTTTGTTACCAGTAGGTTAGTCCTTCTCTCTTTGATCACATTGACACTTGTCTGGGGCCATTTGCCACACATGTACATGTGCCACCTGTGCTCGCATCCTTGTACAGTGACAGCTGTGTATCTGGCAGACACATGTAACCTCACTGGGTATTAAAGGTTGCCATACAGTGTGCTTAGTATGCTTGGCTCAGTGTGCTCAGTGTGTTACTGTGTACTCAGTGTACTGTTTCTGGGAGTGGCTACAGTCATGTGTTTATACTCTGTAGTTTTTTGTTTTGATTAGCACATGTGCTATATCCTTTGTTTTCTAATCTGCTAACTGTACCATGAGGTAACAGCAGGTTCCTCACCTCTACAAACACCCTTCTCTCTCCTCACTGTACGTCAAGGTGCATCCTGTGTGCTGCTTAGCCATCACATATTCTTTTTTTTCAGAGGTGTCCCACTTTAGGGTGTTTACATGGCAACACAGCAGGGGGTTTTGGTTTTCTGTGATTCAGGTGTTGTGTGTTACACCTGATTACATGTGGAACTTTCTCGTGTCTTCATCCAAATTATTAACATGATCCACATACCGTCCTCTGTTGCCCTTGTGGTATATTTTTCCCCTCTTTTGCATGCTGTATCCACTGCAGAACATTTCATTGTGTGTGCACATGTGCACCACATCACAAATACAGACTGCAATTGTATGAGTAATTAGCAGATCTGCATGTGCATTTCCTCATGCTTACTTTTTGGTGTTTGCTTGTCCTGACAGTCAGCAGGCGGTTTGTTTAATGGACTGCACTCTTTCTTTATGCAGTCTTTGCTGAGGAGCTCACATTGTTGGTGTGGCATGCCGGTTTAGCCATTGTGATTTGTGGTAGTGGTCATTAGTGTGCTTCCTCTGTGGTGTCTTATATTTGTATGCTTTTCCATAAAAGGTGTTTAACATTTGTTTGAGAGTCATATATGTGCTGATGTGTGCTGTGAGCATATTGTACCCTCAACTGAGTTGTTACCCATCCTTCCATACAATTTTCTGTAATGGCAACTGTGTGCCATCCTACCCTGATGTGCATGCTGATAACCCACATCCTGGCCTCCTACACATTCCAGCATTGCAGCTGTCCCTGATTGCCTCTCCTGTGTGTGCTCTGCATAGCACTTTTACTCCACAGTCATCCTGATATGTCACCTATTCTGCCATTTGAGCCTCCTCTGCTGGCCACATCTTACCATCCTCTTTCACACACAGTCATTATAGCACGGTACATTAACATCACTCTGTGCATGACTGTAGTTAGCCAGAATATGTTTGTCCATTTTAATGGGTGCCACATGGGATGGGGATGATTTCTGCAGTACAGCAACTGATCTTCATCCCTCTTTTAATTTTGTATTGTTTTTGTGTTTTAGCTCTGTGCAGTGCTTGTGTTACGTGTGGGTTTGCCACATACCTCCTTTGCCATTCAAACTGAGGGATGTTAGTGCTAGTGGGTAACGTTTCTGAGTTCATCTCTACATCCTTGGGGCATCTTTTGCCATGCCTTTGATTGACACAGCTTATGGGTTACGTACAATAGTGTCTTGGGAGTTGACAGCCTTTCCACATGGCCTTTGTGGAGAATGAGGTTTTCATTTCCTAGCAACGTGTGTTTATATTGTGCCTTCTGAAACACCATAAAAGGTGCATTAATATTTGGCACAAGGGGGTAGTTCTTTTGAGACAGCATCACAGATTGCTGTACAGTTGCACACAGACAGTTGACATACCTCTGCCAACCTTATTCACTGGAACATTCAAACCATGAACACCCCTCCATCATTCACTATCTCCACAAGTTGTCAGCATTCACAACAGAGGAGTATTGGCTTCTTCCCCAGAGCTTGAGTTTAATGGAGCTGTAGTACTCCAACGGGAATAGGGCAGTTTACAAGATAAGATACACTCTAATCCCCTGTTGATATCAGTCGACAGGGACTGTGTGCAGTCGCTCCTTGCTACATCAAGAATGGCTGACCCAGTTCTGCCATACCTGATTTAGCTGGGTGAGGCTACAGACAGGCCCTGCAACTGATTACCATATCAGAATAACTCTGATCCCCTGTTGATATCAGTCGCCTGCCCCTGTCTGCAGCCCCTCCCTGCCAAATCAGGTATGGCAGACCTTGGTCAACACACCGACTTACAATTCCCATACGTTACAATGCACACTGCTGCCATCTGGGACAGTGCTCTCACCTTACCCTGCCTCATATAGCACACTTGGCTACACTTTCACCAACATTGTAGGGTGCCATGGCGGACATTGCATTTTCACATGTGCCCTCTGCATTAACCTATGGGCGACGTTCTGTTACACTGCTTTGAGAGTGTATTTGCTATCAGTTATGATTCTACAAATATACAATAAGGTACTCCTAAAACAATATTACCCCTAACAGCTACTGCCTCAGCCAGCTATCTTCATTTTGCACTGTTGGGTATCGAACCCCTGATCCCTGCAGCATTGGTTGGTGTGGTAACCATTGTGCTGCAGCTTTGCTCTCTGATTTGCACATCAGCACGTCGCTTATGCCTTTCAGTATTAACATGACTCAGAAAACAGTAGCGCGACGCTCTCTGCCCAGCATACCACCGCCTTATGCCACCCATTATTTATCAGCCTCCTAAAATTACACAGCAAACAGCAGTCTGCATTGGTCACTGTGGGGATTGAACCCCTGATCCCTGCAGCATTGGTGGGAGCTATAACCATTGTGCTGTGGCTCTGCTTTTCTAATTTAACATCCATGCGCCACTTATGCAAGCCAGTATTACATTGCGTCACAAACAATTGCGTGCCACGTTATGATGTCCATTATTTCTATGCCTCCTAAAATAAACATACCTCAGGCAGCTGTCTACATTGTGCACTGTGGGGGATCGGACCCTGATCCCTGCACCATTAGTAAGTGCCTTAACCATTGTGCTGTGGCTCTGTGTTTCTGTTTGCACATCAGCACCCCACTTATACCTTCCATTATGCGATTGCCGCCGTAACCGGCGCACCGCCTTATGCCGCCCAGTAGTAATATGCCGCCAGATAACATCAGCGCGACGTTTTATGCCGCCCAGTATTCAAATGTCGCATAAAAACATCAGCGCGCCTCCTTATCCCGTCCAGTATTGATGTGAGCCAAAAAACAACTCAGCGGGCTGCTTTATTTGGCCCAGTATTCCTCTGCCTCATAAACTAACACCTCAACAAGCCATTGAGCATTGTGGGGTTTCGAAACCCTGATCGCTGCACCATTGGTCAGTGCTTCAACCATTGTGCTGTGGCTCTGTCTTTCTGTTTGATCAGCGCGACACATATGCCTCCCGTTCGGCTCTCATTTGCGGTAAGGTGCGGAGCGCACACGGGCGCCGCGCACCTTAGCGCATCTGTCAATCACGGCTTTTCTTCTTCAGGACGGAACGCCCACTCCTTATACGGCACACTCACTCTACCGCGGCCCGCACTTTACCGGCCTGTTAGTAAACATGCCCCTAAGGGGTATGTTTACTAAATGGGGCACTTGTGCGGGGCGCACATGAGCGCCCTATAATGATGCATTTAAGTGCTCTTAAGCACCCCATACGCGTGCGCGGCACATTAACGGGTCCCGCACGCATGCACCGAAAACGCGCACGTTTGCGGGGCGCTCATGTGCGATAGAGGCGTGGAAAGGCGAAATGAGGGCGGAGGAAGGCCCCCGAGGGGCGGAGAGACGGGGTCAATGGGTGGAATGTGGGAGGGGAGAGACTCCAGGCACAGGAGCGTGCCCGAATTTACAAGGAAAAAATACTGCCAGTGAAACACCCACGTTAGAGGTGATTTAAAGGGAAGAGAAACCATTTCCGTCAGCAATGTACAGCAAAATCGTGGAAACCCAAAAAACGTGAGCAGTGTGAAACATGTGCACAGAACAAACTCGCTAATTTAACATGAAAATAACCACAACCAAGTATGCGAAAATCTTAATTCTGCTGGGCAACACTGCTATTAATGGGCAACAATAATAAACACTCCCAGGAAAGCTGCAAAGATTTGAAATGAATATTGGAAGGGTCTATGGTCCGTGGACTCATTCAAAAGCACTGCAATGTAATGGAACTGTCCTGGGAGTGCATATCAGGTTTCCCAGTGATATCATTGATGCACTGTTTGGTTTATTTCTGTGACTGCACCTATTTGGAGGGCATATTTGTGTGTGTTCTGCACCTCTGTCCCCATACAAAGAAAACGTGCCCACAGTAAGCCTATGCAGAGCAGGGTGTCAGGCTCGTGCGGCCAGGTTTCCTATCTCCAGATACTGCACTGTCTCTGTGGGCACAGTGTGGTGCAGCGGACACAGCCAGTGACTGTATGACTAGAGGTTCACAGGTTCAAATCACAGCTGTGGTTCCTGGCAACCCAGTACCCATATTTTTAACCACCACTAAACAGTGAGAGTTCACACACTGCTTTACTGCAGAGAACATAAGCATGGTCTCAACACCTACATTTTACCCCACACCGCACACAAACCAGAGCAATGGGCATTATGTACAGGCGAGTCCCTCAAATTCCGTCCTGGAGTGCCACAACGCAATCAGGTTATATGGGTTTGCCAGATAAGGACTGCAAGCCACAGCAGACAGTGCCGTAGGCGTGTGTAGCCTGGCACCGTACACAACAACAGACAGGCACTGTCAGATGTAAAGTCATGGACTTCCCTGGGAATGCAGAATATATGTTTAGAAACAGTGGTGCAGTGTACACAGACAGTGTGTGCAACAACAGAAGGTCACAGGTTCAAATTCTGTCTGTGGCTCCTTGCAACTAGTCCACATAAGTGTACCCTTAAAAAACCAGGCATTAAAGACTGATAATTTTCTGTTGAGAACCCAAGATATTTTGGCATATGTTTATGTTATCATCAACAGTACCCACCACATAAACATGTGCATCACCTACAGCAGAGTCAAACAAAAGCAGTCCTGGAGTGTCCCACATCATTAAAGGTTAATGCAGACTCCAATATAAGGCCATGTGAGCATGTTGACGGCAGGGGAACTGGTGACACCTGTCCACATCACACCATGGCCTATCTGTTTTTAGGTGGGTGCTGTGTAGTGCAACAGACAGGGTTAGTCTGACAAACAGACATGGATTTACCTGGAAATGCACTGTCTCTGTGTCAAGAAGGTGGTGCAAAGCACACAAGCACTGCCTGCAGGAGGTGAAAATCACAAGTTCAAATCACGTGTGTCAGGTCTGCCAAACCAATCCCCGCAATTGTCACATCCCCTAATTTTTCTCAAAAAACAAACCACCTGTAGTGGGAAAAGTGCAAACAGGGACAGTACATGTATATTGTCTCTCAAGGTGGACATATAAGAGAGAAATGTGCATCACATAGATCAGATTTCCTCAAATGCAGTCCTGGAGGGCCACAATTTATTCACATGTTATGATGTCTTAAATAAAGATGTCTCTGTTCATCTGCATGTGCCAGTCCATGGTATGCAGATATATCTCATGCATATTTCTGAGGCACATTTGTGAAAATGTAGCAGTGTCTGTTACAACAGGACTGGAGTTGGGGACCTCTGCCAGAGATTACCGATCAACAGGAGGCGAAATGACCAGACACACAGGCTTCAGGACCCAAAGCCTATTGGACAGTCATGATAGTGTGCGTTGCGTCCATCTCATAAAACTAGTATGTGCGCACTGTAGCACTGTCACCATAAACCTTGAAATACACCACACATATAGCAACATGTTGATCTGATCAGTGGCAGATATCAATGTCTACGTTCATCACAATATGGTTATTGAGTGGTATCACACCAATATGTCTGATGTTTGTGGAGTGTGTCTCAGGTCTGTTGTTTGACGATGTTCCCCACCATGGGGTGTGACAGTAGCACTATTGCATAGCCTAGCCATGCATGCACTGTGTCCACGACTGCTGATTTGGCATAGACTGGAAAAACTATCTATAGTAGCACAGTGATGGCATAGCTGTGGGATTGTGTGGCTGTACATCCAGTGTGTGATGTATGCAACACCTTACTCAGCGCACAATGTTTGTACTGTGTTCAGTGTTAGCTTGCCATTGTGCATAATGAGGTGCTAGGTATTGTGGTTAGACCCCCGACAGGCTGGTCTCGGTAGGATGCATGAGGACAGAACGTAGGGCAATGTAAGTGAAATTGCAGTGTGTGGTCATCAGTAGCATGGACAAGGTAGCCCAAGCATGTCCTCCTGGAAGGTCACTCTCACCCTGACTGAGTAGTTACCATAGCATGGCTAGGTCAGCTGTAGAGGCAACAACATCTTTTGCAAGTGATATCTATGGGTTGCCTTTTGGAGCCCAATCACGAACGTGACTGCTTGGTGAGTGTGCAGACATCCCAGTTTGGGTTGCACACATTGTCACCAGTAGTATGCAATATGGATTAGCTATCAGACTGCTTGCACCTAGTATGTGTAAGGGTGCCACACTTTGAAGGGTGTAGCAGCTGCAGCTTATCTGTGTTTGCTGCTGGACAATGTCAGATAGTGGTGGTGGGCTGCTGAGCATATCCAGGCATGCCATCTGTCTGCTGTCACCTTATTGATGTTCACATAAATGCATGCACCACGCTGTATGTTGTATTTTCCTCTGCTGGACAGAGGTTATCACTTCCCACCAGCAGCACCAATGCAGTGATGAGTTTGATTGTTACGTTTGGGTGTTGTTACATAATCCGTCTGTCTAACACACTTCTCCCTCTCCCCCTTCCCCTTCCCCTTCCCCTCCCCCTCCCCCTCCCCCTCCCACTCCCACTCCCACTCCCACTCCCACTCCCACTCCCACTCCCACTCCCACAACTAATGTGGCGGTGGCAATGGCCACCACACAGGATATGACTGATGTGGTTGCAGCAAATTTCTTAAGGGGGCTAAACATCACAGGGAAATAACAGATGCCCATAAGTGTATGTGTATGTGCATGTGCATCTACAAGTGCTACTCATCAGACACTGTGACTGATGTGGACTCACACCATAGGCTATCTTAGCTGAGCCAGGTGCTGTGGTCATGGTTCTGGGTTTCCCCTCTCACATTCAGGGTGAGCACAGGAGCCGCACAATGTGATGTCCAAGACTAACTCTGTGTCATTAACCTACACGCTCATTAATCATGTTCATACGTAGGTGTTTCTGTGGCTGCATAAACCATATTGCTTTTATTTGTAGACTGCTTATTTACATGTGCAGTGCATCATGGGTATGTGTCTTTGAAGTCTATCTTGGTAAAGAAAGCAAACAGGTCATGTGTTGGCCCATACTCAAACTGTAGCCAGCCAGGGGTGTGTTAGCAGCTATGGCAGTGGTTCTGAAGCAGTCCTCCGTGAAAGTCTAGCCATGACGTGTGTTTATGTTAGTACAAATGAAGATGCATGAGATATATATGCATTACGGATGTCTTGCCAAACGGAGTGGTGTGTGGCCCTCCAGGGCTGCCCATCAACAACCCTGCCAAACATCTCTGTCATCTACGTTTGTAAGTGGGCAAGGTGCTGATGTGCAAGACATCAAAAAGTTCACATAAACTGTGTAACATGCTTCTCTGCCTCTCACCACCACCAACATCTTATTGATTAGACAACTGCATGGTGGTCATGAGAATTGACAAAGTATGTCACAGTGTGTATATATGCTTTTCATGTCTCTGACATCTGCACTTTGTACACTCACACACCTAAATGACAGAGGTGTAAGACAGGGGTTTTAAAATAAAGACGTGTAGGGCCACAAATCTGTGAGGTTGCCAGGGTAGCTCTGATGCCTATAGATCTCATGCATATTAATTAGGGCTATACTGATCAGCAGACTGGCCTAGGGGTTCAAGGAGGGGTGTCTCTCATACACAGAGCTATGGAGATTTCGCCCCCTGTGACGTCACAACGTGTAGAGACATAAGTAATGCCTCTGATTCTACAGTGGGCTAATCTAATATGGCTCTCTGAGGCCTCTTCCCTTTGTAATGTCATTTTGTGGTGCCACCAACAACACCCTCAATGCTGTAGCATGAAGCTTCCCCAAAAGTTCCCTATAAGGTTCGTTGATTTGAACATTAGAAGGTGCTGTTGTGGACACTGCACCTCATATTGTCCTTTCTGGAGTGACTCATAGGGTACCTGATGTGCCACACTAGGTTATTGCATTGTCACAGTGTGTTTGTTCAAAAAACAAATCCAAAGAACAAAGGCCACACAAACCACTGTTGATAGTAGATAGTAATGTGCCAGCAAGTCATATAGATTAGGCTGACGGTGTGAAGGAAAACACGACGTCTGTAACATAGGTAGGTATGACAGTGAATGTGGTGCACACCCCTGCCACTCAGTCTGTATGTCAGCACATCCACCTCACATCTACATCCATGTCCATCGCATGCCAATCTCAATAAGCCCAATATGTGTGCTATGCAACCTAATGTGGATGTAGCATGTGCAGATGCAACCCCCCCCCCCCCCCCATGCCATCACATACATAATTTATGGGCTGACATTGAGATGGAGTAGTGAACATCATCTATTGCGACACATATCCCCATATCACCAGGGTGCCTGATAGGCCAATTTGATGGTCTCTCAAAACACCATGTTGAAGTAGCAGTTGTAGTGGCAGTCAGTGCAATGTTAAAGGCGTAGCCCATCACATCAAACATATGCCTAAGAACCAGTGTGGAAGTGATGATAAGTTCAAGTCCCAAATGTGTCAACACCATAAGGTCATGAAATATTTATGTTTTTTAAATAAGACACACAGCACTGTATATTTCAGTTGTGGTGCGCATGTGCGCAACTCGTTCCGCAAAACAATGTGCGGGGCGCAGTTGAACGTCATATGTTTAAAAATTGCGCCAGTTGCGGGACGCTGTGGCACAACAAATCTATAAAAAAGGCATCAGATGCGGAGCGCAATGAGACGTGTTACGTTGCCAAAGTGCGCCATTTTTGGGGCGCAGTTGGGCGTCATACGTCGCTAAACTGCAGCATTTGCGGGGCGCAGTTGCACGTAAAACATTGGAAATGTGTGGCATTTGCGGGGCGCATGCGCATCAATGACGCTGCGTGCAATCAGGTGATAATATCTCAAAATGGCGACCAGAAACAGAAAGCCTGCATTCACTCCTCGTGAGCTCCGCATCCTGTCTCGCCTGATTGCCACAAGGCAGGATAAGCTCTTCCCCGGGCAAAACAGGTACAGGGACAGCAGAAAGGTCCGCAGGGCCTGGGAACGGCTACAAAGAAGATATAATAGAGAAGCTGAATTCCCAAGGGAGGTAAGTGGATGGAGACAGGTCATTAGAAATAGACATGTATATCTAGAGCCTGTGTTCATTGCAGATCTTCATGCTGTTGGGGTCAGGTATTGTGTGTCAGTAATGTGCTGCAGCTGAACATACATCCCATATTGTCTTTGTATAAGATGTGACAGGTGTGACCTGTACCCAGGTGGTGATGGATATGGTCACACAGGTCATGATGCTAGCCCTATTACCTGGCAGTTGCTGCTGTGCACGTGCCAACACATACTATAATAAAGCAAACCCATAGATCAGCTTAATTAGATCCAAATCACATCATATGAATGTGGTGAAATGTGTAGCTGCAGCAAATAACCTTTCCATCCACAGAAAGGGTATGTGAAGCAAAGCATTAATGGTATGTCAATCACCCAGGTGATCTGGTTGTTTTTGCCAATGTTGTTCAATATGCCCCCCTATCCCCAGCGGACCTGAGAGCTCATCACAGTGGGCTATCAGTCACCCTGGAGATACGGTTGTGTGTGCTCAAGCAATGTAATACATACACCCTATCACCAGGGGACTAGAGAGGCCATCACACCGGCTCATCTGTCATCATGGTGATAATGGTCTGTGTGCTGTCACAGTACAAAACAGTATCCCTATCCCCAGGGGTGCTGTAAGACCATCACAGTGGCCGTCCATGTATCCTGGAGATATGTTTTTGTGTGCTAAAACAGTTCATTACATCTTCCCTATTTCCAGGAGTCCTGAAAGGCCATCCCAGTGGCCTTTCATGTATCCTGGAGATATGGTTGTTTGTGCTGAACTAGTTCAAAACATCTTCCCTAATTCCAGGAGTCCTGAAAGGCCATCCCAGTGGCCTTTCATGTATCCTGGAGATATGGTTGTTTGTGCTGAACTAGTTCAAAACATCTTCCCTAATTCCAGGAGTCCTGAAAGGCCATCCCAGTGGCCTTTCATGTATCCTGGAGATATGGTTGTTTGTGCTGAACTAGTTCAAAACATCTTCCCTAATTCCAGGAGTCCTGAAAGGCCATCCCAGTGGCCTTTCATGTATCCTGGAGATATGGTTGTTTGTGCTGAACTAGTTCAAAACATTTTCCCTATTTCCAGGAGTCCTGAAAGGCTATCCCAGTGGCCTTTCATGTATCCTGGAGATATGTTTTTGTGTGCTGAAACAGTTCATTACATCTTCCCTATTTCCAGGAGTCCTGAAAGGCCATCCCAGTGGCCTTTCATGTATCCTGGAGATATGTTTTTGTGTGCTGAAACAGTTCATTACATCTTCCCTATTTCCAGGAGTCCTGAAAGGCCATCACAGTGGCCTTTCACCCATCCTGGAGATATGGTTGTGTGTGCATAAAGAGTGTAATAGATGCTCCCTTTCCCCAGGAGTTAAGTGAGGCCACCACACTCGGCTATCACGCACCCTGGTGATATGGTCGTGTGTGAATAAAGAGTTTAATAGATCATCCATTTCCCCAGGAGTTAAGTGAGGCCACCACACTCGGCTATCACGCACCCTGGTGATATGGTCCTGTGTGAATAAAGAGTTTAATATATCATCCATTTCCCCAGGAGTTAAGTGAGGCCACCACACTCGGCTATCACGCACCCTGGTGATATGGTCGTGTGTGAATAAAGAGTTTAATATATCATCCATTTCCCCAGGAGTTAAGTGAGGCCACCACACTCGGCTATCACGCACCCTGGTGATATGGTCGTGTGTGAATAAAGAGTTTAATAGATCATCCATTTCCCCAGGAGTTAAGTGAGGCCATCACAGTGGTCTATCACGCACCCTGGTGATATGTTTGTGTGTGCCTAACCAGTTCAATACATTCTCCCTATCTCCAGGAGTCCCATGACCTGTGTAAGGTCCCTTGTCTATTATCCCACTGCAATGGGGTATGCAGCTGATGATGTGTGGCACAACATCAACAAGTTTACAAGCTAGCCTTGTGCTGTTATGCATCAGTTCATGCTGTTAACTATTATTCTTTATTGTTACAAAATGTTCCATGTAAAACTAAGTTCAATGTAAAACTAGTTCGATGTAAAACTAAGCTTTTGCTTTGTTGGATTGTTTTATTGTGAACCGCAACTGAACTCTGGAAGATGCGGGTTATAAATGATTGCTAAATAAAATAAATAAAATAAACACGCAACCGCCATGGGGCCGTAGGCCACATTGAATAGGTGGGTATGGCAGTCACATGTTGTGTTAGTTTATGACAGGTAAGTTGCACCTCTCACATAGCCAGTGAGGTCACTATCTCATCACAGATGTCTGTGATCTATCACGATGAAAAGCTATGTGCACATGTTGATGTGTGTATAGGTACAACATCTCCATGACCTAGCCAAAGATATTCCCAAAGGCTGTAACAGAGCCATATTCCCCTCACGTTATGCATAGTTAGGTTACCCATCCTCACACCTCCTACAAATCCATTACCTTGGAGCAGGTGAACAGAACTGATGTTGTAGGAAAGCTACAGTCACCTCTTGAGTTGGACACCACAGACACAAGCAGCCACATGAGCACAGGTGGCAATTGCGTAGTGTGTTGGTATGTTGTCTGTCCATGGTTTTTCAAAATACACCTGCTGTCATCATACAGGTCTTAGGTCATAGTGACATTTCTAAAAGATATAGCCCAGACTGGGTCATTACTACGTCTGTCACGCACAGTCTTCTTTCCAAAAACAGTGTTATAAGTAGTCCCTACACAGCTTGCACGTACCCCATGTGAAACATTGTTATCCTGGGACGTGCATAAACCCAAATGTCATGGGAGTGGGCCCTGGCAAGGTGAATATGGACACCCATACAATGTTCCTTGTAGGGACATATCAGTGACGTTTGGTAGAATATGATGTTGCCATTGGGACTGTTGTCCAGGACATGTGTAGGTTACGTCACAACAAATGGCTTGCAAGACCAAAACAGGGTTACCGGGGTTAGCAAGTACACCATCATTGTCATTCTCAATGTGGCATGGTCATGCAACGTGTGGTAAGGAAACCACGGCTGATTACAGAAATGCACAGGAAAAAGACTCCTGTCGCTTTAAATCAGGTTGTATCATAGGTTTCCCTAGCAACCAGGAGTCTAGGACTCAGAAGCTGGTCATACCTAAGCCCCGCCCACAGCAGCACGTCAGAGTGAAGCTAGACTCTGGTCACATGTGTTGGGAGCAGGGTGTGCCTCAAAGAGAAGGAAAGTTTAAAAACCAGATTCACAGAACAGAAGTTAGATCGGGTAGATCGGGAAGCTGGAGCTCGGGAGGCTCGAGCTCGGGTAGCTCAGGAAATACAGAGGAGAACTCAATCGGGAGTTCAGGAGAGGGGCCAACACAGAGTCCAGGAGGCAGAGCAAGTAAGAGAGTGTTTGCAGAGCCTGAGAGACAGAGTGTGAGAGATACTATTTGCTGTGAAGAGAAGATTGATGAAAGCTTGCCAGATACAGCTGGGATTGAGAGGGTGCCGTCAGCAAAGGGAAAGTCTGCACTGAAAGAAAAGCATGACTGGTTTGCAGGACGGAAGGAAACCCTAAATACCACAGAACAAAGGCAAGTCTGTCCTTATCAATCCTCACAGAGGAAAAGCCCCAGAGAATTACCCATAGGAGAGAAAGCTAACTATAAGCATAGCCAGAGTCCCAGAGGCAAGGGAGACAGCTGCTCTAATCAACACGTAGCTCAGCTAACGGATGAGTTACTGCAGAAGCAAACTTTATTAAGAAGGCTCAAAGATTTAATAAGGAAGGAAGATAGTCAGCTCTCTAGGCACCTACCTTATGATATAAGTGAGGGTGATAGAGAAGAAGAAATGGATACAACGCATGTAGACAATAGTATAATGGATTGTCAGTGTACTATGTGTTTTACCTCTGACGGTGAAGAATCCTAGAAAGTCCTTATAGCTGTGCCATGCTCAGAAAGCACGTATTTTGTGAAGACGTCACAAACTGCAAGAAGCAGCTGATTGTGCTGACGTAGTGAGAAGCTGATTCATATGTCTAAGGAACATTTAAAAGTTTTTGTTTTGGCAACAAGAAGTTGTTCCTGTTTCAGAGGAAAGCATTGTTTGTTTAAAAGCTCTGAAAAAGCCAGTTTGATTTACTCAAGCAAAGTGATGCCATCTGTGTTGGAAGTTATATTGAAAGCCTAATTTTGTTCCTGTTAATTTGAAGCAGTAGCGTGGATTAAAAGTTCCTTTTTCCCTACTTTGTGCCTCACGCCTCCTGTGTATGAAGAAACCCCTGATTACACTAAAAAATATAAATTTTCTCTGTCTCGTGCCTAAACCCTCGGATCACAACTCCTTTACCTTAGGATAAACTACGATTCCCATCAGCCCTTCTGGCAGCCATTACCGAGAATCTTATCCTAAGGTTAAAAGGCGACCTCACCTGCCGCCAGTTATCTACCTGGCCAGGCGGGGGCGACAGAGTGGCGTAGTTGTTCGGATGCGGAGCAGGCCACGCCACAGCCTGGCGTAGTAGTTCGGATGCGGAGCAGGCCACGCCACAGGCTGGCGTAGTAGTTCGGATGCGGAGCAGGCCACGCCACAGAGTGGCGTAGTAGTTCGGATGCGGAGCAGGCCACGCCACAGGCTGGTGTAATAGTTTGGATGCGGAGCAGGCCACACCACAAAGTGTTATAAAGTTGGATGCGGAGTGGGCCACGCCACGAAGGAGCGCAGTTCATTGGATGACAGCGGAAGTACGACTACACACCAGGAGACGCATAGAGTGGTTCCAGAGTCGACAGAGGGACACCGGAGGGTTGCAAGCACCTGAGACTGAGGAGTCCAGAGTCCTGCAGAGCCGGAGGGTCCAGAGACCTGTCGAGGTCCTACGCTGTTGCTGAGCGAGATGCACCACTAGTACCAGGTAACCCGTATATAACTAGAGAGAGTTAAAGGATACTGGTACTGGGTGGGGGCAAATAGCAGCAGGTAGAGAGGAACGCATATCTGTGTGGTGGAATCGCACTTGGGTGTGTGTGTTTTTTTTTTTGCAGAAAACAGAGACAAAGATGGAGAGCCAGGATATCCTTGCTTGGGCGGCAGCAGAGCTCAAGAAGCAAAGGGACTCATCTTTGGAGCTTCTAGCGCATGCAGCGAGTCAGATGCAAGCACAGCAGAAACCACTGATGGAGCTTCTGGAGGCCTGGGTGATGGAACAGCAGAAACCACCAGCGCCTGATCCAGCTCAGACAGGTTTTTCTGTGGGAATAGCCCATAACTTTGGACTCGGGTCCAGAGAGACCTTTGGTGTGGGACAATTAAGGGATGGTGAAAATGTGGACACATATTTTGATGCATTTGAAAAAGTGGCACGAATAGCCAAGTGGCCACCTGAACAGTGGGCGGTGAGGTTAGCTCTCTCGCTTTCTGGCGAGGCATTGGCAGCTTACCAAACCGTTCCACCTGAGTTGGCCAATGACTATTGTGAAGTAAAAAAGGCTATTAAGGATAGGTTTGGTCTAACACCTATAGTATATAAACGCCAGCTTAGGAATGCAAAAATACGCGTAGATGAAACACCACGAGCACTATACCATAGGTTAAAAATGTTAGTGTTAAAGTGGCTAGAACCAGAACATAAATCGGTGGAAACACTGATAGATGAGCTTGTTCTGGAACAGTATTTTGAGGCCGTACCCAAAGGGTTACGAGAATTTTTGTTGCTACAGGGTTGTAAAAACACCAGAGAAGCCATAGAGATGTCAGAACGTTTCTTGGAAGCTGAGGTGATAGCTAGTGATAGGGCTTCAGCCTATACCAAAATGTCTATGAATAGGGTGGATGTAAATGGCAAGAATGGACAGAATGTTGGTGTTCCCACCAATAGAAGGGTGCATGAGAAGCGTGCGTGCTATCGGTGTGGAAGTGGGCAACATTTGATGCGTGAGTGCAGAATGAAAACGGCCCTAGTTTTGAGTGACCCCAGTAAGAAAAGGGAAGGATTTCTACTGGAGGTAATAGTCCAAGGCATTCCAGTTAAAGCACTATTGGATTCCGGTTCGGACCAATCGATGCTCTCCAAAAGGTTATGGAGGAGGATAAATGCCACAAGTTTAGATACACCTCAGACACCCACGGGCAGCGTGAACATTAGGTGCGTTCATGGTACCACAAGCACATACCCTGTTTACCCAGTCCGAATAAAAGGTTTAGGCGTAGAAAAGAAAGTACCAGTCGCCATTGTTCCCAGACTACCCCAGGAGGTAGTACTTGGAAGAGACTGGCCCCATTTTCAGCAAGGGTTAGGGGTCAAGGAAGGCTTAGTATCTAAACAAGCCCAGTCCCAAGCTCAGCAGGCCCTAGAGGAAGTATCTAAAAAGGGGGAGACAAAGGTTCTACCCTCTCGTGAGGATTTGCTAAACATTCCTCAGAGGAAAGTGAGGAAATCAAAGGGAGAGAAGCGACATGAGAGACAAATACGCTCTCAAAACAGAGAGAGAATTCAGGCCTCGTTGGGAACTTCCCCCTACGAGCTTATGTTTGGTAGGAGCCCTAGGGGCATACTAGACATTCTGAGGGATCAGTGGGTAGAGCCGGGAGTCCAGGAAACAGAAATACCCCAATTTCTGCGGGATTTGCGAGGACGCTTAACGCGGGCCTCCCAGTTGGCAGAAAACAATTTGAGGGAAAGCCAACAAAAACAGAAAGTGTATTATGACCGTAATAAAAGATCCCGCCAGCTAGAGGTGGATGAGAAAGTCCTAGTAATGGTAACGGGCTCCGCCCCTAAGTTTGAGAGCCAGTGGAAGGGACCCTTCCGGGTGGTTAAGCAAGTGGGACCGGCGACCTATCTAGTACAAACCAGACGAGGACGCCAACAGTTATTTCATATAAACTTGCTCAAACCCTGGCAGGAGCGAACAGCGCAAGGGCAGGTGGTCACCATTACCCAGGCTAGGCGAGGAAGACAAAGCAACGAGGAAAGATATAAGAGATTTACGTGCTGTGATTCTGGGAGAACCCCAGCACGAAATGTCTTAAGAAGGGGAATATGTGGTAAGGAAACCACGGCTGATTACAGAAATGCACAGGAAAAAGACTCCTGTCGCTTTAAATCAGGTTGTATCATAGGTTTCCCTAGCAACCAGGAGTCTAGGACTCAGAAGCTGGTCATACCTAAGCCCCGCCCACAGCAGCACGTCAGAGTGAAGCTAGACTCTGGTCACATGTGTTGGGAGCAGGGTGTGCCTCAAAGAGAAGGAAAGTTTAAAAACCAGATTCACAGAACAGAAGTTAGATCGGGTAGATCGGGAAGCTGGAGCTCGGGAGGCTCGAGCTCGGGTAGCTCAGGAAATACAGAGGAGAACTCAATCGGGAGTTCAGGAGAGGGGCCAACACAGAGTCCAGGAGGCAGAGCAAGTAAGAGAGTGTTTGCAGAGCCTGAGAGACAGAGTGTGAGAGATACTATTTGCTGTGAAGAGAAGATTGATGAAAGCTTGCCAGATACAGCTGGGATTGAGAGGGTGCCGTCAGCAAAGGGAAAGTCTGCACTGAAAGAAAAGCATGACTGGTTTGCAGGACGGAAGGAAACCCTAAATACCACAGAACAAAGGCAAGTCTGTCCTTATCAATCCTCACAGAGGAAAAGCCCCAGAGAATTACCCATAGGAGAGAAAGCTAACTATAAGCATAGCCAGAGTCCCAGAGGCAAGGGAGACAGCTGCTCTAATCAACACGTAGCTCAGCTAACGGATGAGTTACTGCAGAAGCAAACTTTATTAAGAAGGCTCAAAGATTTAATAAGGAAGGAAGATAGTCAGCTCTCTAGGCACCTACCTTATGATATAAGTGAGGGTGATAGAGAAGAAGAAATGGATACAACGCATGTAGACAATAGTATAATGGATTGTCAGTGTACTATGTGTTTTACCTCTGACGGTGAAGAATCCTAGAAAGTCCTTATAGCTGTGCCATGCTCAGAAAGCACGTATTTTGTGAAGACGTCACAAACTGCAAGAAGCAGCTGATTGTGCTGACGTAGTGAGAAGCTGATTCATATGTCTAAGGAACATTTAAAAGTTTTTGTTTTGGCAACAAGAAGTTGTTCCTGTTTCAGAGGAAAGCATTGTTTGTTTAAAAGCTCTGAAAAAGCCAGTTTGATTTACTCAAGCAAAGTGATGCCATCTGTGTTGGAAGTTATATTGAAAGCCTAATTTTGTTCCTGTTAATTTGAAGCAGTAGCGTGGATTAAAAGTTCCTTTTTCCCTACTTTGTGCCTCACGCCTCCTGTGTATGAAGAAACCCCTGATTACACTAAAAAATATAAATTTTCTCTGTCTCGTGCCTAAACCCTCGGATCACAACTCCTTTACCTTAGGATAAACTACGATTCCCATCAGCCCTTCTGGCAGCCATTACCGAGAATCTTATCCTAAGGTTAAAAGGCGACCTCACCTGCCGCCAGTTATCTACCTGGCCAGGCGGGGGCGACAAACGTCATGCAAGGGGGCCCCAGGGTATTGTCTTGATGCGTTTAGGCTGGCAGTCACACTGCAGATAGGTGTCACTGCAAACATGTCCACATATGCAACTATGTATGCAGGTCTCAATGGGAACACAAAATGGCACAGCACCAGCAGGATGTTCTCCGTACATGTGGGTGTCATTAGTACCGACAGAGCGTGTATGCAAACAGTCTACAATGTTGTATAGGAAAGGTATTGTAATCAACCCACAGCACCTGTGTATGGTTAGGTTTCCTTTCCAAAACAACTTGGCCCACGTAATGGCTTCCCACAGATTAAGTGGGTCATTGTACCTGGCCTTGCTTAAATAAGTGTATGGTACGGATCCCCCTGTGCCACTGTCATTTTGTTTCTCTGCAGTCCTGCAAATATCCTAGAAATGAAATATTCCCCAAGGTACATTGCACCAACACAATGAAACGTCTTTCGGAAAGTAAAACACACCTTGTAAGACCACCCCCGGTGTCAGATTGGTTTCTGATGGCACATCAACCATGGGGAAGGCCCCCTTGCTTCCAGAACATATTTGTTGCATGTGCAGGTATTGTCTCTGTCACTGACAACCATTGTGGCTCTCGACATAGGTGATGGCTATCACAAAATATGTTGAAATGTATGGGCAGGGGGATATCAGCCAAGAGTGGCATGCAGGACACATGAGCCAACCTGAGTAACCTCTTCCCCACCAACGTGGCCTAGCACAAAGACGTGTTGCAAGGCCATACTCTTTCACCCGTGCATCTCATGTAACCTAAACCAAATGGTTATGGCTCACAAAGGAAAATACCCATCATGAGAGGTGTACTGTCAATGGCATTGCCATTGAGGTGGACGTTCGAAACATAGAAGGCCAGTGTGAGTGGCAAGACCCCAAAACCACTATGGAACCCCATGATTTAAGACATGCTTCATCCTGTTGCATTAAACCTGCTCCATGCTGTGGCCACCTGGCGTGGGCCACTACTCATACACAGACATCATCAGTGTTGTTTGAACAGAGGACTGTGGCCATTGATCACAATGTGCCATGTGACCATGTGGCAGGCACAAGCTACGTTGAAACACAGATCATCCAAACTGCAACACCGGTTGCTGTAACAATTGCATGACTGTCAATGACAAATGCAACATGTGTTTAACAAACATCCCTCTAACCCTTGGGTTCTGTCGCATTCTGCAACTGCTCCAATGTATACCTTCTGCCGCTCCTGGTGTGCTAAACATACACATGAAGAGATTCAAATTTTGGACAGCTAGTAGCATCACACAAGCACCATGGCATGGCTCCAGAGACTGACATATGTGACGATGAGCAACATTAGTGAATAGGCTCAGTTGGTAATGGTGTTGTCCGCATGTGATAAAACATTCCTTGTGCCCATGAAGATCCCCTGTGACAGGTGTTGAACTATGCTATACATGAAACACACATCAGTGGAGCTGAAGTGTCGAGACCCAGGACACACTGTTGTATGTTTATGTTGCCCACCCACCAGACGTATGTGCTCACTCATGCTCCCACCCATATTTTCTCACACACACAGGTCGAGGATCTGAGAAAGAAAGGGAGGGAGCCACGCCTGCACCATGGCGCATACCTTCAGCGCATGAGTAATGCAGAATCATCACATGGTGATGGTGTGTATTGATGACGTGGCTGCCCACCATCAGAGGTCACAGTGGCCCATCAGTGTGCATGGTACCTGCATGGGTACATGTGATGTGTCACACACATCTACGTGTGCTGATGACTGTCATCTTCCACAGATGGTGATGACAGTGACGAAGACCCCCGTACCTCTGCCTATGCCCTCCGAAGGCCCACCTCCCGTGCTGCCGTGGAGGTGGTAGTCCTGGACACCAGTGGGGAGGAGGCAGAGGGTCCTGAGGAAGACACAGCGGAGGGGGTCATGGGGGATGCTGGGATGGAAGGTGTGGGTGCCAGGGTCACAAGGGGGGGTGAGGGCGCAGGTGATGTGGGTGGGGGGGAGGTGGTGGGGGGTGTTGGGGAGGAGTCAGGGGGGAAGAGTGGCCGCAGGGTGCCTGGGAGAGTGACATAGAGGACAGTGCAGCACAGGGCACTGTTGGCTCCCGCCATCAAGGGCAGGTGGCTCCAACATCCAGGGCCCCACACACAGTGCATGCAGATGCCACCACACAAACACCAGGAACAATGTGTGTGTGTGGTGGCAGATGTGTTTTACATCTGTGTGAGGCTCTGGATGCACTGGAGCAGCGGGTGCACCGGTTGGTACACCTGCAGGAATGGATGGCGGGAGCCATGGAGAGGGTGGTTGCTGACATTGAGCATCTGCCATGTCGGCAGCCAACCCCTGAAGGACGGCACAGGCATCATTGATGGTGCCTGTGACGTCCACACATGTGCCCTGTGCTGCCCTGTCCGCCATCACGGGGCAGGCTGAGGGAGGGTGGGGTCATGTGGGGGTTCGGGGTTAGTGTGTGGGAGTGTGTTTATTGCGGGTGTGTGTGTGCGGGGTGGGGAGGGTTTGTTTTGGGTGGGTGGGTGATGGCATTTTCCCCCTACCCTAAATATGTATATAGTTTTATTTTTGTTTGTACATATTAAAGTATTTGTTCAGAACCCTGTAATGGTCACGTGTATCACGTAGCATATGACTATAGATGCCAGCATGTCATATGTGTGCAGCCACATACATTCCTGATGGGTAAACATGCGTGTGATACCTCAATTGGCACCACATGCAGTGTGTCGGGAAAATCATGTGTGTAGGTGTGTGATAGCAGGGTGCCGCATTATATGTTACAATGTAGTGGCTGCCCCACAGACGTACATGCCACAGGGATGGATATACATGACCCACATCTTCTCACATATATGAGCCGGCAAAATATGCAGCACACAAATGTCTGGCTCTGTAACATGCATCCCTATGGTGGGTTGGGGTGCATGTGACCACTAATATAGGTGAGGGCACGGGTCACACATATGCCACCAATGTGTCGTGTATGACGGGTTCCAGACGGTGATATTTATGGAACGTAAACATGCCATTTATAACACAGTACCCCTGTGTCCACATCAAGGGTGGTGAACCGTGGTTCTGTAGAGCCGCAGGGCAGTCACGTTTTGAAAATATTCATAATGAGTGTGGAAGAGATATATATGAATTGGAGATATCCTGTCAGCGTGACTGATTTTTCGGCCCTCCAGGGCTCGCTTTTGAGAGACCTGGATTACACCTCTGCCATTTTGGAATGTGAGTGGGCAAGGCGCAGATGTCCAAGACATCAAACATGTTACCTAGAGTGTGTCATATTCCTCCTCACGTCTCACCACCAACAACATATTGCCAATGCCACCACCCTTTACTGCTGGTGAGAAACAAGGAGCAATGTTACGCATTCCAAATAACCATCCAATGTCTGTGACATCTGCACCTAGCCCAAAATAAATCGTACATGACAGAGGTGTAAGGCAGCGCTCTCAAAATCCAGTCTTGGAGGGCCACAAACCAGTAAGGTGGTCATGATAATTGTAATGCTGATATATATCGCCAGCATATACATTAGGGATATGCTCAGAACCTGACTGGTCTGCGGCTCCACAGTATCACGGTTCCACACCCATGTTCTACATGGATGTCTGTGCACACTGTGCCGCTGCAGCTCAGAGGCTGTGGTGACACATTGTGCTAGTGAAACATTACATATGTGTGGATCATGGAAATAGTATATGTGTGTGGCAAAGTAGCTTATGCAGTGGACATGGTTGCAGATCCTATGGTCCTCCCACCCCCCTCTCAGAGATACACATGGGACCAAATGGACACTCTTTGGAAAGAAACAGTGTATCTATTTTTGGACAGCTGTTTATTATCACAGCTATTCTCTCATATAAAACTATTGTTACAAACATGTGTGTAATACATTTCAAAGATCCCCCCAAGCCAATTACATAACACAAACACAACATACTAATCACATATGTCTTCTTTCACCTATAACCCAAACCAAGCCGCAATAACAGAAAAAACTATGTACATAGTTGCTAAAAATGAACAGTGCAACAAAGAGAAACCTTTGCTTTCTTGCTGTACATTTCTATATTATCATAGGTTACTGACGGCGTGGTCGGCCACGCCTGCCACGTCGGGCCCCTCTCCCTGGCAAGGCTATATCCTCCTCCGGATACATTGGTGGTGCAGGTGCAGCTCGGATCAGAACATCACGTATGCCTTCAAGGGCCTCACACATGCGAGTTAGTGGGATGGCTACAACCCCCTCATGTAATGTCCGGAGCTCAGCACAAACATCCCTGGTGTTCTGCTCCACAGCACAGCGAATCCGCTCCAGAGCACGTCTATTGGCTGTGAATGGGACACAGGGTGGTCAATGAAATACCTCTCCACTAAAACACCTTCATAAAGCAACATGTCATACACATCCCACACTAATGCTAATGTGATAGTGCTGAGTCATATGGGAACATGGTTAGGGGTAGAACACATATATCTCACTGTACTACAACTAATAGAAACACAGAGAACACTATACAGGAAGAAGATGTGGGAGGCCAACACAACAGTCATAAAATAGCTTCTGCATACACACCCACATACTACTGACGTGGCAACAGAATTGGGCAAGGACAGTCATCTCATATCCATTATTTAGGTCAGGTGCAGCATGCAGCAGCCATAAACACCTCAGATGGCCAGCAGCATTGTTGAACCGAGGAGTGTTTGGAAATGTCTGCACAGGTACAGCCACTTTCAGACACATATTCTCAATATGTACCGGTAATGGGTGATGTGTTATGAACTCTGTGGTATGGAATGACAGCACAGGAATGTCACACCTTACCTGCACATGTGCACTGCTGGCGCGTGTGTGTGACACGTGAGAGTTTCATGTGCACCTTGTGTACCACTTGGGGATCAGATCTGGTAAACTTTGGAAAAGATCTGTAGGGTTCAGACAGAGCAAGGGAAGCAACATAGGAGGCCATCAGTGGTGGGCAACAACCAGGAAAATAGTGACGGGGTATGTTGAGGGAAGCACATCTGCTAGTACTGACTGGTGATGGACAGTGATAGCCTGAGTTGGCGGGTTATATGTCTGATTTCAATATCCATCAGGGGTTTGAACGGGGGGTTGTGTATTGTATAGGAAACACACATAGGTAGTTTGCTCAGCTATGTGCTTACGTGTGTCAATCCAACCACACCTTTGATCACGTGTGCATTTGCACTGGTCATGCTCTTCCAGGGGTTTGCACGTAAGTAACATTGCGGATTTCAGCACCCGTCTGAAAAGGATTTGTGAATCTGGCTAATGCCGTTGCTGCACCAGCAAGGACAGAATGGAGTGTTGTCTAGGTCGCCCCTGTTTGCCTATAATGTGTGCAAGTATTTTATCATCTGTAAAGGGATAGTGTCTACGTTCTGCTGGTGTTTAGGCCACATGTGCTTTTGGTAACTGTGGTCTTGGCTTCTTTGGACACAGGGGTGTGATGGCTAGCGTGTCAGTAGGCATACTGCCTTAAGGGAGACACAATGCAGACAATGTTCCCTGTCCATGATGTGTGGCTCTGCAGAGGGGACCAGCAGGCAGGGGGCTTTTGTTCCTCCCACCCCCCTCAGACACTCCTTTCTGCTACAGCTACAACAACATCACAATACAGCAGTGGATTTGTTCAACACATCACATAGACAATGGTGGGGTTCTGGTCATGACGTTAAGTGCGTAGGGCTGTGGGTTTTTTGGGTTAGGACAGTATATGTGTTTTTAGTGAGTGTGTAGGGGGTAAGGGGGCATTTGTGGGGGGCGGACACCTTCAACCGACAATAGCTGATTGACAACAGTTATGAGGTGTGGGATGACGGGTCATGTATGGGTCCAGGGTTTTGCAGTATGTGGCATAGAGATGCACATGAGCTGTTGGGGCATGCTATGACAGGAACTGTGTGTTATGTGTTTATGGTATTTGCTGGTCTCCATGAGATGTTTGTACTGGATGTAGCCTCATGGGATGCCTTATTTTTGTGTCAGACTGTGTGACGGCAAATCAGGTTTGGCCTGACCTAATGATTGTTTTATGACATGACAATGTATGGTCTGATGGGTTACATTGTCAGTATAAGGGCTGGATGTGGGGATGTACACATTATTCCTATGTGCTGGTCCTTGGAATTGCCTGGTGCAAGGACTAAACTGATTTGTATGCTTGGTGGTGTACAAAATGTACGTGAGCTGATGTTGGGGAATGACTAGAATGTGATGGTGCTGACAGACGTTAATCCCGTGAAGCATTTACGTGTTTTGTGGGAGTGGGTGATACCTTATGAATATAGCTGCTTATGTGAGTGTAGTTGAGGATAGACATTGGCATGCTGAAAACGTCATTGATAGTGTGGGATGTCAGAGACCTACTACAAGGAAAAAATGGTTATGTTAAAGCAAATGTGACAATGTAGAGTGGATAAAACAGTACAATAGAGCTTTTTGAACACATAAACATCAGACTATGGTGAGTGAGCAGAACTCTTGAACAGGCATTGCAGCAATTAGGACATGGAAAACAGTCACAACAACTAGACAACATATGTTTTCCGCTTTCTCATTTGACATAGCATATGGATCCTTACAGGCTGAGCTTCAGTATGTTTATTTTTTACCTTGCTGTAAGGGATAATGTATGTATCACTGTACTGATTGGTCAGATATTTCTATCTACCCACTGGCCAGTGTACTAATATTAGAACCTATACAGTGTTGTGTCAAATTCCCTAGTTGCCTTTTGTGGCTCCAATAACACTTTTCGACTAGGTTATGTTTTTCTTTGGTTGTTTGCTCTATGATGATGTATCTGGTTATTTTGTAAAGGAGATGAGGTCTTCAGTTTATGTTATTTCTCATTGGCCTTGACAATTGCTATCATCCACCAGTATGTTATGCGAGGTCTTTGTGTAATGCTCTAATGTTTGCATTCGGAAAGGAGGGGTAGGGTGATGTGCCAATTCTGGTAATGTTGTGTGGATACGTGGTGTATGATATGGTCTCAACATGGCAAGCTTTTGTTGTAGTTAGTCATATGTGTTTAGGTTTTGTTTGCAGCACAGTAATTGTTCACGGTTTTAGTCCTTCTTTAACCATTTGTTGAGAAATAGACATGCTTCATACTCATTACTGTATGGTTGCATACAACACATATTGCAGGTATGACACTTATGATAATGGGGACCATCACACGGTATGGAGACATAGGCCCACAATTTAACTGGGACACACATGCTCACAGCCTATGCAATCTGTTGATGGATTGTTGGCCTTACAGTAAGGGGACATGGTGTTTTCCTTTTCTGTCTGGATTACAGTCTATGTTATGTCTTTATGTACAGGGGAAATTGAGGAATGTTCTCTCCAAACAAGCCAACAGGTTCATTCTGTACGTTTGAGACCCCTCTGTAGATCCTTATCTATGGTTGACCTGACATATTTTTACACCTCTCTCCATATGCTATGTAATTTGACACCTGCAGATGCAGACTGTGGGGAATGAAGTCTTTGTGCTGTTACATCACAGAGGAGGGTTGCATTGCTTTATATATGGTATTTTTGTTTCTTTAACTATCATTTAGTTGTCATCCTGTGGTTTACCAGACATCTGGGTGTCTGCAATGAGGTAGACTGTTGCAAGGGCAAGTGTTGATCTTTCTCATGACAACAACATGGTGGCCCTTATACAACATTCCTCTTAGGCCTGCATCTGTGGGTGTCAACTGACCTTCGGTGATTCTGTTTTGCAACATAATAACACCATATATTATACCCCACACCGTTCTTTCAAGAAACAATATCCCAACAACATGAGCCATACATGTGATATATGTGGTGGTTATGTTGCAACATTCACCACACAAACACCAACTAGTGACTATTGGTGTTTATTTTGAAATTATGACTGTCGTTTGTCACCCACCTTCAGCATCGCGACGTGCAGATGCGCCATGGGACCTTAACTCCGCCATCACCATCTGAGGGTCAGGGCTCTTGGTGTATACTTGCGGCCTGGGTCCTTGGATGTTCTCCCTTGATGCTGCCCCTAGTGGTGATATACTGGGTACAGGTGGCTCTATGGGCTCATCAACAGCACTTGTGCTGCCCCCTGAGACAGCAGGTTCATCCTCCAACACACTCATTGGCACTGTGATGTCAAAATCACCCTCTTCCTCCACCTCCTCCTCCTCCTCCTCCTCCTCTTCCTCTCCCATTTTACTGTAGTCACCTGCATATTGAACAATAACAAAGAAAACACATATGTTTCAACATAATCATATCTATATATGTGTGGCACAGACACCACAGAGATGATGGGGTGGGTATGTGCGTGTGTGCTGCATACCCGACCCATGACACCCTCCCATACATGTTGTCGACGTCATTCAGCTGTTTCTGGGGCACATGTGTGTCGTGTGGCCATGCACATGTTGCATTTATTCCATGTGTATTTTTTGAGTGCCATGCCACATGTGTCCCCCATCACATTCCATCCCCTATCTGTGCAACATATGTCCACACGTGTGAGAATACAACACCCTTACACTTGTTTTGGCCATACATTGACTGTTTATGTTTAATTATGCATAGGAAATATTGTCTTTAGACATACTATATGCTCATTGTTGGATATGTTTGGCTGTGACCCATTGTGCCGTGGATCCCATGTAGCCAGCACCTGTGGGCCACTGAGAAGCACTTGTAGCACTGTCCAAATAGTATGTCACACACACGTTACCTGATTAGTGTGCCACAAAATCATATGGTGCTTTGCAATCACAGATGTGGAGGTTGGATAGGAATTGTTGTGTGGAGTTTTGGAAAAAGATGGGGAGGTTGCTGTTTTCGAGGGACACATATGTAATGTTGTGACAGGACATGGCAACAACACAGTTTGTGCATGGCCATAACACACACATGTGACACCAATTTTTAAACATGGTGTGGATTGGGTCACAGGTATGGGAGTGTGTGTGCAGCTGAATGATGTGTACTGAAGGGACATTGTGAACATGAATTTATACCTGGCAATTACTATACATACCTGCGTCAGGATGTGCCGTGTCGAGGGCCTCTGGCAGTCCACGGAGATAGATGTGGCCCAACCGTGTTGCCAGCTCTTGTTCCAATGGTGTGAGTGATGGGATAAAAGGGCCCCCACCACCTGTGCCAAGCGCATGTTGTCTTTCAGCCGCCATGTGCTGGCGCACCCCTCTTTTAATATCAGAGTACCTCTTTTTGAGGCTTTCAACATCCCTTGTGGACCCCCTGCCTCTGACATTGCATTACGCACCTCCTCCCATACTGCCATTCTGGTGGCCACTGTTGTGCGACTGCTGAGCCTGCCAAATAAGAGGTCATAGTTTTCAATTACATGCGAGAGTAGGATATAGTTCTCTCTATCACTGAAGCGTACAGCTCTTTTTCGCTGTGTACCAGGCACAGGTACCCTTTTTCTCTTCCCAGTTTGGACATATTGTGCAGGCTGTGGCCCAACAGATGGTCCTGCATGTCCCTCCCTAGGGTGTGACGTCTGTAGCGTCGGTGTATCACCCACCACAGGTTGGACCACATCCTCCACACCCTCACCCTCACCCTCACCGTCTCTCTCCCTCTCTCTCTCCATCTCTGTATGTTTTAAATGCTCCTTTCAACACAACAGCACTCACTTAAACAAAACAAAACAAAACACAGCATGCAATAATGACTTACAAAATGTTACAGTACAGGACACAGTAAAGGACACAATAACAAAGGGAACGTAAAATTATATTAGCACAAAGTGAGGAATCTACTCTGCTCCTGTCTATCTTTCTCTGCCTCTCTCCGCTGCCCTACTCCCTGGACAGTCTCTCTACCTCCTTCCTCTGGACTACTCCCACCACAGCCTCTCTAAGTATAGTTTTTGTTATCCCTCACTGTGCTTCTTTCCTGTGCAGTAGTCCCACCACTGTCTCTGTTTCAGACTTTATCTATGACACCCTCTCTCTCTAACTAACTCCTTTATCAACCCTCAACGTGATGCACGTGTGCAGGCCTATTTATAGTGTTTTGCCACGTGTCTTTCATTGCACATGCGCAATTGGGCGGGCGTGGCGCTCATGCGTTGGGCGCGTGCTCGCCAACGCATGGGTGGCCGTACGCGGACAAACGCACATGCGCCATGGGACACAGTACTGCGCATGTGTCGCTGTACGCATGCGCACTACAACTAGTACCGCAGGGGTGTCTGTGCTTTGTGCGCATGTTCACACCAGCGCACATACACGTGTGGCCACGCACTGACCGACGCCCATGCGTAGAGTCGCGCACGCGCGCCACCGACGGCCATCGCATGCGATCAACTGCGCATGCGCATTGTGCGCAAACCACACACCCCATAATACCATATATTAACATCACAACATTACCCACGTTGAGGGTTGTAGGCGAAGAGCAGGAGGAGTGTGGTTGGTGTGAAGAAGAACGAAAGTCTAAGCAGTTGTACTAGAGGATTGTATTGGTGTTTGTATTGGTTATTATATTGTGTTGTGTGTATTGTCAGGTGTTGTTTTTACTTTTGGATACTGTATAGTGTGGTTTGTGTGTTTGTTAGAGTTTGTGTGGTTGTTAGAGTGTGTTACGGTAGTGGGACGGGAGGAGTTTATGGCAGCAATTTATGCTTATGCATGTGTCCTGAGTGGTGGGCAGATGCTGCGGTTGCCGGACAGGGGAGATGGTGTCCACGGGGCTGAAGCACAGGGCATGGGTGTAGTCCCGCAGCAACTCAGACCTGCAGCTGTGGAGGTGGTCCAGCCATGTGCTGTGCGTTCACGGTGCAGAAGGCGTGCCGAGGTGCAGGCTCGGCAGCCACGCCTCTACAGGCCCAGGGCACAGCTCCAGGGCATGCGTGAGGACCAGGTCATCTCCCTGTACCGACTGAGCACAAGGGCTATTAGGGAGCTTTATGAGGATTTAAGACCTGACCTCGAGCCCCTGACTGATCGGTCCCATGCAATACCAGGTTTAGTCAAGCTCCTTGCTGCTTTACATTTTTTTGCCTCTGGCTGTTTCCAGTCATCTGTGGCTGCAGTGGATGGCATGAGCCGGCCATCCTTCTCACGATGTCTCCACCAAGTACTGCGTGCCATGGTCAGCCAGGTGGGGAATTACATAGCCATTCCCCACACTAGGCAACAATGGGGGACCCTGAGCCAGGCCTTTGAGACATTAGCAGGGATACCACACGTGATGGGAGCTATTGATTGCACACATGTTGCCCTGGTCCCGCCTAGAGACAGGGAGGTGGCGTTTCGCAACCGCAAACACTACCATTCCCTGAATGTTCAGGTTGTATGTGATGCTAATCTGCATATTCTGAATGTGGTCCCTAGGTTTCCAGGGTCCACCCATGACTCCTATATCCTGCATCACTCGGCAATCTTCACACAATTTGAAGGCGGACGTTATGGGGACTGTATTTTACTGGGTGAGTATGTCAGGTGTCGTAATGTATGTATGTCTTTGTAACTTTCTTTATGTTTACTCACATATCTAGCAAACTCGTTTAAACCCATAAACTTAGATCAACATATGACCAATGTTAGTTAGAGGACTGTTGTATGTTTAGATTATTACAGGGGTATAGACGTACACAGACAGCAACTACAAACAAACATAGACCATCAGACCCCTAACATTATATGATCCTGACATTCACATGGTGTGCAGGTGACAACACCCCTGTGCATGTGGCTAGGCTGTTGCACAATCACTCATAGTGTGTGGTAATATTAACTGCACACATTCTGAGGGGGGGGGGGAGGTTGGCCCTCAAATGCACGTATCATGATGGGTCATTGCCAACTAATGCTTGTATGTCATTTAACCTTGGGATAATTGCTCATCCATACAGGTAACCCTTCTCATGTGTGTGTTGGGTTCACACACTCACTCTGCACTGTTTTTGCTACCCAGGAGCCAGTATATAATATGAGGGGGTGTTTGGGAATATCTTATGTATGCTTTTGCCCTTTCCAGCTAGCAGCACTCGTGTGGATATGTATGGTCACGCATTTTGCCTATGTCATAGCAGGGGTGTAACGAAATATAGTTGCTGCAGTACCTTGGCCTACTGTAGATGATCATGATTTAGCCACATATTGGCCAGTGATCCTCATGTACTTTAACATAATGGAAAGGGGATGGCTAAAGCTGTGGTCTAAGTGTGTGCATACAGAGTTGTATTGTTGACAGCTACACATGAAGGTAATGTACCGATGTGTATCTCTGTGAGGTTAAGACATGAGTAGTACAGTGTGCAGGTTTGCAGACCCCACCTTCAGTGGGATGTTCCCAGGATAGACACAGTGCACAGGATTGGTATTTAAACAATTTCCGTTTAGCAATATCCAGCAAAAGGAAACAGAGTATGAAATCTAGATATGTTGCCCGTACAGGACAGGATGCATATAGGTGATATGGTTTACATTTTTCCAAGCCTCCATGGCATACATGTTCTGGTTTTTTGGCAACCTCTCATGGCAGCATATTTTACCTAGGTTACTGTTCAGAAATACAATATGAAAATGTGACAAGTGAATCGTTACTATAGTCTGTCATTGGCAGTGGTGCCAATGTGGACAGTAAATGCATTACAATACCCATGTCGCGCACACACACACACAATATGTTACACTATAGATGGAACTGTTGGAGTATTTACCATGAGTGTACTGACTTTCTAGGCTATGTGGTCCTTTTCTAACTGCATATGTTTTTTCGGGAGAGCTCATTAATTGTTCAGTGATATGTTTCTGTCAGAATTTGTTTTGGGTAGGGTTACTACATCTTAACATATGTCAGTTATGTTGAATATTGACACCCACATTTTTTTTATTTCCAAGGTGATGCAGGATATGGGTGTTGCCCCTGGCTGCTGACCCCTGTACGTCAGCCACGGACACGTGCAGAGCGGAGGTACAATGAGGCCCATGCCTCCAGCCGCTCAGTCATCGAGCGTACCTTTGGCGTGTTGAAAAGTCGCTTCAGGTGTCTGGATAGGTCAGGCGGGGCCTTACAATATAAGCCAAAGACTGTTGCAGAGATAATCATAGCCTGTTGCATCCTGCACAACATTGCTCTCAGGCACGATATCCCTGCAGAGATTAATGAGGATCTGGAGCAAGATCCAATGTGCCCCCCTGTACGTGCCAGTGGTGACACACAGGAGGGCACAGCAGTCAGACGGAGTGATGTTATATGTGGCCAAACACTGTCTACTCTGAAAAAGTTGCAGGGCCACCTCCTTCATGGTGGTATATGTATAGGTATTGAGGCAGCCATGAGGTAGCTGTAGGTAGCCCTTCCCCCAAGCCATGCGGCAAGCCATGAGGCTCTGATCAGCCTGACCCTTCCCCCGCAAGCCATGAGGTAATCAGCCTGCTAAGAAAAAGGCATTGAGATTCCAGTAGGCACCCTTCCCCCCACTCCAGGTCTGAGCACAGTATCCCCTAGCCCTGAAACCAACAGACCAGAGCATACCGGTTTGGACAGGTCACCCAGGTACCTCCCCAGGGGCTGCTGATTGGTGGGCAGGAAATACCTGTGGCAAATGGGATTGTAGAATGAGTTTAAACTGTACTGTATATAAGGCATTGTAGGCCATCCCTCGGGGTTCAGACTTTTTGTGGAGGGTACCGGCTCTCTGTCTGATCCTGTGCACATTAAAGATCCTGTTTGCATTCCAGCCTGCCTGTGAGTTTTCCTTCTGTGGGTGAGTGATTGAATAAGAGCTTTTCACAGCGATTGATGCAACATTTTGGTGCATTGGCCGGGAAAATATTAAAAGAAAAGCCTCTCTCATCACACCCATGGTGGGAAGACTTCTGCCTTTGCAGCATCTGGGCCTCCACCAGTCAGGGCAGCTGGTCCCTGCGGCTGAATCCCCGATTGAAAACCGGCTGGATAGACTGGCATCCAAACTACCTGTCTGATCAGAGCTCTGGTGAGTACTGCTACATTCTGTACTCCGTCTGTAATTCCTAGTAAATTCTAGGAACCTGTAGCGGCCCGATCACCCGCACGAACGGTCCTAGTAGGGACCCTGGGGGGGGGGTTTTCTGAAGCCATCGTTCGTCCAGTTTTGAGCAATTAATTTTGCTAGAAATCAGAGCAATTAATTTTGCTAAATCAGAGCAATTCATTTTGCTAAATCAGAGCAATTCATTTTGCTACCTTGGGCCCCTTAAAAGGTATTTAAAGTGCAGCGCTGCCAAAGATATTGAAGAAAAATTGCCTAGGATATTAGTATTACCACTCTTAAGAATCTTTTAAAAGCGCTGCAGAAAACTTCTAAAGTAACCAAAATATAGCACTTGATAAGTTAAACATACCTGAGATAAAGAATAGATAGCTGCTTCTCTTCTTTCCTTTCTGCTTGTGGGAAGTTTTCTGAAGCGTGACTGCAAGGAGAGAGTTCTCTAATGTGCTTCCGTTATGCTGCTCCGATGTGAATTTCTGTCACCCATGTGCTCCGATGTGAATTTCTGTCACCCCATGTGCTCCGATGTGAATTTCTGTCTCCCCATGTGCTCCGATGTGAATTTCTGTCTCCCCATGTGCTCCGATGTGAATTTCTGTCCCCCATGTGCTCCGATGTGAATTTCTGTCTCCCCATGTGCTCCGATGTGAATTTCTGTCCCCCATGTGCTCCGATGTGAATTTCTGGCGACCCAGGTGCTCCGATGTGAATTTATGCCTCCCTTGTGCTCCGGTTGTAAATTTCTGCTCTCCCCCATTGTTGCCGCTGTTAATGTCCGCTCCCCCTTGCTGCCGCTTGTGTTTCCCGCTCCTGATCTGTGCTCCCCCATGCTGATCTGTGCTGTCTCCATGTCTCCCCATGTGCTCCGTTGTAAATTTCTGCTCTCCCCCTTGCTGCCGCTGTTAATGACCGCTCCCCCTTGCTGACGCGGTGTTTCCCGCTCCTGATCTGAGCTCCCCCATGCTGAGCTGTGCTGTCTCCTTTTCTCCCCAGGTGCACCGATGTAAATTTCTGCTCTCCCCCCTTGCTGCCCGCTGTTAATGTCCGCTCCCCCTTGCTGCCGCTGTGTTTCCCGCTCCTGATCTGTGCTCCCCCATGCTGATCTGTGCTGTCTCCATGTCTCCCCATGTGCTCCGATGTAAATTTCTGCTCTCCCCCTTGCTGCCGCTGTTAATGTCGCTCCCCCTTGCTGCCGCTGTGTTTCCCGCTCCTGATCTGTGCTCCCCCATGCTGATCTGTGCTGTCTCCATGTCTCCCCATGTGCTCCGATGTAATTTCTGCTCTCCCCCTTGCTGCCCGCTGTGTTTCCCGCTCCTGATCTGTGCTCCCCCATGCTGATCTGTGCTGTCTCCATGCCTCCCTTGTGCTCCGGTGTAAATTTCTGCTCTCCCCCTTGCTGCCCGCTGTTAATGTCCGCTCCCCCTTGCTGCTGCTGTTAATGTCCGCTCCCCCTTGCTGCCGCAGTGTTTCCCGATGTTAATGTCCGCTCCCCTTGGTTCCCGCTGTTCCCGTGCCTGATATCTGTGCTGCCCCGATGTCTATCCTTGTTTTCCCTTTGAACCCAGAGTCAGCATATACAGATTCATTAAAGGAGAAAACCTGGCATCATCTGTGTGTGCAGAGCTGAAATCGGGTGTAGAACGCACGTGGTGGCAGCCATCTTTAAAAGACCACGTGTAAGCTACACTGCAATATAATTAAAGCGACTCTGGAGCTCCATCTAGTGGACATTAGCTGTAATTACTACCATTCCCTGTTTTTTTAGTGATCCTGGAGCTCCATCGGGTGGACATTGTAATTATAGCTAGCTTATATATATATATATATATATATCTTAACTCTTATCTAACCAAATCTGACTATATATTTTGTAAATTGCCAAGACCTATATTGTGAGTTGTATTATTTGTCCTGTATTAAGAATAGATAGGGTCCGTATTGTAAATTGTATTACCTTTCCTGAATTAAGACTAGATAGGATCTGTATTGTAAATTGCATTTTTTTATATTAAATTGCATTTTATTCTGAATAGAGATTAGTTTAAGAGATCTTATCCACATTGCATACTGAATTTATTTTTTGAACTATAATTAGCGCTTGGGGTCGGTAAAGTCAAAAGAAAAAACGCCCCTACAGTGCATGCTTCACAATTTTAAATCTGGGTTTAGAGAAGATTATGGGGTACCTCTCTCCGCCTCCAGATTATCTTTTCTATGTGAGAGGGAATGGCCAGCCTTGGTTAAGTTGTGGCCTCCCCAGGGGGTCCACAGACCTGTCCACTGTGTCTTTGCTCCATCAAATTGTTGCAAAAGAGCGCCCTGACCAGTTCCCTTATATTGATTCATGGCTGGCCATATGCCAGCTCAGACCAAGATGGTTCCAGCGCTGTCACGAGGTATCAGTGTAAATAATGTTGGCGGCCAGTGGTCGCCAAAAGGGAATGGACACCCGCCTCGATCTACCGGGGTGGGACTCTCCAGACATTCCTCCACCCCTCCTCCCTTTGCTTTCAACCTCATGTCCCATCTGCAGCATGGCAGAGTCCGCCCCTAGCTGAAGAATCAGGAAGACCTACTCTTGGGGTGGGTGATGCCAGATTTAGGGAAGATCCTACGGATTCCAGCCCATCGTCTTCAGATTCCCCTCCCACATCCTCCACCCCTCACACTCCTGGTACCACCTCCAGTTCCACCATTTCCTCCCCCCTGAGAGCACACAGGCTGAGCTTGAATCGTCCACCCGGTGAGGGCCTACTACCTGCAGTCGCATGATCTCCAAATGCCATTACGACAAGTACAGGGGCTCCTGTACCTTGATGCTGCTGGGCGTGTGACACTGGGACCATCCAGCCTGATTTATGTCCCTATCTCCACTACGGACCTGTTTGAACTGGAAAACCCATTATGCTTCCTATACTGAAACGCCCCAAGGAACTGACAGACCCTATGACGCAGTAGTATACAAACACACCAGCCTGCCTGGTCTACACTAGACAACTGCTTCCTACTTTGTTCAGCACGGAAGAACGAGGGCGAGGCCGGGATACGGGGGGCCGAGGTTTCCCCTAGCCCCCAATCAATGTGCCTACTGCAAAGAGGAGGGACATTGGAAGAATGATGTCCAAATCGTAACACAAGACAGGGAGGTGGCCGGGATCCAGATGGGAACAGACCATCCCGAGAACTCAGAGCTGCCCACCGCTGAGATATGTGAAGGAGTCCCTATCTGGATCAGTGTGACACATTGGAGACGGGCCAGGGTGTCTGCCTATGAAAATGGGAGGTGTAAATTTTGAGAGAGACAGAACTTAAACGTCAGAGGGGTGGCACACTGCAAGGTCCCTGGGAACTGCTGAAAGGCAGGAAAAGAACTCTTGGACTGACTGAGGGGTTTTGGGGCTTCTGTAAATGACTGTATTGTTATCCTTTTAATATTGTTTTCTTAAAAAGTAACTGAAATCTACAAGCCATTTCAGCTTCCGCAACTGCAATACCCACACCAGCTCAAGTTTTTACTGTACTATTCTCAAAGCACTGCTGCTTTTGACATACTTTCATGTTATGTGTTTTCAATATTATTAACCAGCTGCAAGAAAATGATGTTACAATGTATGTTGTCTCTAGGGAACAGTACCAGAAGCTGCTTTTCTGATGACCCCTATCTGTCTAAATATCTGTCTCAAATGGTTTGCTTGTCCATTGCCCTTAGTGGGATTGCCTTTGCCCCATAAACAAGAAAGAAAAAGAAAAATTGGAAATGAAGGGAAATTGGCTGATAGGTAAGTCTAGTATGGCTGCATCCTTGCCTGAGGCTGTAATTACATTATGATGGCACGGAAAAAGCATGTGGGCTAAGAAATGAGTACCCATAGCCCAGCACAACAAGAGTAAAGCCGGGGGAACCATACTCTGAACAGAAGTGCACAGAGAATGGACCTAGCTAAGAAACAGGTCAAGGCTTGAAAGCGCACAGAAAATGGACCCAGCAAGAAAAGACATGCCAGGCCTGAACAGGTTAAACAGGCCAACAAAGCTGGTGATACAAAGTACTCCATATGCCCTGAAGATTACAGTGCCAGTGATTAATGAAGCAAAGGGAATGGCAGGGTGCAGCCAGAATGACTCAACACTAGCAAGAATAAAAGCCATTAATATGCTGATAAGGGTGGATCCCAGGAAAGATCCTTTGCCCCAAAGGAAAGAAGCCTCTGCAGACTTTTTGCACACGGCCCTCCTTTGTCCCTGACTACACTATCTGTGATGTGTAAACCAAATAAAGATATTTATTCCACAAACATGTGACTCTTTTGGTTATTGAGCAGGGTGAGACAAAGGCACACATTGCATTGCCTGTATCAGGTCCTCTGCGTCGTTGTGAACCGCAGAGACCTGGCATTGTTTTTTTTGTCAATGGTCATTGGATGAGGATTAACTGGTCTTTTGTTCCACGGTAAATAGAGGGGTTTACATGGGCTTGGACCTAGGCCACATGGGTTGCTACACATGTGGAAAATATGATCATGTTATGCTTGTTGTGTTGGGTTTGTTTGTCCAAGGCCATTTTGTTTACCAGTAGGTTAGAATCCACTTCTCTCTTGATCACATTGACACTTGTGCTGGGACCAGTGGGTTATGGTGCCGAACCACATGTACGCGCGGGTGTCGGGGGGCGGAACCGGGGTGGTGGCCACTTTGCTTAACATCCTTGTACAGTGGCAGGCTGTGGTTATCTGGCAGAACATATGTAACGCGGGTCACTGGGTATTACAGGTTGGCCATACACTGTTGCTTATGTTAAATGCTTTGGCTGTCAGTGGTGCTTCAGTGTGTTACAGTGTACTCAGTGTACTGTTTCCTGGGAGTGGCTACAGTCAGTGTGGTTTTAATAGGGGGGGTTCTGTAGTTTTGTGTTTTTTAATCAGCACATGTGCTATATACAACTTTGTTTTCTTAAATCTGCCTCTGACTGTAGCGCATGAGGTTAACATTCAGGTTCCTCACCTTCTGACAAACACCCTTCTCCTCTCCTCAATGTACATCACGTTGCCATCCTGTGTGCTGCTTAGCCATCACATAATGCTTCTTTTTTTCAGAGGTGTCCTCTCACTTTAGGGTGTTTACATGGTCAACACAGCAGGGGGTTTTGTTTTTCTGTGATTCAGGTGTTGTGTGTTTAGCACCTGATTACATGTTGGAGAAAACCTTTTGTTTTTCACGTGTCTTGATCCAAATTCTTACATGATCCACCATTACCGGTTCCTCTTGTTTGCCCTTGTGGTATAGTTTTTTCCCCTCTTGTTTGCATGGCAGTATCCACTGGCACGAACATTTCCATTGTGTGTGCACATGTGCCACCACACTCTACAAATACAGACTGCAAATTGTATGAGTATTAGCAGATCGGCATGTGCATTTGTCTCAATGCTTTACTTTTTGGTGTTTTGCTTGCCCTTACAGTCAGCAGGTGGTTTGTTTTGAGTGGAACTGGCACTCTTGTCGTTTATGCACGTCTTTTGGCTATGGAGCTCACATTGTTGGTGTGGCATGCGCGGTTTAAGTGCCATTGTGATTTGGTGGTAGTGGTCCATTAGTGTGCTTTCCTCTGTGGATGTCTCTATATCTTGTGATGCTTGTCCGTAAACTGTGTTTAACAATTTGTTTGATCGTCATATATTGTGTCTGATGTGTGCCTGTGAGCATATTGTACCCTCACTGAGTTGGTTACCGCATGCCTTCCGTACAATTTTCTGTACAGTGGCAACTGGTGTGCCATCCTATCCTGATGTCATGCTGATAACCCACATCCATGGCCTCCTACACATTCCATCATTTGCAGCTGTCCCTGATTTGCCTTCTCCTGTGTGTGCTCTGCATAGCACCTTGTTATCTCCACAGTCCATCCTGATAAATGTCACCTATTCTGCCATTTTGAGACCTCCTCTGCTGCGCCACATCTTACCATCCTCCTCTTTCACACGACACAGGTCCCATTATAGCAGGAGGTACACTTAACATCACTCTGTGCTGGCTGTAGCTAGCCAGAATTATGTTTTTTTTCCATTTTAATGGGTGCCACATGGGATGGAGAATGCTTTCCTGGCAGTACAGCAACTGGAGTTCTTCATCCCTCTCTTTACTTTTGTATTGTTTTCTTGTGTTTTAAGCTCTGTTGCAGTTGCTTGTTGTTACCGTGTGGTTTTGCCAACATACCGCCTTTGCCATTCAAACTGAGGGATGTTAGTGGCGTAGTTGTGGTTGCAACGTTTTCTGAGGTTCATCCTTCTACATCCCTTGGGCCAATCTTTTGCCATGCCTTTGATTGAACATCAGCTTATGGGTTACGTAGCAATAGTGCCCTTGGGAAGTTTGACACAGCCTTTTCCAACATTGGCCTTTGTGTGGAATGAGGTTTTCATTTCCTAGGCAACGTGTGTTTATATTTGTGCCTTCTGAATACACCATAACAGGTGCATTGATATCTGGCACAAGGGGGTAGTTCTTTTGAGACAGCATCACAGATTTGCTGTTATCCGTTTGCACACAGACAGTTGCCAACCTTAATTCACAGGAACATTCAAACCATGGACACCCCTAACCGTCATTCAGTATCTCCACCGGTTTGTCAGCATTCACAATCTAAGAAGTATTGGCTTCTTTTTTCCCAGAGCTTGGAGTTTTAATGGGAGAGCTGTACTACTTCTTATGATTTCAGTCTCCACCTCAACAAGGCCATTGCACATTGTGGGGTTTTGAACCCCTGATCCCCGCAACCATTGGTCCCGTGCTTTAACCATTGTGGCTATGGCTCTGTTCTTCTGCTTGCAGGATCAGCGCGACACATATGCCAGTCGCCGTTCGGACTGCTCAGTTGCGGTAAGATGCGGGGCGCACACGGCCGCTCGGCGCCCAAAAAACCTTAGCGCATCTGTCGAAGTCACGCGGCTTTTTTCCTTTCTTCAGGATGCAAGGGAACTCTCCACTCCTTATACGGCATCACTCACTCTACCGCGGCCCGCACTTTAACCGGCCTGTTAGTCAAACATACCCCTAATTTTAATTTAAATTTTAAAATTAGAAAGAAATAAGAAAGAAATAAAAAATAAAAAAACAAT
>CM066050.1:87646584-87761549 GCA_033557465.1 Ichthyophis bannanicus | reverse complement strand
ATATTTCTTAAGCAATATGACAGGAGACAACAAATGGGTGACAGGGAAGTTAAGGAAACGTAGGATTTTTGGCTCTAGACTGATTCTCAAGTATCTCCAATCGATAGTTAAGGGAGGAAAAATCCCGTATCAAGGCATAACTATTATCTGAACAAACTTGGAGTTGAGATTCAGTCTTAGCCAAACATTAGTTATGGCACCCAATTGTTTATCAGTGCTTTGCATTTTACAAACCACTTCAGAGGTAAACATACAGAGAGAGGATACTGTAGCTGTTAAACGCTTATCAATGCCATTGATAGCAATCCAAATATCCTTTAGAGTTACCTCACCAGAACCAAGATCAGAACTCTGTGGGATTTCCTCTGGCTTCCCCGGAAGAACCGGTCGTGGGATAGGTGTAGCATGCTCCAACGGTGATTCTATTTTCGTTGATGACAAAGAAGCCACAGGAGGGAGAGGCGAGTGTCCTGAAACCGGGGGCCTTAACGAAGCTCCCTCAGGTGACGATAGAGCAGATAGCTGGGAGAACTAGGTGTTTGTCCATGGGCCCTACGATGTTCTCAACTAGCACCTTCTCACCAGATTTCACAGCTTTAAACTCTTTTGCGTTTTGCCCATGACGCAAAACAACCAGCCTCACAGCTTCTCATCTTCGCCGAAGGGGCGCGCCAGTGGGGCGTGTCCTGCCCCTTGTTCCACGCCCCTTTTTAGGTCACGCCACGCGGGCCGCGAGACGCGGCCGCGGGAAGAAGCCGCCGCAAGAAATGGAGGCTCGTAGAAGGTGTCCTCCTCTGCCGAGGGCGACCCTCCCACTGCCTGGCCCGATCCGGGCAGGGCCTCCCATGCACCTGCCAGCTGCATCCCGCGGCACTGAAAACCTTGAGCCGCGTCTATCTCCGATGCAGGTAGGCTGCTGCGCAAGGACCACCTGCCGGCACCGGAAGAAAATGGAGGATCGGATAAGGGGTCCTCGCTAGGCCGATGGCGACCCTCCCACTGCCTGGCGCGGGGGGAGGGGTGCCGGGGGCAGGGGCCAATAGACCAAGCACCTGCCAGCTGCTCCCGTACGGCACTTAAAACCTTGGGGTTGCCGCTTCTCTTCTCCGATGGCAGGTAGGCTCCCCCGTCCTTGGTTGATATCTCATGTGGAAGTATTGTGTACAATTTTGGAGACCACACCTTCAAAAAGATATAAACAGGATGTAGTCAGTACAGAAGGGTGGCTACCCAAAGAGGTCATTGGGCTTTTCCATAAAGCAATTGGGGACAGACTTAATATTTATACTTTGGAGGAAAGACAGGAGAGAGGAGAATAATGAAAGAGACATTAAAACATACCTTTGTGGTTATAAATTCACAGGAGGAGAGCTTCTTTCCATTATAAAGCAAGCTCTGCAATGATGTCATAGTATGAAAGTAAAAGTGGATAGACTCAGGAGTAAATATGTGGTAATATTTCTTTACGGAAAGAGTGGTAGATGCATGGAACAAGTCGCCCAGTGGAATTAGTTCGAGCCCAGGGCTGCGCTTACTTTCAAGAAAAGCATGGAACAAACATAGGAGATCTCTAAAGGGGAAAAAAAGGTACTATAGTAATTGGTTATGGAAGGGCAAACCGGATAGGCCATATGGCCTTTTTCTGCCGTCATTTTGCGTATTTTTCTAGATATCAAAAAAAGCACTCTTATGTAGCACTTTTCCCTAAAGAATAGTCTTGCAAGGAAAATTCTATTACAAAATGTCTACCTTTGTTTCCTTAAGGTAATAAAAAACTGGTTGTTCCAGATGGCAGTGCCCCCGTGTGTGTGTGTGATATAGTTTCATCAGGTTTGATTGTGGATTTAAGATTTTAGTTTCTTTAGGTGTGGGTGGATTTGATGTTGTTAGTTGTCTGCAGGTTAAGCATCATGATTACTTGACAGGGCATTGGACAGCATTGTTTACAGGCAGGACTCCTTGGCCTTTGGGCAAGTCACTATACTCTCCATTGCCTCATAATAAGGGCCTGGGAAGCTACTTCCGGTCACCCCTGCCATGAAAACCCAGGAACTGCTTGGGTCCATCCCCGGAGTCAGGGCATTGGGCTTCGATGGCACATTGCATGCATGCAATACTATGCATCTCGGATGTTGGCATTTGAGGTGGTAAATCTATAGCTGAGTGTGTGTTGCAGAAAGTTTCAAAGGTCGCACCCAGGGGTCCCCGCTGGTTAAGTCCCTACTGACAGAAGCGAAATGACGGGTGAAGCGTTCTCCAACTGGCGCTCGGACACAGGGTTCCAAAAAACCTGAGTGCAGGAGACTTGTGTAGTTTTATATCACTCTCTTTTTGGGGTTTTTTGGACGTGCCGTCAAGTCATTGTTGACTCATAGGTGACCCCAGCTACCTGTCTTGATTTTCTTGGCAATGTATCAACTGGAAGTAGATTGCCAGCCTTTTCTTCCAAGGCAATGGAACAGGGTTTTTAAGTGACTTGCCCAAGTGGGTCACAAGGAGGTGGCAAAGAGTGGGGAATTAAATAAACCCTTGATCTTCTGGGTACTAGGCAGTTGCACTAACCACTCGGCTACTCCTCCACACTCTCTTTAGGCTTTTGCTATTCTATCAGCATGTATATTAAGGTCTGTATAGCATGTACTTTTAGTCGGGGGGTTGGGCCAAGAGGGTGGAGTCCAGGAAGGGTCCTACATTTAACAAATGTAAGATATAGAATATTATACAAAAGTTATGCACATGTATCTCCAAAAATCTAGAGTGCAGTTGGGAGTTAGAACGGCGCTCCTAGAAGCCACACGTGATTTGCCACATTGTAGGGTAATAAGACATGTTTGGTACTTTAAAACAAATTAATATAGAATGAGGCCCATATATGCACTTGGAACCATTGTGTTAACCTGGATGGGAGTACATAAAAAATTATAGACTTAACGTCTTGCAAATGCTACAAGTTATGGCAGACTTTTATTTTGACAGGGTTTTATTTGTAGTTGATACAATTTTTTGTTTGGAAAAATATTTTACTAGATTGATGCACTGTTTAAATCTGATATGTGTTCCCTAGTAAATAAAATATAATTATTGATTATATTTTTAGGAATTAGCCTTACTGACAGTCAGCCAGAATTCTACCATTTTTCTCTTTGCTTGCAGTGAACTTGAATCATCTAACCTGGATTGCCGATCACAAAAAAACGCATCGTGCTGGGGGTGGAAGCGGGAGCTTGAAATTCCATCCCACTCCGTCCCTTCCAAGGCAGGATCAAAACTGCAGGTCACCCCGAACTTAAAAGCACTTGCCTACCAGGCATGCCGGCGCCACCTGGGGGCGCTCACCAGAGGGCCCTTTTAGCGTGGCTGCCTTAGGTGGGGGGAAACATAAGCGCAGAATAATTACATCTCAGCAAATATCTTCCTCCAAACCGTCGAATTACGGGCGAAGCAGGAATCAACGTCATTCAAAAATCTGTAACGTATCCTCTTCAACGATGCTGAATCAATGCTGAACGCTGGAATCAAACTCTGACTACATTAACAAAATTCTTCCCATAATCCCAGCCTGTTTTCTTGCCATATCTAAAATGGAAAACCTGTGCATTATACCTTAGATATTCTGCTTGACTTACCTGTTATCCCACACTTATTCGATTCTACTCCACTCAACAACAACCACAATACTTTCCAAATTCCTATCATATAGCACCACTCTTGCCACAATCCCTTCCATCTTCCAGCTCTAACCCCACCATACAACAACCCCACAAACGCCCAGTGGCAGCAGACCTCATTTACATTACTCCACTACAAAAACAAATGACAGCAAAACTGTCCCCCATTCATCCTAATCACCCTATTAAATGTTTACTCCTGGGATACAAGATCAATCCGGAACAAAATTTTCATTCATCCTGGATCTTCATAAATGACCAATACCCCCAAAATACTGTGTCCTAACAGGAAAACCTGGTTATCTGGAGGTCCCAACACTGTTCCTGTATTAATCAGCTGCTGACCCTCCGCTAACTACCAAATATATACCACTGCCCAGAGATGCGACCAAACATATGGGGGGATGGGGTGGTTCTAATCAATAGCAAAAAAAAAAGAATTTAGATGGCAAGTCTCACATAACATGTAAGAACATAGAGGATATGGGATTATACTAATCATTTCAGAACAAAACATTTTTCCATCACTCTTTTATAACAGACCACCATTATCCTCACCAGAACAACCTCCCATCATACTGGAAACTAGCATGTATCTCACCCGCCCCAAAAAACAAAATTCCACATTCATCCTTGGAGATTTCAACTTACCGATTCACCTCCTTAAGGCTTCCATGCCACCCACTTTTCTAAAATGCTTAACAAAATGGTTTGATATTTTCTTCCTTCAAGTGGGTAACAGACCATCCCCCCCCCCCCCCCGCCCCATAGACAAGGGGGAATATTTTTAGACCTGATCCTTTCCTCAAAACAAATATTCCTGAAAGACATAAACTATTCCACTTCCTACCAACAGCCACTCCTGTTCCTTGGATGGATTCCATTTTTCTGATTTGCATACAATCTTCCTGCCATACCACTCCATACCTGCCCACTGAGTCCAAACTCCAACTCCTTAAAAAACTTCAAACAATGATGGACCAAGGGGAGACCTTTTTGAATACCTCCCTCCCCCACCTTAGGACAACCTCTCTCACTGAACCTAATGAGATCATCCTCACCTGGAAATTACTCTTTTTCCAGTGCCCGCACTAGCGACCCCCCCCCAACCCCCATGCTCCCAACCCTAACTCAAAAACCTGCCGAAACCATGGTTGTTCACAACGTAGAATTAAAATTGACTAAAAAGAAAAAAAAAATTTGCAATAAGCTTGAAGATAAAAGGCGACACACTAGACTAAAAAAATGAGAATAAATTCCTCCATGCTCCACCCTTAAAATACCAGATTATTACAGGATAGTTCATTTAAAGATAAGCGGAAGAAAGAAAAAAAAGAAAAACAAAAAGAATACCATGCATCCCTTCCTCTCCAAATCTCTCAACAGGCTCACGGAGGAACTCTTCTCCCATTGTAAGATCCTAAACTAGAACACTCACTCACTGTATGACAGAAGGAAAGTAAGTATCCACCTCGAAATATTAGGCAAAACGATTATATGGAGAAACTCAAATATCCCATAAATCCACAAGCCTGCCACACTCCTGCCCCTATCCTCTCAATAATTCGTCACTGACCCGTTACTAAACACCATATGGGCCCGACATTCCACTGAATCGAGCTTAGAATCAATTAAAAAAACCAAAGCCCCAAAGTATTTATCAAGTTGCATAAGTTACAACCACCTCCCCAACGGAACCCCCCTGCCCAGTTGGCTGGCTGAAATAAACTAAAGATGAGCTATCCCAACAATACTGAGAAAATTAGTAAAACACTCCTTCCACCCAAGGGTAAATATTGGCGATCCCTCCTAAAACAAGCCCATAATCACCAACCAAGGCTTAAAAACTCCATCCACCTATAGTCAAAATAACTGCCCAAGTCATTAAGACCCATATCGAGTCGACCCTTCCTAAGTGAAGGTCATTATTGAAAACAAAAGTGGGGGTTACTGAATCAACTGCTCGGCTTTTGTTGTTTCTCAGTTGCCCCGTGATGAATGCAACAACATGGAGTTTAGACATCACCACAGCCAAGAGTACCCTTAGTGCTAACTTTATCGTTTCAGACCAATCTTATATGAGGGACTATAGTCCCAACAAAAACAATGCATTTATTACTAGTGTTCCTGGAAAGCTGCAATCCACATTTGATAGTAATATTAGTTAATAAATCATAACATACAAACGTATATTGAAAGCATACATAGTAACATAGTATATGATGGCCACGATAAAGACCAGTAGGATCCATCCTAGTGCTGCCCAGCATGGCGGCTAAGAGCAGGTGTGAACCTGAAGCTCCATGCATGGTCCACCCCTCGCAGCAGCCTGTGTTTGAAAGTGTGTACCAACCGACTCCGTGTAGAGTCACCCTGATTGTGGTGAACGAGATTAGTTATGTTTAGTTTGACTTTATCCTGATTTGACTATAAAAGGGATCCACACTGAAAAGTACAGCACAAGTAGTAATAATGGGCGTGTCTGTTGCAGTTTTGAATTCCGAGTCACTGTCTTTGCCCCCACCATTTCCAATTGGTTCAGAGGGCCACATTCCAAGCATTCACCCACCCTTTCATGTGAAAAAGTATTTCCTGACATTGGCATCTTCAGTTTACCCTCTTGCAGCTTCATTGTTATTGCCGCTATAGTTTTACAAGCTTCCCTGGTCCTTTGGAAGAGGTTTGTTTTGTTTCATTAATACTCTTTACAGTATTTGAATGTTATGAATCATATTTCCACTGTCCATACTATCTCCTCCAGAGTGTTAACATATTTAGGTCTTCACAAGCCTCTACTCATAATGTACTCCTGGATTCGCAGGCTCCAAATCATTGTGGTCCACTTCCTATGAACCCACTTTTCAGTCTATTTTTATATACTTTGCGAGAAGTACTGGTCTTCCCATAAACTGAAACACAAAATATGTCAAAGTGAGGCATCACCAATGACTTGTACAGTGGAATTAGTACCCTCTTCCTTTCAGCTGGCAGGAATCCTCTTTGTATGCAACCCAGAATCCTTCTGGTTTTTGCTACCGCCTTGTCCAAATGTTTTGGCCACCTTGAGATTCTCAAGAAACAATCGCTCCAAGGTCCTTCTACTGGTATCCTTGCACACCAACCTCTTGCCCCATATCCAATACAATTTCCCTTGGAATTTTGCTTCCCAAGTGCATGACCACTGCACTTCTTCTTACATTAAATTTTAACTGCCAAGCATCAGGACACATTCTTCCAGCTTTTGTAGAGCTTTCCTTAGGTGATCCCACTCCCTCAGGGGAGTCCACTCTGTTGCAAATTTTTCATGCCATCTGCAATAAAAGCCAGACTTTTCCATTCAGACCCTCCACAATATCATTCACAAATACATTGGGAAACAGTATCGTCCCCCAAGGACTGAACCCTGGGGCATCAACGCTAATCACCTTTCGTTCATCTGAGTGAGTTCCATTTACCATCACCTTCTGTTTCATCTGGTCAGTCAACCCAATTTCTGATCCAGTTCATCACCTTAGGGGACCCATCCTCAAGCTACTGAGTTTATTGATAAGCCTCCTATGAGGAACAGTATCAAAGGCTTTGCTGAAATCTAGGTAGAATCATATCCATCGCTTGCCCCTTGATCTAAATTTCTCTGGTCACCCAGTTAAAGAACTCAATCAGATTTGTTTGGTCAAGATCGTCCTTTGGTAAAACACCATGTTTGTCTTGAGTCATGCAATCCTGGTTGGTTTTCGAGAAAGTCCATTATTTGCTCCTTTCAGGAGTGCCTCCATTTTTTTTCCCACCACCGAGGTAAAGGCTTAAGGCCTGTTAGGTTTGTCACCCCTCCTTCACTATATACCACTGTTGTGAAGATGTACCCATCAGCCCTTCCTTCAGTCCTGTGGAACTTTTCCAGTCTCCAAGGATCTATAATAAACATCCAGTAAAGTCCCTTCAAGAACACTCTCTGCGCTCTTTCAGTATCCTGGGATGTATACCATCCGGTCCCAATGGCATTGGTACATCTTCAGTTTTGGCAAGTTTTTTCTAACACAACATCTTCTGTGAAATGGTGTGGTAATACTTTCCGTACCCATTTGTATATTTGTCAATAACCGGTGGTCCTTCTCCAGAGCTTCTCTCTTAGTTAAAAACAGAACAGAAGTAGTTGTTTAGCATGTTCGTTTTTTCAGTATAACTTTCCCACAAATCTGTTTCTTACTACTTTTGAGTCCTGAAATTATACCTCTGATTTTATCCTCTTCTCCCAAATATACCTAAAACGGTTTTGTTACCAATACTTCACATCTTGTTGCAATCCTTTCTTTCTGTCTTTGATTTTGACTATCACTTAATGTGCACTTTTATTTCTTTTAGTTTTTTATCCTGTGTTTGCGTTCTATTCAAGATTTTCCATAAAGCAACGGTGGAAGAGAAGGAAATTTTTAAATTGATGGCTTTCGGACCAAGGCTACAAACTATTGCAGGCCAGGTATGGGATATTTTCTCGCGGCAAGATGCGGGTTTACTCTGCATAACCAAACGCGTGACATTCGCAGATCCAAAGCTGCTGCGTGCCCTACAATTGAAGAGTCAAAAAAGAAGCATCTGGTTATGCGGGATTTGAGGCGCACGGGGGATGTCCGGGGGGAGGGGTATCTAAATTTAGTAATTGGACCCTTCTGCTGGATTGCACTCCAATTTCCAGGGTCACACAGGCGCCATCAGGCTACCTCGGTAGTCCTTTCTATTATGCAAGGGGAAGGGCCTCTCAGATGTCTTGGCGGGTCAAGCATCCCCCAAGCAGAAGTACTCCTTTTTTGTCCTTCGCCAACACGGCTCCCACCTCCCCATATAGATTTACGTGCCTTATTTCCAAGACCTTGTTGTCGATGAGTCGTTTTAAGGCGGATATGATGTGCAGCACATTATCTTTGGATCATGCGGCTATTTTTAACCTTTTACTTTGACGGTATGGGGAAGTTTTGGAGGCGGGGAATGTCCTAGTTTTAGAGTATCCCTGTTAGGGGAAAAAGCTTTTCAGGAATATATGTGGGGGAGGCATTAAGGAATTATTTGCCAAAAAATCAACCGGGAGATACAGCGGGGTGAGCCTCGGTGGGAAGCTTTCAAAGCTTTCACCCGGGGGCTAAGGTCACGAGTTTTTCGATTGGTCTGAAGCGTGTAAAGAAGGCAAAGCTGGTTGCCTTAGATGATCAAATTAAGACTAGTGAAAGGTTGCTGATTTCCAGATCTGAGCCTGAGATCTTGCTACGCCTGCAGAGGTTGAGATACCAATACATATCTTATTTTAAGTGAGGAGGATGAGCAGGTCGCTGGGATGCAACAAGCTAAATACTATGGCGAAAGTATAAGCGAGGTAGTTAGATTAGCGAGTATGCGGAAACCCCGGTCCTTAAGAAATAGAATTGCGGTTATTAAGGGGAAGTCTCAAGTAGAGCTGACGAAGAGTTCGGAGATAGCAGAAGCTTTTGCGCTCCTTTTATGAAACCTGCATGGATCTGAAACAGAATGTGATATAGAGTTAGTTGTTCAGAAGTTGATTGCAGCTATGTGCAACACCCAACCCTCACCTCAGGCCAAGTGTTAGATTTGGATAAGGGAATGTCTGCTTGTGAAATTCAGGAAGCGTTAAAAGCATGGGCTAAGGGGAAAGCGACTGGGCCGGCCAGATGGTATTCCGTCTGAATTTTATCAACTTTTTGAAATAGAGTTATATACCACATTTGGTGAAATACTTTATTCAGCTTGATGAGCAGTTGCCTACCAGTGGTTCCTTTAACGATGCCACAATTATGGTCTTGGAAAAAGGGGTTCGGGACCCCCTCAAAGTAGAAAAATATCAGCCAATTTCTTTATCTGAATTCTGATTATAAAAGTTATGCGGGCGGGTTCTGGCGCGTGAGACTGGTAACAAGTTATCCCAGATCTGATTCATACGGATCAATGTGGAGGGCCCCGGCCGATCAACGTCTGACAACGCTCGGCTTCTATTGTTATCAGAGCCATGGTGGAGGGTTAGTGAGTCTCCGCTGGGTAGGCCTCTCGTTGGACACAGAAAAGGGCCTTTGACCGGTTGGAATGGGCTTTCGGTACCAGACCATGCCATGGTTTGGCTTCGGAAACAAATTTATGCGGTTAATCCGAAGTGTTTTATACACTAACCCCCCCAGCCACGCATTTTTGTAAACAGTACCAAATGTCAGCTGCGTTTCGCCCTTCAGAGGGGCATGAGGCCAGGCTGCCACGTATCCCCGCTATGGTTCAATATTGCCTTAGAACCTTTGGCCCTTTTGATTCTGCACTCTAAAGAGATGTCAGGAGTGGCAGGTCCGGGACTTGCATGTCAAAATATCTGCCTATGCGGATGACCATGCTGTTATTTACACACCCCTCCTTGTTAGAGGAAATTTTAAAGGTAATAGGTAACTATTCCCAGTTATCCGGGGTATCGGAATAAATTGGTCGAAATCTACGGCGGGTCCCATTGAAATAAATTGACATTTAAAGCTATGATCGAGCCGTTCCTTTTGTTTGGACATCAGAAGCGATTTAATACTTAGGGTGGTGAGATATAGATATAATTTGGATGAGACTGTGAAGGTAAACATTAAAAGTCCATTACAGGAAATGGTGCAGCAATTTACGATACAATGGTCCTCCCATACGGTTATCGGGGTGGGGTAGAGTAGAGTCCTATAAAGATGGTATTGGCCCCAAAGATTACTTATATATTGGAGAGGTTGCCTGTCTATATAACAGTTAACTTTTACAGAAACTAGCGAGAGAACTCAGTCTAGTTTTGTGGCAGGGTTAAACCTCCAAGGATTGCATTTAGGCAGTTAAACTGCCAAAGACAAAGTTTTTGGAGGGGTTCAAATTCCAGATTTTCAAAACTATCATCAAGCGTTTAACCTCAAACAAGGAGCGAAATAGTTTTTTTCAGAGGACAAAGGGGGGAGGCCAACGTGGTTTGATGGTTAGAGGAACATATTGTTGCACCTAACCCTGTACCCGTGTTAATTGGAATGACGGTGACAGATGTATTCAGGGTTGGTCAAAATAGTTCGTAGCACACAAGAAGCCGGTAGGTTCCTGGAACAAAGGTTGGGTCTTGTAGACCCCCTTCGTTGCAGATGCCGGTAGGGTTTAATACCCATTATTAAAATTGGGCAAAAGGTGGTAGCTTGGAAATCTTGGCAGGTCGTGGCATATGGAGTTTAGGTCAAATCAGGATGCTCAAAATTGGAAGCCTTTTGAGAGGGTACCCCAGGAGTTTAATTTCCCTAAACCATGCTACTTCCATGGCTGCAGTTAGTACATTGTTTATCAGAAGGCAAAAATCAAAGCGGAAACGTTATCCCACGAGTGGGCAGCTTTGGGAATAATAGACGCTTGCACAGCGGGGAAAGGGATAAGCTCAAATTTCTATGCTGTACTTAGAGATGGGACTTCGTCTGGCCGTTTTTTGGGGCCTGTTCGGGGGTTGGGAAAAGTTTGGGAAAATGATATCGAGACTCCAGTGTCACAGTTTAATATGGGAGCGGGTATGGGAGTAGGGTAGCGCAGAGTCTCAAGAGGTGGCGGCGATAACCCAGTCCTTATTTTTCTTGACTCCATCGGGCATATAGCAATCCCGTGAGGATGTCTAAGTGGGATACGAAGGCGGGTAACAAATGTTGGTCCTGCGGTGAGGCTCCGGGAACTTTAAAAGACATGATGTTTAGTTGCCCACATGTTCACGAGATTTTGGGTGCAGGTTTGGCGGACAGGGTTCAAAAGGTAATATATCTTAATGGACTAGGTCTATATGGAGGACCATTCTCTTGCACTCCAATGATAATCGGCTGAAGTGTATCAAAGGATAAAGGTCGTATCTGTTCATTTAATATGTTTAGGTGTTGCCATAACAAGTGATTGTAACTTGTTGAACGGACTCACACAAATTTGGACGTTATTTTGTGGGGGGCGGTGGAACCTGCTATGTTTGTTATGTGAGACATTGAAAAATGCAAGATAAAACTGGATTGGGGGCCATGCTCAAAAAAAGAGGGATATCAAACAACTCCAGGGAGTGCAAAGAAGGAACAAGCTAACGTTACAAAACCTCCTGGCCAAAGATAAATCTGGTGGTCTTTGGACGAGTTTGGCAGCTTTGCAAAAATAGTCTTAGGCATGTTTAGCATGTAAGAGTGTTTTCCTAGTCGTGGCTGGAATCTCCAGTTCGGGAGATTAATGTTTGGTCAAGCGGTATCACAAGGAGACGGGGGGTGGGGGGGGGGGTGGGAAGGGGCGTACACGAAGTGGGAGGGTTGCTGGGGTGGGGGGAGGGGATTAGAGTGGGTTAAGATGGATTGTGTTTTGTAATTGAGTATTTATGAAGGATGTTGGTGGTGGGAAGTTGTCATAAAGTATCAAATAAAAAAAAAAAAAAAAAAAAAAAAAAAACAACATATAAAAAGAAAGGCAGGCCAGGAGGAATCCGGGTCTGGATTGCTGAGGAGATTTCAGGGCATTAGCCGAGGTAGATCTGTGAGGTCCATCGCGCATAAAGAAAGGAGTATTTAGATCACCATTGGGACAGCAAGATGGATGAGTGCCATCATAATGGACGGGATTGGATATCGATAGAGAGGAAAAGGAAGCGGACCCAAGACCAGTCTCCTTGGGGATAACCACCAACCTGAGAGCGGGATGAGCCAGCAGTAGGGAGGATCCACCAGAAACTAACAATGAAAGAAGCGGATGGGAGATGAATAGGATGAACAAGGATAGTTACAGAGCTTACCTTAAAACCAGCGCGTGGACAGGGTAATTGAGGCGAAGAAAACGGTTGGGGTCAACAGTGTCGAAAGCACGTCCACAGAGAGGTCCAAAAGGGCATGAGGACTGAATAAAGCCCACTTTGATTTAGCCAGGAACAAGTCATTGGAAGACTTTGGCAAGAGCCGTTTCAGAAGAAATGTACGATGACGAAAAACCGAGATTGTAAAAGATCCAGGAGGGCCTGCGTGGAGGAGGAAGTCAAAGGCAGCGGCGAGAAATTGCGAATTCCATAGCAGTTTAGGACTATGAAGGGGAGGCAGCGGAGATGGTGTCGTAAATTACACACACTTTGGGAATGTGTACTAAACTGCAGGAATTGTTTAGCAGCTACCATATGGCATATAAAAAAAATATCTTGTGGCAGCTGCGGCAAAAAATGTGCAGATATCTGCAGGCAAGTGTACTATCCAGATATCATGCAGGGATCGTGGGTGTACCGTACAGGAGCAAGGGGAGGAAAAAAGAGCATATGCATTTTGCTCTGTCTCCCCAACCCCCCCCCCCCCCCCAATCCCCCCCCCCCCCCCCCAACCCCCCATCACTTGCCAACGAGATTGCCAGTTCCCACCTCCCATGGATCCCCTCTTAGCACCCCTACATCTAAAGGCTGCCGGTGCCACAGACTGGGTGATACGTGTCACCAACAATAGTGTAAGACATGCCCACTCCCTCTTTCCAGCCACACCCAACCCCAGATAGCTCTCAAACCCAGTGGATAAACGGCTTCCATTGTTGTGTGGGGCCAGGCACCTCCCCCTTTGAGACTAAGTTTTCCACCAATAGCCAGTCAGTCCAAATACCCTAACCCTCTCTCCACAGAACACAAAACTCATGTCTACGCTATTTATAGATCAGAAAACCCATGCCTCAGCCACGCCCAACTGACCAAGAAAAATCCTGGCTAGGCCTATAATAAACAACCCAAATAGAGGCGATGCGAACCAACAAATACCCCTCTTATCACAGAAAAGCACAAGAATATATGAAAAACAAGTGGATAGCAAGAGATGTTACCTATCTAGCAAGATACACAAAAGCTTAACTGCAGAGTTCTGAATGTAGAAGTGCTGGCTATAGAGAAAAGGCAATCAAAGGTGTTAAACGCAGTGTTTGAAGCAAACTCACCCGTTTGAGGCTGGCCTGTTGTCCGGTGTTACAGGATGGAGGCCAGCACCAGGTCAGGATGATAAAACTGATCAATGAAGGGCCTTTTTTCTGCCCACCACTGAAATTTTTCTATCTGTGACATGCCCATGGGCGAATCCCAAACCCTGCAGACAGCAGAGGAGCTGAAATAGCTGATGACTATGTCCAGAAGAGCCAATGACGGCCCTGCAGGGGTTGGAAAAGCTCGTGAGCAGTTACCGGCTCTACTGGCCATGATCGATGACTGCACAGCCTGCCAAAAAAAATAAGTTACTAAGTTTGCTGCACAGATGGATGAATATAAAAAAGGGGCAGTAGATAACCTTTTTTTTTTGGCAGACTGTGCAGTCGCCCAGTTCTCCTGGCCCCCCCAAACTTTACCACTTCTAGGAATGGAAAACAGGGGTGTGGGCAAGGGGGGGGGGGGGGGGAGGTTGAAGGGTGGAAGTCGGGGGTGGGAGGGGACAGCAGGAGGGGGCTGGCGTGGGGAGAGAAGGGAGGACTGAATGTAGGGGATAGTAAGTGAACAGGGTACAATGTACATGTTCAAAAGGCCATACAGGTCCTGCCATACACACACATGCAGGCACCCCCCCATCGGTACCATACAGACACCATACCCACACCGGTGGCCCTCCACCACACACACGCACCTTAGGCACTCCCAATTTTTGCACTGCACACTACAGGCACCAACTCCTCAACACCACTTCACACCTATTAGGCAGCCAAATTCTCCACCACACCAACACTAGGCACCCCACCTGCACATCACACACACACACTATAGGCACCCCACCTCCATATCAACACACACTTCACCACCATCCCACATACACACCAGGCACCCCAAATTTCCACAACACACACACACAGACACTCCAATCGCCTCACCACACAAACGACACACACCTCACCACCATACCACAAACACAACAGGCACTACATTTCCACAACACACACCACACAGGGACACTCCATCTCCTCACCACACAAACCACACACACCTCACCACCATACCACAAACACACAGGCACTCCATTTCCACAACACAGACACACAGGACAAACCCATCTCCACACCTCACAAACACAACACACCTCACCACCGTACCACATACACACAGGCACCCCAGTTCTACAACACAGACACACCACAGACACTCCATCTCCGCACCCACAAACACACACAATATACACACACCACCTCACATACGCACATACTCTCACACACATCAAAAACACACATATATACCCACACACTCACATACTCTCTCTCTCTTCTCTCTCTAACACACACACACACCCGGACACGGTAGTTTAATGGGTCAGTGCGGGTGTGGAAAGAGAGGAGGAAGAGGAGTTGGGCCAATGCCTTTTGTGGCCTATTAAGAGGCAGACTTGTTAAGCTTTTTATCATGGGAAAATAGGAAAGCAGGTTTTTTTAAATTAGGCCCTAAAATCTAAAAAAGTAACTGTGATACACCTTTTTGAGGGGGGAGGGCATGCACTGTGACCTTGAGTTTGGCTTAGGGCGCCAACACTTTGAATCAGTTCTGAGGCTGGCCCTGATTAATTCACAATATGCTTGGTGTTGAGAGGGATTTTTTTCTCATATAGGAAGTTTTATGGGGAAGGTTCTGGCTGGCCACAGGTTGTTGGGGAAGGGGCCAGGGGCGGTTTCGTGTGGATGCAGAATATATGTTTGGAGTTAATGCCATCTAGGAGAGAATATGTGTGTTGGAGGGGACTGCGAAGGGGGACTGTGGCTGAATAGCAGCTGAAGAGTGGCACCCTTTGTACCGCCCGCCCCCCCCCCCCTTGGTATAGGCCTGCAGATCCTGCACGGTTGCCCTCTCTGCCAGTATTTTGTAGGGGTGGGGCATAGCCCGGTTTTTCTCTTTAAAAAATTTTATGCAAACCCCTATTTGGAAGAGTTCTAGCATTGTAGAAAAACCTCTGTACGGATGATACGGGTTAAAATAAAACAAAAAAATTATATCGGCATATTTAATGCAACATTTACATGGAAAATGAAGAAGAAACTTTGACACCCTCCAGGACCACAGCTTTTAAATGCTTGGCCTAAAAGGCCTTGTGCCTAACTTGTGTGATCCTTGAGTAATCAGGAAATATAGAACGTTTGACCCAGATATAGTATCATTTTTACAGCAAAATAAAGTCTTTATATAGCAAACTCTCTACAAGGACTCTAAGGGGTATGTTTACTAAACTCCGTTGGCTGATGCGGGTTCCCGTTAGTGTGCGTGTGCCATATAAGGGGTTTGTGGGCGGTTCAGGAAGAAAGAAAAAAGAAAAAAACCCGACCGTACGGGTGTGCGTCGCGTAAATGTGCGGGGGGCCCACATTTAGCGCGTGGGAAGGCTAAGGTGGGGCGATGCTGCAGAACCAAACAACAGAAGAGCGTTTAGTAGAAAACACAAACAGGGAAGACAATGACCTATGGTGCAGGGGCCATGGGTTCAAACCCCCCATTGCGCTCAATGAAAACGACCAAGCTCGACCGGCATCCAATTTTATGGGCAAAAGTGGTGTAGGAGGTATATTGATTATGGGCGGCAGAAGGCTGCGCACTCTTTTTTTATACGGCATGAGGCGGCGCAGTGTTCATTGTGGGTGGCAGATGGCGGCGCGCTGTTAATTTTGTGCGCCACAAGACGGCGCGCCGATGGCTACAAGGCTGCGCGCTGCTGCACAAACACAGGACCAGAGCCACAGCACAATGGTGAAGACACTGAGTAATGGTGCAGGGACCAGGGGTTCAATCCCTCACAATGGCCAGTGAAAAAGGCTAGCTGAGGCAGTATGTTATATGTTGTGGAGTGCTGTAGGAGGCTTTTTAATTTTATTTTGTGATAACTACTAGCAAACGCACTCTCACAGCATATTAATATAAGGCAGCCCATAAGGCACATGTTACAGTGCACCGTCCGCCAAGGCACCCTAGAATGTCCCCTATAGGGCAGCATGTATGTTGCGACACAGGATAATGTATAGTGCACCCTATATGGCATGGCAACAGTAACGTGCCCTATAGGGCGCCCCATTTAAAGCACCCTCAGAGGGCAACCTTTATGGGTTTACAGTACGCTGAGGGTGGTATTGATGGTCGCAACATAGGTATAGTAATTCAAAATAAATCTGTGGACAACCATATCACATAAACCCCACTGTGGGCTTGAACCCATGATATCTTGGCTGCACAGGCAGGGAACATAAACATTAGGCTCCAGCTCTACAGCTGGAAGCAGCCCCTGGCGGGCTGCAGATAGCCTGTACGTCACCTCACTGACAGTCTGCTGTTTGTTGAACCCACCGTACCCATGATGCACGGCACATGCAAATCAGATGTCCACGATTTTAGAACACAGGATGGGAAATGCACCCCTAAAGCTCCCCGGCCTGTGAGGGGGAAGTGTCCGTGTGCACCCACACAGCACCTCGGCCTGGTAGGGTGTCCTGGAGTGGGTGGAACCAAACGGCAAAGAGTAGCTAAACCACCCTCAAATTGTTGCGGTTACTGTGCTCACCCTGAGTGTGAGATGTTGCGCCCAGGACCAGGTCCACAACACCAGGCATAGCCGAATGTGGCCATGTTGGAGCTCCAAAGCAGCAATAACCTGTGGAATAAGTAGGTGCTGCATAAACCAGTGTTTCCCAACCCAGTCCTCAGTGAACGCCAGGCCAGTCAGGTTTTCAGGATATCCCTAATGAATTTGCATGAGATATATATGCATTAGAGATTAGCTGCCAACCTGAGAGGGTGTTGGGCCTCCAGGGCTGGATAGAGATCCTGCCATAACCTGTCATTAAGATGTGAGTGGCAAGGTACAGATGTGCTAGACATCAAAAAGTAGATAGAAAGGTCCACATTCTCCTGACTTCTACCACCACAAAATATTGATATTAGACACTCTTTGGTGGTGAGTGAGAATCGAGGAGGAATGTGACACGTTCTATCTCCTTCGTGTCTAGGACATTTCTGTAACATTGGACACTCACAATCGTAAATGACAGAGGTGTACGGGGGCAACAGGGGTCTCCAAATCCAGCCCCTGGAGGGCCACAACCAGTCAGGTTGGCAAGCTATCTTAATGCTATTATAATCTCAGAAAATTCATTATGGGATTATCATGAAAACCTGATGGCATGGCGTGTACCAAGGACTGGGTTGGGAAACACTGGCATAAACATTTGGAGATCTTCTGTCTGGCTAAGTTATGTGGGGACCCACCCACCCCATGGGACCCCACCCGGTGGATAAACAACAGGGCTTCCCCCCCAACAGATCCCCACCCGATGGCAGTAGAGTGGACCATCAAAACCCCAGTCCCTGCTAGGGAACAGACACCCTACAGGGCAGTCAAAGCAGCTCCACACACATCCAATAACACAAGATCAGACAGGACATTATGGGCCGTGGATATTCAAAGAACGCACCCCACCACTATCTGATATTCACCTGCAGCAAGCCATCAGCCACTGTACCCTGCAAGGCAACTCCATCACAAACTCATATCAGCTGGTGAAATCAGGTTCTGCTGGCTGGTCCTGATGACATGCATGCACCCACAACTGGGGTGGCAAGCACACACAGACAGATAAGTCCATGTAAAGAGGTCCCCACAGGGACACCCATACATCATCACCATGGGGAGAATCACAATATAGCAACTATGGTGGGTGCCTAGCCATGCTTGAGCCGTCACCTGCACACTCAGGGGGTGAGAGTGATACCCACAAGCAGCACATACAGAGGTCACCCTTGTCTGTGTAGGTGGTGGCCGGGCACTACCATGCCCCTGCCATGCCCTTATGCCCTGTGCAGCTGCATCCTGGTCAGTTCCAACTCTGGTGTCCCCCCCCCTTAGTTATAACCCATGCGTCCCTTGGCTACTCATTATGCACATTGGCAGGCCAATAACTGGCAACAGTGTTCGGCAAGTGTGGGCTGTGGAAGGGGCCATGCCAGCCAACACCCCCCTGTATAGACAGACACCAATTCCACACCTAGGCCATCATTGGTGCTACATATTGAAGGAGGTAAATTAGCCTTGCCACACCAAACCGGTGGCTGGGCACGGCAAGGCATGGATATGGCTACGCAGTTAGTACTTCATGGGGGTCATTTCCCCCCAGGGTGGTAAACACCGTCAGAGGCAAGGGCTGGATCACGCACGCAAACACCCAAACAGATTGTTCGGGATGGGGTCAACTAGGCAGTATTTTGCGTTAAACGTATGGATATCTATCTGCCAGTACTCCTAGCAAGCGTCTCAGAGCTGTGACTTACCGTATACCTCAGGTGTAGGGTTTCCATTGCTAGGGTATTGCCGAGTGCTTAGTATTGGGAGATGCACGCCAGGGTCCAATGGTCTGACTCTCCAGGGAGACATTGGCCAATGGGGGGGGGGGGTGTCCATGTGGGTTGTGGGGTGTGGGTTGTGGGTGTAGTCGGCCCACTGTATGGCTGCTGCTTTTACTAACGGCAGAGAGTTCCTCAACTCCAGTCCAGGTGTGCATCACACTGATCGGGTTTTACCTGCTGTTTCCTCATGAATATATGCATGAACTACATCTACATGCCATGGGGGGTGGTGCATAGATATACAGCACAGGCATTTGTAAATGAGTGGCAGCATGGACCCTGGACTGGTGTGTGGCCCACCAGGACTGCAGTTGGGAGATTCTGCTCTAGGTACTACTTCCTGCCCTGTAACATGGTTGGTCTGTGCTCAGTGGGGTAAAAGATAGACGTAGAGTAACCCATTGCATAGTGGCCTCTCCACGAAAGGTTTGTCCCTTACTATCACTGTGTAGCTGGGCGGAAAAAATATTGTGGGAATGATTGGCAGTAGCCCCAGCTGGGCTTTTGAACCTGTGACCTTCTGTTCTTGTATGCACTGTCTCGTGTGCACTGGCACCACCTTGTAGCCACAAGAGTGGCTGGATTCCCTGGAATGTCCATGCCTGGTGGATTCCGGCAGGGCCTGTGTGTTGCAGTGGACTGTGGCCAGGCCTGGCACATGGCTTGGCCTCTTCTGTCCTCTTTGGCTAGTCTGCCACTGCCACCCTGCACGCCATGTACTCGTGCGCCAACATGCTGGCCATGAGGCTTTCTCTCAGAAAAAGCCGATGACCTGATTGCAATGTGGCAGTACGGGGACTGGCATTTGGGGGGACTTGGCTGTAGGTTTAGCCCATTGTTGTGGTGTGTGTGTCGGTGTGTGGGTAACATATGGGTGTTTCCCCAATGCTTATGTTTCCTGCAATACAGGGGTGTCTGCGCCTATCTTTGTTTTAGTGGTGGGTTAAAAATATATGGACGGGGCTGGCAAGTGCCCCAGCTGCGGGATTTGAACCTCTGGCCTTCTAGTCCTAGAGGTCCCATGGCTATGTCCTCTGCACCACACTATGTCCACAGAGACCAGTGCAGCCCCCGTGATTTGGGTAGTAGTAAAACCTTGGGCAGGATGGTCGCTCACAAACCCTGCTGTATGCATTTTTATATTTACTGTGGGCTCCTTCACCCTGTGTGGTGACCAAACGTGCAAATAAAACCCGGGAATGACCCACGGGAACAAAGGGGGAAAACATATACCGCAAAAGCTGGTCAAACAGTGATATTAATGTCAAACCTAGATTAAACACTCCCAGGACAGCCTCTTCCCAGAAAAAAGGGAAATGTTTTTTGGAAACCCGCGGGTTTTCTCCTCTCGGTACACCTTTCCATACTCATTTTATTTCCTTTTTTTTGGAGCTTTTCCTGGGTGTGTTATCGAATGTTTTGCCCATCACTATAACTGTTCCCCAACTGAATTACTATTTTTCATATTTTTGTGGTGGTCATTTTCTAATTTATAATTGGCACCTGTTTGTGCTGGTGCACATGTATCACACTGCTCACGTTTTGCAGGTTCCTGCCTCCCCGGTTTTGCTGTACATATTGCTGACGGAAATGGTTCTCTCTTCCCTTTAAATGCATTCTAAACGCGAGTGATTCACTCGCGCTATTTTTTTTTTGGAAATTCACCGCCCGATAATGTTCGGGGCGGCCTCTCCCCTCCCCTTCCCCGCCCATTAACCCCTTCTCTCCGCCACCCACCAGGGGCCTTCCTCCGCCCTCCATTAGCCTTTCCACGCCTCTATCGGACATTTTGCGGGCACGTACTTGTGCGGCAGACCCGTTTACTTGTGACGCGCAAGTGTGGCGGGGCTTCATCGCTACATTTGCGGGGGCGTTTAAGCGCTCATTAAGTACCGCTTTTATGTGCCGCTATTTGTTGGCGGCGTGCTAATTAGCGGTTTATAGTAAACATGCCCCTTTGTCATTTTCAGATGGGAAAACCCATGATTCACAAAAATACGTTGAACCAAAACCGGAGTGTACAAGCTTCACTGCATCTCTCTTCTTCTCCTCAAGTTAAGAAATTTTGTCCTCTAGGCACTAGCTTTTTCCAAAATGATTCTTTGCTCAGCATGGGGTCTTGAGAAACATGTCATTTTTTAAGGGTTAATATTTCATTTTCAAGAGATGGCTTGTTCAATGAGTTAATTTTTACTGATAGGCCAGCGGGCAGTTTTCTTTAATGTCCACATCTACTTTGAATGGGGTTACTTTGAATGACAAAGTTTTTTACTCCACAACTGTGTTCCAATTTTTTGGAATTCACAGAATCTATTTGCGAGTTCCTGGATAACAGAACAGATTTCTGTCACATACTGCTCGTTCTGAAAAAAAAAATTTGAATATTGTCCCAGTGGTCCTGCGTATTATGAAAATGAATCAAAAGTGTTGGTTTGAAAAGGTCAGTCATCATATAGCTCAAATTTGCTCTTCTAGGATGGAACGGTACCTCATCTCGCCCAATGGCATTTGTTTTTACCTTGTAGTTCAAGGTTAATATCACTTAGTTCACCTGTAAGTCAGCGGAGGAAATGCAAGATCCACATAAACCACTTCCTCATCTTCCAACTCTGCTTGGTCATTTCCCCCTCTCCTTCAACAAATGTCTTATTTCATTCAGCAAATCACGACATCTTTTCAGAAATTTAATGCCTACTTATGCCACTTTACATCTGTGCGCAAAAAAAAATGATTTCCGCTGCCCCCATCATCAAGTAGTAAGTAGATTGAAAAAGCTGCCTTTGAAGAGATCTTCCACAAACTGAATTTACAGTTTTGAAAGTGATGTCTATGACAGTGTTTGTATTGAGTCTCTTGATTGCCAAAACTTGCTGGTGAATGATGCAGTGGTAAGAAAGGAAATCTGGGAAGTTGTCATGCTATCTACAGAGGGCTATGAAACCGTTAACCTCACCTTTCATTGCTCTTGCTCCATCAGTAGTGATGGAAACAAGTCTATGTAATGGAACATTACACTTTGTCACAAAAGAATGGAAAGAACTGAATATTTCCTGACCGGTAGTTCTCCCTTTTAAAGAAATCATTCCAAGTAGTTCTTCTTTAACACTGAAGTCTTCAAAAACCATCTGGATAAAGACTACTAACTGGGCTATGTCTCTTATGTCTGTAGATTCATCCAGTTGAAGTGAGAAAGCAACACAATTTGAAACATCCTCCAACAATTGTTCAGTTGTGTCTCCACATATCTTTTCTATTAGCCGCACGAGGGTGTTTCTTGACAAATGTACATCTTGTATAGCAGCTATGATCTCTTTCTTATTTTTAAATCCTTCAAAAAGATTGCCAGCTGCTTCAAGAAAACAATCTTTTACAAATTCCCCTTCAGTGAAAGGTTTGCATTTCTTTGCTATCAGGTTGCTGACCTTGAAGGATGCTATGGTTGCATTGACCAAATATGACCTTGGCTTCACCATCAACTGTTGCTGAGTAGCCAATTTCGATTTAAGTTCTTTGAGCTTCAGTTTACGAATTTCACTTTTGGGTGGAAAATCAGCATCAAACTTATTGCTATGCAGAGCCTTATAATGACGTTCCAGATTACCCTTTTTGGGTAAGGATACTGGGGCGTTACAGATTAGACAACAACATTTGTCTTTCACCATGATGAAAAAGTAGTCGATTTCCCATTCAGCATGAAAGTGGTAGGTTTTGCTCTTCGTTGGAACACTCATCTTCATTATACTGGGGTGGCCGGATGTAAGAAGGCCAAATCTGCTAAGTTAGTATAAACACTGGCTGAATCTGGTCCAAAACTGTCACTGTCCCAAAGTATTAAAGATCAACAGGAACTGAAGACCTCTGGATGAAGTGCAATACAAGGACTGGAGATGGCAAAACCACACATACATTTCTAAAAGTAAAAATAAGAATTCATCATACTGGCACCAATAATCAAATACCACCAAACAATCATCAAAAAAACCTCAAACACCTGTCCAGCAAACCAGATAAAATCAAAATATCGCCAAACAAGTTCAAATACCACCACACGTGATTTAATAAATTCTGCACACAGTGTAGAATCAACGCAAAGGCAAGGCAAAATTAAATTGCAGTGTAGAATCAATGCAAAGGCTAGGCAAAATCAAATTGCAGAGGCAAGCAAAAGTCACAGTGATTTGAACCAATTCGAAGGCAAGGCATAGGCAAGTTAGAACAAAATTGTAAAAGCCCGCAAGCGACCAACGACCAGCACACGGCACAACTAATATGGTAAGTGTATTCAGGTACAGCCCGGGCGAATGGATATTGCCCGGTATATAACACACTTCTAAAGAGTGTTGGGGCGGGGGCAGGAATGGGTGATTCTGAGAGGCAGGAGAAAAGGTTTGATGCCGGGCCTGTGGCGTCTCGTCGCGGGGCACGGGCAGTGGCCCCCTGGGGTATACACAAACTAATGGCACAAAAACAACAAGCACCCCCAATACACCCACAGACAAGATTCCTGCAGGCAGGGAAAAAAGACAGGCAAAGGATCAGCTGTGGCGGCAAGCCCTCGGCAGACGAGCTGCCGGCACGAGCTCTCTCCTAGCGACAGGGCGAGCTTCTGGAGAGATGGAGCCAAGTGGGGTTGGTGATCTACCTCTGACCCCTCCGCGATCTACAGGTAGATCGCGATATACCTGTTGGACATGCCTGCACTATATCAACCAACTCACCTTTGTCTACCTGTTTATTCACACATAACAGATTAGTAAGACAAGATCGTCCTTCTCTAAAGTCATGTTGGCTGTCTCCCATTAAGCAATGACTATCTACATGTTCAGCAATTTTGTTCTTTATGATGGTTTCTACCATTTTTCCCGGTACTGAAGTCAGGCTCACTGGTCTGTAGTTTCCCGGATCACCCCTGGAAACCTTTTTAAAAATTGGTGTTAAGTTTGCCATCCTCCAATCTTCAGGTGTTACAGATGATTTTAATGATAGTTCACAGATTGCTAATAGAAGGTCTGCAATCTCATTTTTCAGTTCTTTCAACACCCTTGGATGTATATCATCTGGTCCAGGTCATTTGCTACTCTTCAGTTTATCAAATAGCTGTAATACATCTTCCCGATATATCGATATTTCCTTTAATTCTTCCGCACCTTTAAATAACAGTTCAGTCATGGGTAAAATCCCTACATCTTCCACAGTAAAGACCAAAGCAAAGAATTCATTCAGTCTCTCCGCCATCGCCTTGTCGCCTCTTAGTGCCTCTTTAACCCCTCTATCATCTAATGGACCAACTGACTCTCTCACAGGTTTTTTGCTATGAATGTACTTGAAAAAGTCTTTATTACGCGTTTTTGCTTCCACAGCAAGCTTCTTCTCAAATTCTCCCTTTGCTTGCCTTATCAATGCTTTGCATTTAACTTGCCAGTGCTTGTGCTGTTTCCAGGTTTCATCGTTGGGCTCTTTTTTCCATTTCCTGAAAGTTGCTTTTTTGGCAACAGCAGCCTCTCTGACCTCACCTTTAAACCATGCTGGCAGTTTTTTGGACTTCCATTCACTTCCCTTAAAGCGTGGAATACAGCTGTTCTGGGCTTCCAAGACAGTATTTTTCAACAACATGCAAGCTTGATGTAAGTCTTTAACCTTTGCAACTGCTCCTTTCATTTTTTTATTAACTATTTTCCTCATTTTATCATAGTCTCCCTTTCGAAAGTTAAAAGGTAATACTGTGGATTTCCTTACTATCCCTCCTTCACTAATTAAATCAGACACGATCATGTTATGATCACTATTGCCAAGTGGCCCCAACACCCTTATCTCTTGCACCAGATCTGGTGTTCCTCTAAGGACTAGGTCCAAGATGGCTTCCCCTCTGGTCAGTTCATGAACCAGCTGCTCCAAGAAGTAGTCATTTATTTCATCTAGGCACTTTATCTCCCTAGCATGTCCTGCTGTGACACTGACCCAATCGATATTGGGGTAATTGAAATCACCCATTATAATTACTGTTCTGTAACTTTTGTTAGCTTCCTTGATTTCTTTGAGCATTTCATCATCCATTTGTTCTTTCTGGCCAGACGGTCGATAGTACACCCCCACTGCCATTGCCTTCCCCATTTTACATGGAATTTCAATCCATAGAGATTCTACAGCAAATTTTATTTCCTGCAAAACTTTAATCCTTTCTGACTCAATGCCCTCTCTAACATAGAGCGCAACCCCTCCACCAATTTGATCAGCTCTATCATTATGATATAGTTTGTACCCAGGTATCAGTGTCCCACTGGTTGTCCTCCTTCCATCATGTCTCTGAGATTCCAATCATATCTAACTTCTCATTTAGTGCTATATATTTCTAACTCTCCCATCTTATTTTTTAAACTTCTAGTATTTGCATACAAGCATTTTAGAGAATGTATTTTATTCATATTAATTAGGCTATTGGTAGGCATGGGTAATTTGGGATCTTTAAACTCTTTCTGCTCCATACTCGAGGGCATTTGGGCTACTGTACTCTTTTTTGGAACCTCTCTGCTTTTGGTAGTATCCTTCAAGGATACATTCTTCCGAATCATGCGCTCTTATGCGACTGTCAGTTTTCCCCTATTATGTAGTTTAAAAGCTGCTCTATCTCCTTTTTAAAGGCTAATGCCATCAACCTGGTTCCATCCCAGTTAAGGTGAAGCTCATCCCTTCGGAAGAGCCCCTCCTTTCACCAAAATGTTCCCCAGTTCCTAACAAATCCAAAACACTCATCCTTGCACCAGGGGCGGCCCAAGGGGGGTGCGGGGCCATGTGCGGAGACTCGGTGCGGGGCCTCATTTGCATAAGGTGCCTCATTTGCATAAATATTTGCATAATGTTACCATACACTACTAACTTTTAGTAAACATGCCTCTTAATGAGTATATGGATAAAAAAAGACTAAAAGGTTTCTACATTACTATAATCCAGTACCAACCGCCAGGCACATTAGGAAGTACTATAACCCTGCCCATTTAGAACCCATAGCAAACCTGCCGTATCCTAACAGCACTACCAGGACTCACAAAGCACCATACCCTAACTATCAAAAGACAACACTGCAAATATTAAACCAATACATTTCAGAGAACAATAATACATGACCTACTGGGGAAAGAACAAGTGGCAATGTCAAATAGGAATTACATAAACAGAATACCTCAGCTCAGTTACACATGCAGAAACATAGACCATCACCAAACAAGGAATCACAATTTAGAAACAGGAAGACAATAATTAAACTGGGAACCCCAAAAGCCAAACTTGGAATATACAACAACACTGTAGAAATAAAACTATAAATTAATTTCCTCTTGTACTAAACAAAGCGCAAAAATTAATGATGCACATTTCCCAGAGCTGACATATTCCAGTTAATAAATTCAAAATAAAGAGATATTTTTCTACCTTTTGTGCATTTTTTTCAGTTGCAATTGTTCCAGCCACTTTCTTCTGGTTTCTTCGTGTCTTCTGCTAACTCTCCATCTGCTGTCCATTTGTCCTTTCTTCTGTCTTCTTGTTTTTTTTTTTTTTCCATTCTCTCTCTACATCTGCTTTAACATACTAATCTTTCTCCTTTTGCTCTTTCCTCATTCCTATTTCATCCACTCAAATTGTATCCCTCCATCCACAATCCCCAATTACTCTCCCAAATATCCGGCCAATTGTAGATTTGTCTTTCCCTCCCACGCAAAATATTTTTTCCCTCTCCATTTCACTCTCCCAGCTCCATCCCATTCTAATCCTCCCCCAACATCAGCTCCTTTCTAGTTTCCAGCCCCACCCAGCCTCTGCTCTCTTCGTGTCCCAGCATCAGCCCATTTCCACTCCTATGTCCCCATCAGCCCATGTCCCATCCTAATGCCCACACAGCCCATTAACAGTCCTAATGCCCCCACAGCCCCTTACCAGTCCTAACGCCCCCCCAGCCCATTACCAGTCCTAACGCCCCCCACAGCCCATTACCAGTCCTAAACCCCTATCAGCCTACTTGTAGTCTTAGCCCCCCATAGCCCATTACCTGTTGTAACCCCCCATCAGCCCATTACCTGTCCTAACCCCCCCATAGCCCATTACCTGTCCTAATCCCCCCCATCAGCCCACTTGTAGTCATACCTCCCCATAGCCCATTACCTGTTGTAACCCCCCCATAAGCCCATTTCCTGTTCTAAACCCCCCCATAGCCCATTACCTGTCCTAATCCCCCCATCAGCCCACTTGTAGTCGTACCTCCCCATAGCCCATTACCTGTTGTAACCCCCCAATAGCCCATTACCAGTCCTAATGCCCCCCACAGCCCATTACCAGTCCTAACACCCCCCCCCCACAGCCATTTCCAGTCTTAGCCCCACCGCCCCATAGCCCGTTTCCAGTCCTAATCCCCCCATCAGCCCACTTGTAGTCGTAGCCCCCCATAGCCCATTACCTGTCATAACTTCCCCCATCAGCCCATTTCCAGTCTTAGCCCCTCCATAGTCTATTACCTGTCCTAACCCCCATAGCCCATTCCCAGTCTTAACCCACCCATCAGCCCACTTCCAGTCCGAATCCCCTATAGCCCATTACCAGTCCTACCCCCCCCATCAGCCCACTTGTAGTCGTAGCTCCCCATAGCCCATTACCTGTTGTACCCCCCCATAGCCCAGTACCAGTTCTAACCCCCCCAGCCCATTAACAGTCTTAACGCCCCCACAGCCCATTACCAGTCCTAACGCCCCCCACAGCCCATTACCAGTCCTAACCCCCTAACAGCCTACTTGTAGTCCTAGCCCCCCCATAGCCCATTACCTGTTGTAACCCCCCATCAGCCCATTACCTGTCCTAATCCCATCAGCCCACTTGTAGTCGTACCTCCCCATAGCCCATTACCTGTTGTAACATCCCCATAGCCCATTACCAGTCCTAATGCCCCCCACAGCCCATTACCAGTCCTAATGCCCCCCACAGCCCATTACCAGTCCTAACGCCCCCCACAGCCCATTTCCAGTCTTAGCCCACCGCCCCATAGCCCGTTTCCAGTCCTAATCCCCCCATCAGCCCACTTGTAGTCGTAGCCCCCCATAGCCCATTACCTGTCATAACTTCCCCCATCAGCCCATTTCCAGTCTTAGCCCCTCCATAGTCTATTACCTGTCCTAACCCCCCATAGCCCATTCCCAGTCTTAACCCCCCCATCAGCCCACTTCCAGTCCGAATCCCCTATAGCCCATTACCAGTCCTACCCCCCCATCAGCCCATTTACAGTCCTTACCCCCCTCCCTCCCCATCAGCCCATTTACAGTCGTTACCCCCCCATCAGCCCATTTACAGTCCTTACCCCCCGCCCTCCCTCCCTCCCCATCGGCCCATTTTCAGTCCTTTCCCCCGCCTTCCCTCCCCATCAGCCCATTTACAGTCCTTACCCCCCCCCTCCCTATCAGCCCATTTACAGTCCTTACCCCCCATCAGCCCATTTACAGTCCTTACCCCCCCTTCCTCCCTCCCCATCAGCCCATTTACAGTCCTTACCCCCCCTCCCTCCCTCCCCATCAGCCCATTTACAGTCCTTACCCCCCCTCCCTCCCTCCCCATCAGCCCACTTACAGTCCTTAACCCCCCCCTCCCTATCAGCCAATTTACATTCCTTTCCCCCCCATCAGCCCATTTACAGTCCTTACCCCCCTCCCTCCCTCCCCATCAGCCCATTTACAGTCCTTACCCCCCCTCCCTCCCTCCCTCCCCATCAGCCCATTTAACAGTCCTTACCCCCCTCCCTCCCTCCCCACCAGCCCATTTACAGTCCTTACCCCCCTCCCTCCCTCCCTCCCCATCAGCCCATTTACAGTCCTTACCCCCCCTCCCTCCCTCCCTCCCCATCAGCCCATTTACAGTCCTTACCCCCCCATCAGCCCATTTACAGTCCTTACCCCCCTCCCTCCCCATCAGCCCATTTACAGTCCTTACCCCCCTCCCTCCCTCCCTCCCCATCAGCCCATTTACAGTCCTTACCCCCCCTCCCCATCAGCCCATTTACAGTCCTTACCCCCCATCAGCCCATTTACAGTCCTTACCCCCCTCCTCCCCATCAGCCCATTTACAGTCCTTACCCCCCCCCTCCCTCCCTCCCTCCCCATCAGCCCATTTACAATCCTTACCCCCCTCCCTCCCCATCAGCCCATTTACAGTCCTTACCCCCCCCATCAGCCCATTTACAGTCCTTTCCCCTCCCCCCCTCCCCATCAGCCCAACTAAGTTTAAAAAAAAAAAAACAGAAACCGGCTGCTGCTGCCGCCGTGGCAGCGGCAGAATGGAGAATCCCGCGGGGCCCCCCTGTCCAGCAGTCTTCTAAGCGGCCTCAGCGCGGGCTGTTCAGAGCCGCGCGAAGGGAGAGTTTCCCTTTCTCGCGGCTCTGTTAATCCCGCCACGGGGCTGATGGGATTTCCCATCAGCCCCGCGGCGTGATTAACAGAGCTGCGAGAGGAGAAGCTCTCTCTCTTCGCGCAGCTCTGACAGCCGACGGAGGCCGCATAGAAGACTTCAGGACAGGGGGGCCCCGCGGGATTCTCCATTCTGCCGCTGCCACGGCGGCAGCAGCAGCAGCAGCAGCCGGTTTCTGTTTTTTTTTTTTTTTAAATTAGCTGGGCTGATGGGGGGGGGGGGTGGTAAGGACTGTAAATGGGCCCCTCTCCATTCTGCCGCTGCCACGGCGGCAGCGGCAGCAGCAGCCGGTTTCTGGTTTTTTTTTTAAAACTTAGCTGGGAATCTGGGATGCAAGATGTTTTTTGCGCGGGGCCCCCTGAAACGCGGGGCCCTGTGCAAAAAACATTCTTGCTCAATGGACGGGCTGGCCCTGCCTTGCACCATTGTCTCATCCACACATTGAGACTCCAGAGCTCTGCCTGCCTCTTGGGTCCTGCGCATGGAACGGGAAACATTTCTGAGAATGCTACCCTGGAAGTTCTGGATTTCAACTTCCTATCTAAAAGCCTAAATTAGCCTCCAGAACCTCCCTACAACATTTTCCTATGTCATTGGTACTGACATATACCAAGACAACAGACTCTTCCCCAGCAGTATCTAAGAGCTTATCTAGGTGGCTCGTGAGGTCCGCTACCTTCGCACCAGGCAGGTATGTTGCCAGGCGATCCTCCCATCCACCAGCCACCCAGCTATCTACATGCCTAATGATCAAATCACCAACTATAACGGCTGTCCTAACCCTTATCTCATGGGCACATGGCCCTGGAGAAACCTCTTCGGTGTGAGAGGGTTTTACATCACCTGGAGGACAAGTCCTAGTTACAGGATCACTTCTGCCACACCAGGGTGATGCTGTCCTGTCACATGACCTCTCTCCTCCATGCAACAGGGATGCTGCCAGACTTCAGGACTTTATCCCTGTAGGTCTCATCTATGTACCTCTCTGTCTTTCTTATGTGTTCCAAATCTGCTACTCTAGCCTCTAGAGAACACACTCATTCCGTGAGAGCAAAGAGTTCCTTGCAACTAGTGCACACATAAGACCTCTCACCTATTTGGAGAAAATCATACATGTGACACTCAATGCAAAGGACTGGAAAGTCCCCATCTTGCTGCTGGACTGCTGTCTGCATCTTAGTTTTAAGCTTGTGTTTAGATCTTTAAGTTCTTTACTTACTAAGGGTTGTTATGGATACTTATGCTAATAAAATTGTACCTAATACGTTTAATATACCTTGTTCACCTGAAGCTTAATTAATATCAGGTCCTTAGTGTATGACTGATTTGGATAATGAGCTGCATCTGAGAGCACCACCTATAAAGCTATGATTATTCCAGGGTGGGTGGGTGTTGGGGAGGGAGGGAGGGAAATATCACTTATTAAAAGAGGGCTACTACACAGTACCCTATCCTGTGCTTCTGAGGTAAACTGTGACCAACTTCCTGGGTGATTAACAGTCCTTGCTTGGATAGAAGGAGTCTTTAAAAAAGGCCTTTTGACCTGCCACATGGTGTTAACACCTATTGAAAAAGTTTCACAAGTCTCTTGCCCCCTACTTAGAAGGCCTCTTTGTAAAGGTCTCTAGAAGAATTTGTTTGTTGCTCAAAGAATACTGACCCTGTTTTGCCTTTTATGCTAAGTTTTATTGTGATTTAATTTAAATTAAAGCTCTTTGCTGCTGCTAGGCTCTGACCTATTATGAAATGTAAACTAGAAACTCTCTGCTGGGTTCTAAATTTAACCAGAAAGCTCTCTTCTGTGTTTTAAATTTAAACTAAAAGTACTTTGCTGATACTAGGTCCTGAGTGAGTATTAAATTTAAACTACAAGCTCTCTTCTGGGTATGAAATCTCACCAGAAAGCTCTCTTTGATGTTTTAAATTTAAACTTAAACTGCTGTTACTAGGCCCTGACTGATTTAACAAATACACTGGGTTCACAGATTAATCAGCTTTAATCCAAAGAAGTTCCTTCAGAAAAATTCCCAGAAGTATATACTCACAATTGCAGATCTCTCTCCAGAAGTAGCAGTCCCCTTTTCTAGTCCTTCAAGGTAATGCATTTTCAGGCTGAAACTGTCCATGTCCAGATTTACATCAGCTCCCTGCCACAAATAGATTTTTGAAAAGGGCATGTTTCGGCCAGCCCTTTACAGAAGAAATTAAATGGGATATCTCCTTTCATCCTCCACTGTTTGTCCCCACCTTCATGCTATTAATTAAGAGTGGTTTCACGTGCATGTTGTGAAATGCAACTTGTGGGAAAAATCGGTGAAGGAACTCTGACATATGTTTGTGAAATGACATGTCCATCCCCATGCATTCTTGCTCTTCCTTATGTTTTAAAATGCATGTCGATGGTGAGGGGAGTAGTTATGTGCACACCATCTCATCAAAAATCAGCACTGATTTGTAGATGTTTTCACTGAACGTTGCTACAACCACATAAATGACCTTTCTAAAGTTACCTTTATGGGCTTTAGTCACCGGTCATGACTTGCTTTGGCCTCAAACTTAGTCAAGCAGGTATAAACTGAGCATTCTATCCTTTTTAAACATGCTTGCTTCCACTCAAGAATATAAGTCTCTAAAGCTTTTTTCAAGATGGACTGCAATTCAGTTGGTAGCAGGAATGTACAATAGATATACATGTTAATTGTGGAACCCCCAAATCTGTGGATTCCAGTATTAAATAGGTAAATACTTATTTAATAAACATGAGGTGAACCAGACTTTTCAAAGAATAAACTACCTACAGCTATACGGAGAAAGAATGTAAAATAAATGTTCACCTGGCAGGAATATGTTTGCTGAAAGAATATATTGTTAGCATAATAAAAGGAATTCAGAGTAGAAAACTGAATGCAGTATGTACAGGAGAAGATTTGTTGAACCTTTTCTGTTTTTCAAGAAAATTCCATCATTATAGAACTCATAGACGTGCTAAGGCTATTTAGTCTGTATGCTAAATAGTGTGTGATGCACCAAGGAGTCAGCAAATTAGGATTTAGTAGGCACAGTGGAAATCATGTGGCATTCGCTGCTCTATGAGCTATCTTGCATATGCTTATAAAGGTTTGCTTGGAGACTCAGGGCCAGCATGCTCACATTTGATATTATGGTGGGGAAGTGTTGTCCTTAGGGCCCCCTTCCTGAACTTCCCCCCTCAGTTCCTCTACTACAAAGATCAGAGCCCATTCTATCTCAGTTGTCCTCCCACCCATGTAGATAGCCCTTATGTTCTGCTACTTTGAGGAACGAAAACCTCCAGTGGTCCTACAAGATTACCACTATGTGACCTGTAAGTATTCTGATAATGTTCCAGAACAGGTGATGCACTTCTCACCAGTGACATAATCCTTGGAAGAGGCTCCTCTAGGAGGGAAAATTCAGCCAATATATATCCCACTCTCAAAGGCAGAACTGTCTTTGGCCCATCACTTGCACCAATAAGGATGGAGTGAGAAGTTTGTCCCAAGAGGTGGCAGGTGGTGGTGGTTATTCTGGCCTTCAGCCACAAGGTCAACAGCTGCAGTAAGAAAGAGCCAAGGGGAAGAAAGGAGTCTCAGGCTCAAGTCTACACTCAAATTCCCTTGTATCCTGCCAGCTGTTTCTGTCTTCCTTTTTCAGTGCACCAATTCACATCTTGCTGCTGGATCCTCTGTGGTAGGTGCATACTAGACCATAGTGCCCTCCATCATTGCTACTTCTGTTGGTTATAGGTTAATATTAGATATGAAGAACCCAACTTTTTATAAGACCCTTGCAGCATTCTGAGCAGTATATGTGGAATAAGTACTACTAGGAGTTCATTGGCAATGTCAATAGAAAAGAGGGCATTCACCAATTTCTCTGACACCATCTTGAGACCCATTGAAGAGATGCGCCTACCTCCATCACCAACATGCTGTCTTTGGCAACTGAGACTAGTAAGTATCATAGAATTCCCTGTTATTTTTTTTATTTTAAGAAATAAAGGAGACATTTCTTTTTTAAGACATTTATGCTTTCAGTTGTTTCAGGGACTCAGTGGTAGGGTTATGTTGTGCTATGTAGAAGGCCTGGTTCGGTTCACATCCCCCATTAGCTGGGTCTGGAAACACAGTCACAGGTTGTGTGGGAGGGCATCCTACTCATCATTAAGGGTGACACCTGGGGTTGGATTTAGATCTCATGATTCTGAGTTCTGGAAAGAGCCCTACAGCATGACTCCTAGCCTTAGGACAGTTGATGCAATGAGCAGACTAAGAATAATGGGAGGGAGGATTTATTAAAAATTAGAGAAAAATATCCAGATATTACAAATGACATATAATAGCACCAGATTCCTGTCACTGTTTTCTTTTGAGCTAGCAGAAAAAGGGGGAATTGTAGAACAAAAAAAAAGCTTTTTATAATTAGTTTCTTCCATATACAGGAATTATAATAAGAGCATATTTATATTTTTATGTGAGGGAAACATAGAAATGAAAGCTATAGGGGGCAGGATGTAAGTATAGTGTTCTGACAAAGAGATCGTTTCTAGGACTGCACATTTGTTAGGATGCATTTAGTTCATTAGTGCGCCTTCAAAAATTTAGAGGCATGTTTAGCAATCCATGGTGAGTTTTTACACTCGCTATGCATTAGATTCAGAAATAGAATTCATAGTAAGGGCAAAATCGCTGTAGTAAATGTCAGAGGCATGGCCAGCATCTTCCTGCATTTACTGCATGACATGGGCCCGTGTTACATGTATTGGCAGATAGTGCAGATACATCTACACTATCAATGCATTAAACTCATGCTATTATCACTGCCCCAACCAGGGCCGGATTTACCTTGAGTGAGGCCCTACGCCAACAACAATTGTGGGCCCCCAGCAGGGGCGGCCCAAGGGGGGGGTGGGGCCTCATTTGCATAAGGGGCCTCATTTGCATAAATATTTGCATAATGTTACCATATACTAACTTTTAGTAAACGTGCCTCTTAATGAGTGTATGGATAAAGAAAGACTAAAAGATTTCTACATTACTATAATCCAGTGCCAACTGCCAGACACATTAGGAACTACTACAAACACTGCCCATTTAGAACCCATAGCAAACCCGCCGTATCCTAACAGCACTACCAGGACTCACAAAGCACCATACTCTACCAATCAAAAGGCAACACTGCAAATATTAAACCAATACATTTCAGAGAACAACAATACATGACCTACTGGGGAAAGAGAACAAGTGGCAATGTCAAATAGGAATTATATAAACAGAACACCTCAGCTCAGTTACACATGCAGAACATAGACCATCACCAAACAAGTAATCAGAAATTTCCCATCAGCCCCTGCGGGCTTAACAGAGATGCAAGGGAGACACTCTCAAAGCCGGCACGGACGGACGGATGGATTCAGACGGGCAGAGGGGGCCCCACGGGACAGTCCATGCTGCCGCGGCAGCAGAGGGGGCCCCGCGGGACAGTCCATGCTGCCGCGGCGGCAGCCAGCGGTTTTTTTTTTAAATTTAATTTTAAGAAGGCTAACAATTTTTTCAATTTTTGTGGGCCCTTGTCAGCTGTGGGCCCTACGCCATGGCGTAGTTGGCGTATAGGTAAATCCGGCCCTGGCCCCAACCATTGGCGCCAAGCATCGAACCCAACCCCACCCCGATGATATCCCTGACCCTGATCTCAATCTTTTCAACCCTGATCTGATAAAATGAGGAAAATGGTTAAGTAAAACTAAAAGGAGCAACTGCAAAGATTAAGAGTCTACATCAGGCCTGAACATTATTTGGAAGCCCAAACCAGATATATCCCACACTTTAAGAAAGGTGGAAGGGGGGGGAGTGTCTATTCTACGATGGCGGCAGCCGGCTACTCTGAGTGAGTGCATTCTCTGATGGGCATGAAGTTTAAGGGGAGAGGTGGGTCATGGCACTCTCAACTCCCCTGTACCTCTACGCCGGTTTCTTCTGGTCCTTTGGATGCTTTCCTGGTTCGTGTCACTTGGGATCCGGTGGTGGCTGGGGAGGAACTCCGAGCTGCAGTTTTGACGGAGTCGGGTGACTCGACGGCTGCTTCGGCAACATCCCTCTCCCCAGCGAGTCCAGCACCGAAAGTGCTTTGTCAACAGCCCCTGTCTGAGGGATTCCTGGTGCTTGACTCTTCCTCATTGCAAGGGGATGTCATTGGCTTGAGAGGGTCTGGAGTGGAGGGGCTGCTCGAGCTGGAGAGTGCAGTCTCTGGATGGCACTGCTCATTACCTTCGGGGGTGCTGATTGGTGAGGATCATAAAGGGAAAGAAATTCCTGTGTGGGGAGGAGGAGACTCGCCTGCGAGAATGGAAGCTGTTTTGCCATCTGCTGAACCAGTAATAGCTTTCTCCTTACAGAGACCGGTTAACTTTACTTTGGAGGCTATTTGGCATGCTATTGTCTCCTTGGAAGAAGTTGTATTGCCTCAGATCTCGTCACTGGCCTCGAAGGTGAATAATTCTGTGGCTGTAGTTGCGGAGTTAGAGCGGAAGGTGTTGGGGACACAGTCTGAAGTGGAAGAGATCTGGAAAAAAGTTGCTGCTCTTGAGGATCACTCTGAAGTTTACCAAAATAACTTTTCATCTGTGCAAGCTAAGTTGGAACATTTGGATAATTTGTCCAGAGCTAATAATTTGAGATTAATTAACTTTCCAAGGCTTACTACAGTGTCTGCTAGAGATATGTTTAACCCTCATCCTAACAAGTGGGGTCAAATCAGACCCCATGCAGTAGTTTGCTAGCGTTATATAAACACCGTAAGTTATCAACAGCCGCCCTTTTGAGAATTTGATCTCTCACCAGTGGTAAGTCCAAATCGCATTTTCTTTTCTTATGTTAAACTTTAGTGTGCCCACAGCAACTATTTAGTCTCTGGGGTCCGAAAGGACCCCAAATTATTTGGACTTTATTTTATAAGTACCATTTGTAATGAATGCATTAAAATATAAGTGAATGCGTGCATTCCTATGTCAGCATTTGTAAAGTTATCACAAACATTTCCTACCATTAGTTTCTAAAGTTCATAGTTTGATAAGTTCATATGTAACAACAAAACCAGACACTATTTCATTACTAAGTCACATTTCTTTGATTGATTTATAATTGTTCCTGATCAAAAGCGCTACGAGAAACATGTCTGTAACTTACAGTTTGTGTTGTCAACATCCAGGAATATGTGTTCCACATTAAGAAAGTGTTCAGTGATGATAACTTTCATCAGCAATCACAAAAACTACATGGGGTCCATTCGACCCCAGCTGGTAAGATTTGTTTGCAAAATATGTTGGTAGGATGAGGGTTAAGCAATACTTGGTTGATATATTGGGGTTTCCCCTGAACTGATCCCGCCCTTGGTTAAGATTTACAATCTACCTAGGGTGAAATTAACTTCAGGGTTGATTAATTGAGGGGGGGATCAGGAGCAAGGGAATATTTTGAATGTAACTGATTTATTGGAACACTCAGGTTATGATTCTTAGGTTCCTTCCATGTTATTAATAACGTCTGCATTACTTTCTGATAAAGAATGGATGTTAAAACTTTTCTTTCAGAAAAGGAACCTTCTGTTTAGAGGATTATTGGTACTTATTTACCCGGATTTAGCTAGGGAAACCTAGAAACGACATAGGGAATTTCTCCTCCTTCATCCTGGGGTAATACAGCTGGGGGGGGGGGGGTTCTTAAAGCACCCATGTAAATGTTTAGTGAAGTATCACTCTGTTTCCTATATTTTTTATGAGCCCTCTCAGCTGACGGTTTTCATTAATGCTAGGCGCCTGGAGTCCTCAAATGGTTCCTCACCTGTGCTCTCTTGAATTAGGATCCGGATTTAGTTAGCTGCCTTTATTTTCTTTGTTATGGTGGTAGAGTTTATAATGTGGTATCTCCCCTGAATTGTTTGTGGGCTAGGGTGGGCGGACGCTTTTGTTTCATTTCAAATTGCTTGTTTTTGTATTACTTTTTGTGATTCTTGTTAAAAATAATTTTCTATTGTGTCTGCTCTTTTGCTGCAAGAATGTTCTGTTTGAACTTTCTTGATTTATTTGTAAAAATTCTATAAATAAAAAAATAAATTTAAAAAAAAGTGAAAGGAAGGCCAAATGACAACCAGAATGGCTTAAAGATAAGGTCAAAGAGGTTGTATAGCTAAGAAAATATCTTTCAGAAAATAGAAAAAATAGCCAAATGATGAAAATAGGAAGCAACATAAGTATTGTCGAGTTAAATGCAAGGCATTGATAAGGCAGGCAAAGAGAATTTGAAAAGAAGCTTGCGTGGAAGCAAAAACATATAATAAAAACCTTTTCAAGTATATTCGTAGCAAAACATCTGAGAGAGAGCCAGTTAGACCAGTAGATGATAGAGGGGTAACAGGGGCACTATGAGAGGATAAGACCATAGCGGAGAGACTGAATGAATTCTTTGCTTCAGTCTTTACTGAAGAAGATAAAGGAAACTTGCCCATGCCAGAAATGATATTCAAAGGTAATGTATCAGAAGAACTGAAACAAATTTTGATAAATCGGGAAGATTTATTATAGCTATTTGATAAACTAAAGAACAGAAAATCCCCTGGACCAGATGACATCTATCCCAGGATACTGAAAGAACTGAAATAAGCGATTGCAGATTTATTTATATACTGTCTCTTCTATACCGTGCTATTCCCATCAGTGCGGTTTACATTTAACAGAACCTTATACAATGCAGTCGGGCTACATTGTATTTCCAATAAAACAGGAGATAGAACTTGGACCTAACTGGGGTAACTTTCTACAAAATTATTTGCACTAACAAATATTGTATATTACTTACTTTTATTAATCTGTGAACTTATCTTTAAAATCATTTGTAGTACCTTAGGATTGGAGAATGGCTAATGTAACCCAATTTTTGCAAAGGGTTCCAGGGGTGATTCAGGAAACTACAGCTAGTTAAGCTTGACGTCTGCACTGAGCAATATGATAGAAACTGGCATAAAGAACAAAATTATTGAACATGTGGATAGTCATGGTTTAATGGCAGAAAGCTAACATGGATTTATCCAAAGAAAGTTTTGTCTCACTAATCTCATATTTTTTCGAGGGTATGAGTAAACAGGTAGATAAAGGTGAGCTGGTTGATATAGAGCCAGATTCTGAGATGCAGCTTGCGGGGCTGCATGTCCTAGCAGAATGTGCTGCCCTGCAAGCCGTCCTGCCCCATTCCCCCTCTGACTCTACCTGCATGGCTAGAGCAGTAGGATGGGGAAAGCCGGTGAGGTGGGGGTGGGAGAGGCAGGAGTGGGCGAGATCTGGGTGGAGCGGGGGTGGGTCCAGGCGGCAGGACATACAGGGCCGATTCTGGTCAGGGCCCTGTATGTCCTGCGGGGTCAGGGGGAACGTGCTGATTATTCCACCTCAAAGGTGGAATAATCAGCACAAATCGGGCGATTGGGGTCAGTCACCCCCCCCCCCCTGGAGCCAGGCCGGGTGCAGGGAAACTCTCGCCACCCAATCCAGGCCCCGTGGGCCAGGGGAGCCTGCAGGGAGGATGTTCCCGCAGGCATGCAGGGGCATGCCGGGCCATCCTTGAGCCTGATTCTGTATGATGCGGGAATGTTTTGCTCCCGTGGTACAGATATGGGTCCTAATGGGCCCGTCCTGATCAGGGCTGTCTAGACAGCCCGGACATGCCCCTTTCAGAATCGGGCTTATAGTTTATCTGGATTTTCAGAAAGCCTTTGACAAGGTCCCTCACGAGAGACTCTTGGCAAAATTAAAAATTCATGGGATAGGAGGCAGTGTGCTATTGTGGATTAGGAATTGATTAAAAGATAGCAAACAAAGAATAGGACTAAATAGACAATATTCTCAATGTATAAAGGTGAATAGTGGAGTAGCCCAGGGATCTGGCTGGGCCCGCCACTTTTAACATATTTATAAATGACATGGAAATGGGAATGAGTGAGGTGATCAAATTTGCAGATGATACAAATGATGATACAAAAATCCCCTCAAGAGGATTGTGAAAAATTGCAGAGGGCCTTGAAAAATTCAGAGACTGGGTGTCCAAATGGCTCATGAAATTTAATGTGGATAAGTGCAAAGTTATGCACTTAGGGAAGAACAACTCAAGCTACAGTTACACGATGCAAGGTTCCACATTAGGAATCACCACTCATGAAAAGGATCTGGGTGTCATCGTGGATAGTAAGTTGAAACCTTCTTCCCAGTGTGCAGCGGCAGCCAAGAAAGCAAATAGAATTCTAGAAATCATAAAAAAGGACTAGAAAATAAAACCAAATTTATTATAATGTCTCTGTATTACTTCATGGTGCAATCACACCTTAAAGATTGTGTGCAGTTCTAGTTGCCATATCTTAAAAAGGATATAGCAGAATTTTAAAAGGTACAGAAAAGAGCGACAAAAATAATAAAGGGGATGGAAGAATACCCCTATGAGGAAAGTCTTCAAAGTTTAGGGCTCTTCAACTTGGAAAAGAGACGGCTGAGGGGAGATATGATAGAAGTCTATAAAATAATGAATGGAGTGGAATGGATAAACATAGATTGGTTGTTTACTCCTTCAAAAATTTGAAAGACTAGGGTACACACAATGAAGCTACAATGTGGCACATTTAAGACTAATCGTAGAAAATATTTTTTACTCAGGCATAATCAAACTCTGAAATTCATTACCAGAGGATGTAGTAAAAACTGTTAGGGTAGCTGAGTTCAAAACAGGTTTGGACCATTATTAAAGAGGATTGGGGAAATCCACTGCTTACCCCTGGGGCAAGCAGCATGGAATGTGTATACCTTTGGGAACCCAACAGGTACTTGAGACCTGGAATGGCCACTGTTCGAAACAGGATTCTGTGCTTGATATACCCTTGGTCTGACCCATTATGGCATATCTTATGTTCTTATGTTCAGTAGTCTCACAGTATTAACACTAGTGATCAGACTGCCAAAAAAGGAGTGATGGCCCTTATTTGGTAAATTAACCCATAGGGTTACTACTGCTAGGGGTCAGAATTGCCCTTTTGAGCCTGGGCAGCAATGGGATGGTAGTTGAGGGGGCTGCTGCCACCCCATCCTCTAGACTACCAAGGATATCTTTTAGTAAGTGGTGAGAGGTCAGGGGGTAAAGAAAGGTCAGGTATTGAGCTGGAGGGAGGGAGTCTGTGTTTGTAAGTATGGATGTTGCCAGGGAGATAAGAGCCAGGGGAGTTGTAATCAGGGTTAAGGGGTTGAGACCATGGTTGGAGGGGTTGAAATTGTGGTCAGGGGTTTGAGATCAGTGTTGAGAGGTTGAGACTGGAGTTGGGGAATTCATTGACATAGGATCTGGAGTTGGATACTTGGCACCATTGGTTTTTATTAACTTTGACTGGGGCAGCAGCCACACTTTATCTTTATTATTTCGCTTGCTTGACCACCCATGCTGGAGCATCAGTGGTATACAATCACTAATCAGGCTGCAGGCAGAAGAGGAAAGGAGCACCAAATGTATGACAGGAAAGGCAAGAGAGCATACATCTAAATCACAGAACAGTCAGAATCAGAAAACAGCGATACTTAGGCGGAAGGGGTAGATGGTAGATTGAAGGCTTGACAGAAAAGATGGATTTTCAGCAAGGATTTGGACCTCGGATAGGAGCATTCAGCATGGAGCATGGCAGGGAGGGAATTCCACAGGGCTGGATCGAGAAAGAAAAAAGCAGAGTGATGGGTATGTTCAAGGTGGGCTCGGGCAGGGGAAGGAAGGATCAGATGGTTGTTGTGAATGGAGCGAAGGGCACGGGGGGGAGGTGAATATGGATGAGGTCAGCAAGGTATTGGGGTTGACTGGTATGGATAGTCTTGTGAACGGTGGTGAGAATCTTGAATTAGTAGTGATAGTTCAACGGGAGCCAATGGAGCTGAACAAGAAGGGGAGTGACATGATTCCTGTGAGTGGCGTGAGAGAGAAGGTGGGCGCAGTGTTTTGGATGCATTGCAGATGATGAAGCTGGTATTGGAGGATGCCCGCCAGGACCACGTTGCTGTAGTCAAGGTGAGATAAGAGAAGGGAGACTGTGAGCGTAAGCAGCAAAGTGGGAGGCAGGAAGTAACGAACCGCACGAACCTGATAGAAAGTACAAAAAGAACGTCGGACCAGAGAAGAAACATGTTGGTGAAAGGAGAGGGCAGGGTCAAGGGTGACACTCAGGTACCATAGGGATGAGGTAATCGGGATCGGGGTGCCAAAGAGGGGTGGATAGGTCAGGGATGGGGGAAGAGAAGGTAGGCCACATGGCCGAAGACTTAGAGGCATTTAGATGAAGGAAGTTTGCAGAGAGCCATGCAGAGATTCTGGAAAGACAGGTGTTGAGGGTAGAGAGGTCGGGGGAAAATGGGCAGGTATGGAAAATGAGGAGTATATCATTGGCATAGTAATATGCCATGATTCCTGACTGTTGGTCAATCAAGGTGAGAGGGGCAAGAAAGAGGTTGAAAAGGAGTGGGGATAGCACAGAGCCCTGTGAGACTCCGCATAGAAGAGGGGTAGAGGAGAGGAGGAAGAACCCATGCGAACCGAGAAAGAGCGGGAGGACAGGAAAGAGTGCAACCAGGCGAGGACCATCCCACACACCCCGTATTCGGCAAAGCAAGAAAGGAGCGTGGAATGGTCCACAAGATCAAAAGCAGAGGACAAATCCAGGGAGACTAGGAGAGAAAGATCACCACACTCATGTGCTATGTGTATCTCATTAAGGAGAGAGAGGAGACTAATTTTGGTGTTATGGCCGGGACGGAAGCTGGATTGACAGGGGTGAAGCGCTGATGTGGAATCCAGGAAGGAGAATAGCTGGGAGAAAACTAATGTTTCAAGAAGCTTGGATAGAGGAAGGTTGGAGATTGGCCTTCAGTGTGCAAGCACAGAGGGGTCAAGAGAGTGCTTCTTGAGCACTGGGTGAACAACAGCGTGTTTCCAGATGGTTTCCAGAAGAGAGACTGGTATTGATCAGGCTGAGGGCAAAAGGAAGAAGGGTTATGAGCCAGTGGGAAGGAATGGAGGTCAAGGGGGCAGGTTGTCTTGTGAGATTTGTTAAGAGCTGCGAAGAGCTTGGTCTCTTCACTACCTGTCTGCTGGTAGCACAGCTGCACTTAATACCATCTGTTGTGTACTATGTACTGTCAGCTCTGCCCATGCCCTATCTCCACCCAATAACTCCCCTCATTCCTACCCCAACCTGTGCTAAACACTTAGCATGGGACTTTTACCATGTGACTTTTTTTAGCCATTAGCCTAGAGCAGTGATGGCTAACCTTTTTGAGCCCGAGTGCCCAAACTGCCGCACAAAACCAAAGAATTTCCTCAAAGTGCCAGCACGTCATTTGCATAAGTGGTCTTATTTGCATAAATATTTGCATAATGTTACCATACACTAACTTTTAATAAACATGTCTCTTAATGAGTGTATGGATAAAGAAAGACTAAAAGATTTCTACATTACTATAATCCAGTGCCAACCGCCAGGCACATTAGGAACTACTACAAACGCTGCCCATTTAGAACCCATAGCAAACCCGCCGTATCCTGACAGCATTACCAGGACTCACAAAGCACCATACCCTACCTATCAAAAGGCAACACTGCAAATATTAAACCAATACATTTCAGTGAATACTGGGGAAAGAGAACAAGTGGCAACGTCAAATAGGAATTTCCTCTTGTACCAAACAAAGCGCAGATGTTAATGATGCACATTTCCCAGAGCTGACATATTCCAGTTAATAAATTCAAAATAAAGAGATATCGTTCTACCTTTTGTGCATTTTTTTTCAGTTGCAATTGGTCCAGCCATTTTCTTCTGGTTTCTTCATGTTTTCTGCTAACTCTCCATCGTCTGCTGTCCATTTGTCCTTTCTTCTCTCTTCTAGTTTTTTTCCATTCTCTCTCTCTCTACATCTGCTTTAACATACTAATCTTTCTCCTTTTGCTCTTTCCTCATTCCTATTTCATCCACACAAATTTTACCCCTCCATCCTCAATCCCCAATTACTCTCCCAATACCTGGCCAATTGTAGATTTTTCATCCCTCCTACACAAAATATTTTTCCCCTCTCCATTTTACTCTCCCAGCCCCATCCCATTCTAATCCTCCCCCAACATCAGCTCCCTTCTAGTTCCAGTCTCACCCAGCATCCATTCCCTTCTTCAAGCCCACACTTCCCCTCAGCCCATTTCCATTCCAAGCCCCGTCCCCATCAGCTATTTGCAGTTCAAGCCCCCCACTTCCCCTCAGCCCATTTCCATTCCAAGCCCCATCCCCAACAGCTATTTGCAGTTCAAGCCCCCTTCCACTCAGCCCATTTCCAGTCCTAGCAACCCCCCCAACCCATTACCAGTCCTAGCCCCCCATAGCCCACTCCCAGTCCTAATCCCACCAGCCCATTTCCAGTCCTAACCTCCCCATCAGCCCACTCCCAGTCCTAATCCCCCATCACTCAATTTTTAGTTTAAGCCCCCCCAGCGCCTATCACCACTCCTAACCCCCCCAGCGCCCATCACCACTCCTACCCCCCAGCCCAGCGCCCATCACCACTCCTAACCCCCCCAGCCAGCCCAGTGCCCATCACCACTCCTAACCCCCCCCAGCCAGCCCAGTGTCCATCACCACTCCTAACCCCCCCAGCCAGTGCCCATCACCACTCCTAACCCCCCCCACCCCAGCCCATCACTACTCCTAACCCCCCAGCCCAGCCCAGCCCATCACTACTCCTAACCCCCCCCAGCCCAGCCCAGCCAATCACCACTCCTAACCCCCCCAGCGCCCAGCACCACTCCTAACCACACCAGCCCATCGCCCATCACCCCTACTAACCACCCCAGCCAGCCCAGTGCCCATCAACACTCCTAACCCCCCCCAGCCAGCCCAGTGTCCATCACCACTCCTAACCCCCCCAGCCCAGTGCCCATCACCACTCCTAACCCCCCCCCACCCCAGCCCATCACTACTCCTAACACCCCCCAGCCCAGCCCAGCCCAGCCCATCACTACTCCTAACCCCCCCAGCCAAGCCCATCACCACTCCTAACCCCCCCCCAGCCCAGCCCAGCCCATCACCACTCCTAACCCCCCTCCAGCCCTTCACCACTCCTAACCCCCCCTGCCCTCCCCAGCCCATAACCACTCATAACCCCCCCCCACCCCAGCCCAGCCCAGCCCATCACCACTCCTAACCCCCACCCCCCCCCAGCCCAGGGAAAATTAAAAAAAAAAACAACCCTGTCTGCTGCCGTTGTCGGGGCCGCCGCGGCAGAATCGAGCGTGCCGCGGGGCCCCCCTGTACCCACCCGGCAGAGCCTGCCCTCCCCGTAGCAGCTCTCTCTTTGGAGCTGCAGTCAGACGCGCCGGCTTGCAGAGCGCGAGGGAAGAGTTCCCTCGCTGCTCTGTTAAGCCCGCGGGGGCTGATGGGAAGTTCCCATCAGCCCCCGCGGGCTTAACAGAGTCGCAAAAGGGAAACTCTTCCCTTCGCGCTCTGCAAGCCGGCGCGTCTGACTGTAGCTCCAAAGAGAGAGCTGCTACGGGGAGGGCAGGATCTGCCGAGTACAGGGGGGCCCCGCGGCACGCTCGATTCTGCCGCGGCGGCCCCGACAACGGCAGCAGACAGGGTTGTTGTTTTTTTTTTTCGATTGCGGACCTTCCCGCGTGCCAGCTGCAAGGCCTTCGCGTGCCACAGCTGGCACGCGTGCCATAGGTTCGCCATCGCTGGCCTAGAGCCACACTAAACCTGCTCACCGCTCTTAGTTAGCATTCCCCTTAGCACTGTCTAAATCAATAGAATGAATGTAATGCTATGAATTAATATGCATGTCTATTAGCACATATTAAAAAGTTTTGATTTGTCAAACAAATAACCCCTACCTCCCCCCTGAAAATCAGAGAAAAATACCAAATGGACTGAAAATGAATCAAAAATGTTTTCTATGTACTTACAGTATCCCTAATCCAATCCTAGTGAAAATAAATGCTATACCCCATTCTCTGTTCAAGTTTATTGGGTCCTTACAAGTGTGAGTTTATTTCTTCTTTTGTTCACAATTTAGCTGATCTCCTGAGTAAATAAATTTTGTGGTTTAACAGCACACGAGTCACTATCTTACCTTTCCCCTTCTTCTCCTTTAGGAAATGGAACATTCTTTGAAAGATAGTTCATCACAGATTTTTCTTGTATTGTAAATAAAAAGTTTAAATGTATGGTTAATCATGGAGGATATCACGGTGACAGACAGAGTGCTGACCCAGTGTCCCTCTGTCTACACTCACAGGCATTAGTGCCCCATGTCCGGACAGGTCTTCACACGCTGTACTTTCTCTTCTGTGATAAATAATTTGTGTCATTTAACTCAACAGAAAATGTAAAAGGGTACTGGCAGAGACAGTAGCTGTCATCTCGTCAGAGGAAGCACAAATCTCAGCAGAGGTATTATGTCTTTTGAATTTATTTCTATTAAGTCGAAATAGGCAAAAAATTGGGACATCTCCCCCTACTTACTTTTATAAAGCAAGGAAGTTGGTAGGTACTGAAGCAACAGGGCACCTACAATTTACATCTCTAGACAAATGTAATGTGGTCCCTTCAAAATATATTCAGGTGCCCCATTAGGTACTGAGGGCCTGAAATTAAAAGGAATTAGCATGGCTAGCAGACTCTATCTGGGATATTCACCTGGGTGCCGTCGCTGCACGTCCCAATGCTAACCAGTTAACATCGAGGCATTCCGGGGTGGTCTGGAAGTGGTACCCGGCCATAACCGGGCAGCAGTGATATTGAGCCGCTTCCCAGTTATGGCATAGTGGTGAAAACATGGCACAACAACGGCTGGCCTAAGCTTTGCCGTGGAAGCTAACCAGGCAGTGGCTGAATATCGCCGCTGTCCAGTTATCTTCCTACCAATATGGGCAACCCGGATATTCAATGCCAGGGCCAGATATGACCCTGGCACTAAAAATCCGAGTTTAAGTTTCAACGGAGTGAATTCTGAAAATTGGATATTCCTGATATGGACTTCTATAGGGATATCTATATAGACATCTCCAGAACAGCACCCAAGAATGGGGATGTCTAATAACCTAATGGTTAGAGTAGTGGGCTAGGAACAGGGAAAGCAAGGTTCACATCTCACAGCTGCTCGTTCTGCTCTTGGGCAAGTCGCTTAACTCTCTGTCCTTTCTACAACCTCTGCATGATTTACAGCCAAAACAGAGCACTTTTCCAATGCCTATTCATGCCTGCAGTAGGTTTAAACTTGGACAAGGTCACAGACATCCCTGAAGGACTACCAAAAGGGACTGCTACAGCTGGAAATAAATCTGCACTTATAAGTATTTATCTTCTGGAATATACTCTAAATCTTGGGGGAAAAGAGAATTCTTTGGGTTAAAACTGATAAATCTGTGTATTTGTAGAATTAAGTGTTATTGCTATGTCAGTCAGGTCTTAGTACCACTAGAGAGCTTTTTATTTAAATCAGATAAGAGTATATCTTAGCATAAAAAGTAAAATAGAATAAATAGTCTCTGAAATAAATTTGTTTCCAGAGAGCTTTTTTATTTAAATCAAATCAGAGTATAGTTTAACATGCAAGTAGAATAAATAGTCTCTGAGTAGAAAGAAATAAACTTGCTTCTAGTGACCTTTACAAAGAGGCCTTCCAGTTAGGAGGCAAAAGATCTGTGATGTTGTTTTAAATAGGTGTTAAAACCAAGTGATAGATCAAAGGGGCAGTTTGAAAGGCCCTCTCTATTAAATCAAGGGTTGTGTGAATCACACAGGAAATTGGTAAGACTTTAACTTAGAAGCATAGGTCAGGGCACTTTGTAGCAAGCCAGCTTTTATTATATTTCTTTCCCTCCCACCGACCCTGACTCCCACCCACTCCAAGAAGAATCTTAGCTTTATAGGCTCTTAAACCTATTAAAGGGAAGAAGATGCCCATATTCACTTGCTGGTGTGGATTGTTATCTTCATCAGAAATATATTAATTAAGGACCCAAGATTAAGTAAATTTGAGGTGAACAAAGTCCATTAAATGCATTGAGGCTGATTCTGAGCCTTGCACATCCGGGCTGTCCAGACATCCAGAAAATGGACGGGGTACATTTATACCCAATTCTGCAACCGTGCAGAACTGGGCACTTAGATGGCCTGAAGTGCATGGCAATTCTGAGCAGGTAGATTTATAGCAGGCTGCCCATCTCCACCACTCACTGCTCCTGCTGGTGTACCAGTGCTATGGCATCCCATCACCATGACACCAGGATGCCCGGCAGGAGCACACAATGACTGACAGGTCAGGGCCAGGGCCAGGGAGCAGGGGCTCACCTGCAGTGGCTCCGTGAGATGTGTATATGTGTGTGTGTGTGGGGGGGGGGTGCATGCCCTGATCGCAGCTCCCCCAGGACTTTTTTCCACCTCCAAGGGGCCATCTTGCCCCTGCCGGACATACAGTGGCCTGCCCTGAATGGTCCCTGTGAATCTGGGTGTCTGGCCTCTCCCCTGCTCTGCTCTCACTCCTCCCAGGTACCGCCCCCTCCCTCCCTCATCCTGTGATCCCCACACAAAGACCCTGTGCGTGCGGGGAGCAGGAGGACCAGAATATGGTCTTGGGTCTGTCCGGGGGTTGGACGTCCAGTCCAGATGTCCAACCCTGCTATTCGGGTGTCAAAATGACCCCCATTAGGTACAGTTGTATTAGTATAAGTATCCCCAGCAAACCTAAGTAAGTAAACAACTTAAATACCTAAACAAAACCTTAAAACTAAGATATAGACAGCAGTCCAGAAGCAAGATGGGGGCTTTCCTGTCTCTTTTGCATTGAGTGTCACATGTATGATTTTCTCCCAGTTGGTGAGGGGTCTTTTATGTGCACTAGGTGCAAGGAGCTCTTTTGCTCTCAGGGAATGAGTCTGATCTCCGGAGGCTAGAGTAGCAGACTTGGAGGACATAAGGAAGACAGAGAGGTATATACTGTAGATGAGACCTACAGGGATGTAATACTGAAGTCCCATGTCCAGCCTGGCAGCCTCCCCGTTGCCATGGAGGAGAGAGGTCATGTGAGAGGAGAGCATTATACCTGTGTGGCAGGAAGTGATCCTGTAGCTAGGACCTGTCTGCCAGGTGATGTAAAATCCTCTTGCACTGAGGTTTCTCGAGGGCAATATGCCCATGAGTGAAGGGTTAGGACAGCCATTATAGTTGGTGATTCAATCATTAGGCATGTATATATCTCCGATCCTCAGTCCCACTCGAATAACGAGCACCTCAACAATAATAGTAGTCAACTAGACAAGCCCTCGCAACAGGCGTCCCCTACAATGTAAACACCAAACATTATCCTTTCTCAGTACACCTCATATGTATATAGTGTACCCTTTTTCCAAGTTGCATTTCCTGTTTAATGCAATGACCAAACATATTTAAGTTGTCGGCTGTTTCTGTTCCATGTGAACCGCGCTGATTGCAAATAGTGCGGTATATAAGAAATATAAATAAATAAATAAAATAAATAAAATAAATATCTGGATGGCTGGTGGATGTGAGGATAACCAGCTAACATGACTGCCTAGCGCAAAAGTAGCAGACCTCATACGCCACCTAGACAAGGTTTTAGATAGCACTGAGGAGGAGTCTGCTGTCTAGGTACATGTTGGTACCAATGACATAGGAAAGTGTGGTAGGGAGGTTCTGGAGGCTAAATTTAGGCTTTTAGGTAGGAAGTTGAAATCCTGAACTTCCAGGGTAGCATTCTCAGAGTTGCTTCCCGTTCCATGTGCAGGAACCAAAAGGCAGGCAGAGCTCTGGAGTCTAAATGCATGGATGAGAGAATGGTGCAAGGAAGAGGGTTATGGATTTGTTAAGAACTGGGCAACATTCTGAGGAAGGAGGGACCTTTCCAAAGGGATGGCCTCCACCTTAACCAAGATGGAACCAAGCTGCTGGTATTAATCTTTAAAAAGGAGAAAGAGCAGCTTTTAAACCAGATAGGGGGAAGCCGACAGATATTTCCTTAGGTATAGTAGCAGTGAACACTTTAACCAGTGTTACATTTGAAATCCACTTTATAAAATAAATATCCGAAAAATTATAAGGATTCTCAGAAAGTTTCTGACAAATTTTACGAGTAGAATTCCTTGAAATAGCAAGGGTCCAATCTGGGAGAAGATCTCAATGCATAACTTGAACGTTACAGGACTTTTGGATTCTTCTTTGGAGATGATGATATCAAGAGCGACACTGTTGGCAGTCTTTGTGCTGGAACTGCACGAAGTGGGTGGCGCCAACACCCATCAACCTTGAGCGTATGCGGCCATGGCTAAGAGCATATCCTAAGCGGGATATCGCTATTAGTATAGAAGAAGGTTTCACAAGAGGTTTCCGCATTCCATCCCTAATCTTAAGGAACAGAAAGCACGCGTGCTTACAAAAAAAACCACCATCCGTACAACAACATAACGAGATCGCCCGCAGCAAAATAGCAAAAGAATTAGGTATGGGGAGAATAGCTGGTCCCTTCCAGTCACTCCCATTCAAGGACCTAATAGTCTCCCCATTGGGAGTGATACCCAAAAAGGAGCCAGGACAATTTAGGTTAATTCATAACCTATCATACCCCGAAGGACAGTCCGTCAATGATTACATAGATCCGGCATTATGCTCAGTTAAGTATGCAACCATGGACCAAGCGATTACAATCATACGAAGCAAGGGGCCCCGAGCGCAACTAGCGAAGGCGGACATTGAGTCCGCGTTCCGCCTATTGCCGGTTCACCCTGAATCTTTTCCACTGTTGGGCTTCTCGTTCAATGGGGAGTTCTTCTATGACAAATGTTTGCCCATGGGATGCGCAGTATCATGTGCATACTTTGAGCAATTCAGTTCCTTCATACACTGGGTGGTCGAAGATCTGGCCGGCCCCAATACAGTGGTGCACTACCTGGGCGATTTCCTATTTGTGGGAAAAGACCGGGATGAATGCAAAGGGATACTAGATATCTTCGAGCAGACGGCACGGGAGTTTGGAATCCCATTAGCAAAGGAGAAGACAGAGGGCCCAAAAAGTGTCCTCACTTTCCTGGGCATACAATTAGATGTGCCGGCGCACAGGTCGCGCTTGCCAGCTAAAAAAGTGCACAAGTTGAGTAAAGAGATGCACCTATTGCACAGCCAGCGAAAAGCGACACTACGGCAATTCCAGTCCATGCTGGGCCTCCTTTGCTTTGCGTGCAGAGTGATACCCATGGGGAGGGTGTTTTGCCGGCGCCTGGCATGGGCGACAAGAGGTATTGCAAAAAGATACCACCGCATCAGAATCACCAGGGAGATGCGCGAAGACCTCCAGGTCTGGGTGCAATTCCTTCGCGCTTTCAACGGCCTGGCCTTCTGGCAAGCGCCCCCGATATCCAATGCCGAGCTGGAATTCTTCACCGACGCTTCGGGGGGGATCGGTTTCGGCATATATTATAAAGGGGCGTGGTGCTCAGAGACATGGCCCAAGGAGTGGCACAGTGTTGGGATCACCAGGGACATCACGTTCTTGGAGTTGTTCCCTATAATGGTATCCCTTTGTATCTGGGCCCCTGAGCTCACCAATAGGGCTATCACCTTCCGCAGCGACAACCTAGCGGTGGTGCGGGCGATAAATAATATGAGAGCCAAAACGCCAAGGGTAGTGGCGCTCTTAAGGCGAATAGTCTTACTCTGCCTGGTGCATAATATAACGCTGAGAGCCACCCACATCGAGGGCGAGAATAATAACATTGCTGATGCTCTTTCTCTCGGGCTAAGATCAGGCTTTTTCACCAGCTGGCGCCCGAAGCCGACGGAGTCAAGACAGCGGTCCCGTATCAAGTCTGGGAGTTTGGTCCACCGAGATCTGGGAGCTCCTGTTAGGAGCGTTAGCCGAGAACACCCGGCGCAGATACATAGCGGCTTGGGAGCAATACCAGACGTTTTGCAGAGAGGCCCACATTAAGCTGGAAGACAGACTAAAAGTGGCAACAATAGTGCGCTGGATTATGCACTGCAAAACCAATGGCTGCACAAAGGCCGCGGTGCAGGTCCGTTTAGCGGCTGTGTCCTTTTTTCAAAAGCGATGGGGAAGCAGAGCCCCACGGCTGGGTTTATTGTACAGAAAGTGATGAGAGGCTGGTCCCGGGAACAGCCGAAGAAGACGGACAAACGCCGCCCGATCACGCATCAGATGCTCCAACAACTGATGGTACTCACCAGCCTAGTGTGCTATGACGACTACGAGACGAGGTTGTTTAGATGCGCCTTCTCCTGGGCCTTCTACGGAGCCTTTCGGGTAGGGGAGCTCGTAGCATCCTCAGCATCAGAGCGAATGACCCCACGTGGAGGGCTAGTAAAGCGTGATGTGTGCATACGCACTAGAGCGATAGTGTTGCAGTTACGCAAGTCCAAGACTGATGCGGAAGGAAAAGGGGCGCAGGTAGTGCTGTCGGCCATGCACAATGACCCGTCATGCCCAGTCCAAAATGCGTTAGCATACCAACAAGTGAGGGCGCGCTCGGAGCACCATTGGTTTCATACACGCCAATGGAGCACCCTTATCACGTTTTCAATTCAGCGGAGTACTCAAGCGCATAATAGAACGCACTGGACGGGATGCAAGCTTATACGGCTCGCACTCCTTTCGCATTGGGGCTGCTTCTATGGCGGCCAGCATCGGAATGACTCGAGAGCAGATAATGAAAATAGGCCGATGGCGCTCGGATAGATACAAGTTGTATATACGTCCAGTGCTGTAAGGCCAGGGGGTGCATCTTCAAAAAAAAAAAAAAAAGCAAACTTTGAATAGATACATTCCCCATTAAAGATGATAGTAAAGGAACGGGTGGCGGGGATAAAGGAAATGCGACAAAGTGAATATACTTGGCATGGATGGATACTGTTATAATCATATTGTCTGATTGTGCTCCATGCAGGAATAGGCTACGACAGCGGGCCGCGTGAAGTGTGGATGTGTGGCCATTCATTTGTTCACTGGGCACAGAAGAGGGCACGAGGTAGACCAATGGGGTTGAACCTAGGACTTCCACGTGCAGACGTGGCCGTAGTGTGGCTGGGACGACGGGGTATGGTGTGGGACCAGCTAATGCCGTCCTTGCTCCAAAGTGGGCGATCCGCAAGGAATCCAGCAATAATTGTGATCCACTTGGGGGGCAACGACCTCGCATCCACACGCTGCGTTGAGCTCACCAAGAGGATGCAAGGCGACCTCCTAACGCTGGCAAACACATTTCCTGAGACTCTATTGGCATGGTCACACATCACACCCCGACGAGTGTGGAGAGGCGAAAACTCACATAGGGCGGTGGAGAGGACTAGAAGAAAAGTGAACAGATGGATGGCCCGCTTCATGGGGTCCATTGGGGGATGCGCCATTGCGCATGAACTAATAGAGGAGAGATGCCCCGGACTGTTTCGCCCTGATGGAGTGCACTTGTCAGACATTGGAATGGACATTTTTCTCTGCGACATACAGGATGCGGTAGAACGACTATGGAGGAAGCGGATGTTGGCCACAGCAGCTCGTTGATGTGTGGGGACCCGACAACAAGCGAGGAGTCGCTGTTGACAGGGTTGGCGGGAGAAACGCACCCGGGGAGAGATCACAGCCTAGGCCTTAAGTAAAGGGGGAGAGGTACGGGAGAGATACACGGACCTCCCCCGGAGAGACGGAGATGGTGACAAGAACACCACGCAGAGAGCCCCCTTTTTGCCTTGCTTTGACGGCGGGAAAAAGGGGGGGGGCAAGGAGAAAAAGATACCAAGGCTGCTTGAACGGCATGCGCAGCAGCTTTTCGGCTGAAGGACACGAAAGACTAAGGGACTGAGAAAAGCTTTCACGGCTAAAGAGTTCCCTCCTGCTATGGGCAAAAGGCGGCAGGATAGTGGCTGTGTTTCTCGGGGGGGCAAGAAAAGAGGTGATATAAGGCATTGTAGACTGTGTCTTGCTGACGGTCACGTGCATGCTGTGGCCAACAGTTGTTATGTACTGTTAAATACCATTGTTGTGTACTGATAAATACAATTGTTGTTAGTATACCATTGTTGTGAATAAAATCGATATAATTGGTGAAAGAACCCCATGGTGTAAGGTGGTGCTTCATAGGGGGTGGGGGGAGGGGGGTGAAAAGGAGGGGGGGAAGGACTGCGGCGGTCATGCCAGTTGCGTGGCTGAGACCCGGCAGTGAATCAGCGCGGCCGGGCACAGACACGCGGTGGCGAGCCGCGGTAAAAATAGGGGCGGGGGAAGGCGAGGGGGGCGGGCAAAGAGCCGCACTCAAAAAGCGCGCCCGGCGTGAGTGCGGCCTCTTTCCAGCCCCCCCCTTCCTTACAGGAAGAAGCCGGACACCCGCCCGACCCACCCAAGGAGCGACTAAGGGGGGGGGGAAACGTCGCAGCATGCAAGACGGCGGGAGAAACGCACCCGGGGAGAGATCACAGCCTAGGCCTTAAGTAAAGGGGGAGAGGTACGGGAGAGATACACGGACCTCCCCCGGAGAGACGGAGATGGTGACAAGAACACCACGCAGAGAGCCCCCCCCTTTGCCTTGCTTTGACGGCGGGAAAAAGGGGGGGGGCAAGGAGAAAAAGTTGCCAAGGCTGCTTGAACGGCATGCGCAGCAGCTTTTCGGCTGAAGGACACGAAAGACTAAGGGACTGAGAAAAGCTTTCACGGCTAAAGAGTTCCCTCCTGCTATGGGCAAAAGGCGGCAGGATAGTGGCTGTGTTTCTCGGGGGGGCAAGAAAAGAGGTGATATAAGGCATTGTAGACTGTGTCTTGCTGACGGTCACGTGCATGCTGTGGCCAACAGTTGTTATGTACTGTTAAATACCATTGTTGTGTACTGTTAAATACCGTTGTTGTTAGTATACCATTGTTGTGAATAAAATCGATATAATTGGTGAAAGAACCCCATGGTGTAAGGTGGTGCTTCATAGGGGGTGGGGGGAGGGGGGGGGAAAAGGGGGGGGGAAGGACTGCGGCGGTCATGCCAGTTGCGTGGCTGTGCACTACTGCATTTATTCTTTAGAGATATGAAGAAGCAGTTTATGGGAATCTAATGTGAGAGTCTTTCCTGATTTGTAAATAGTTCTTAGGCCTAGAATTCATGCTCTGAGTCTGAGCTTTGTGTTAAAATTTCCTTCTAAATGTTTTGTAAAGTTTGGAGATGAAGATCGTTTTTCATTCCCAAGTTGCTCCCGTAATTTTTAGATTGTTAGAGAAGTTGAGGAAAATCTGTTATCATCTGTTGCTTTACTGTTGTGTCATCAGTGGCATCTTCTGTTAAGCTGCTGTTAATCTGTGGCTCTGTCTGGTTATTGACTAAATTTTTTTTTTTTATTATTATTTTTGGATCCATCAATACTTTCCCTTTTTCTTGTGGCTTCTTTTCCTCCCTTTATTGTGAGACTATTTTTGCTATTTCTTTTGTTTTGATTGTATTTGCTTCTTCTTGTATTACCTTCATTCAAGTTTGCATTTTCTTGAATGTTTTTAAGAAATTGAGCTTTACATACATTTTTTAAAACGTTGGCCATTTGTCAATCAAGTTCAACCGTCTTTTAAACACATGCATGCATTGACATGTAGACTACCCTTGCACTCTTTAGGGTTTTAGGGTAGGTTAAGGAGGATGGTTGTCCAGGGTGCTAGGTGAAAGAGGTATTACCAGGAGCCTTGAAAACTTGTGAATCGGGAATATTGCATGACCCCATGCAGACCAATCCATCTTCGCTGTCTTGAACATGCAAAACCCTGGAGCACCTCATAATTATCAAGTGAAGAAACATGCCCTCTTTGAGGGGTTGAGACAGTTGGGGACTGCCCTTTCTGTCTATGGGAGCATAGTTGGGTAGCTGGGAGCATTCCCGCTCATGTTGACACCCATCCTAGAATCAGCCTTGGTTATTGTGCATAATTATGATCCATCAGTGGTTCCTTAAAGTTTTATCGAATACTGTGCCTTAATAAATAAAAATATCACATTCCCTACAGTAACTTGGCAGATGTAGGATTTCTTTATGTGTTTATGCTCTGAGAATTCATAAACATTCTCATTATAACTTAAAAAATAGAAGAAAGTACTGCTAATTGCTCCATGACTGAATTTAAGGTTTAAGGGACAGGTTTACATTTTAAAAAGACAGATGGTGCCATAACTCTGCACACAGAAGCTGGAAAAAAAAAGGGTGGTGGGGGGAGGCAACCAGGAAATGGAAATTAGAGTTAAGTCATCTATGTGCTGCTGGGCAGCTGCAGGCACTAGCCTACAGGGGACACCAGCTCCTCACTCTCCATGAAGCATCACAATAGCTGCATTAGGAAAACAGATGTGTTTCGAGAAAGCCACAAATCTCAAAATCCACCACCACCCAAGTGACAGTTTTAGTTGTTAATAAAGAAAACACCTTTAGATGAGGAGGGGTTAGGCAAACAGAGGCAAGGGATAGGCTGTTTTCTTGTGAAAGTTTCTCCTCTTCAGTGTGATAATTCAAGCTGAATATGGAATAGGGTGTAATTACTGTAAAGAATCGCTGCTCGGATGAGGCAGCACAGATGTCTGCAGGCTCGGAGGAGTCACAGTTGGCTTTGTTTTTTTTAATATCTCTATGAAAGAGCAAAGCTATTACAAAAAGGTTTTCCTTGCACAAAAAAAATCATGGAGAAAAGAAATGAGAGCATACATTTGTAATTGCATAATGAATAAAGGCCAGTGAAGGGGTGAGCTTGCCCTTGCAAGCAACATCATATGGCCCATGTTTAAAATGAAGCTCTGCTTATAGACAGAATGAAAGCCTCAGTCTGCTGGCTGTTAGGTGTTTTCTTGCCTGCCCTTTATAGACTCTGAAGATTATGGTCCACCACAAGATCATAGCAATAAAGAGTGGTGAGATCATGAGAGTAGCGAAAAAAAACAGTAACCTAGGCACTAGCATAAACCTTCCTCTCATCACTCAGAAATAGACTGTGTGAGGATAAAATCCTGCTTTCAGCTTTATTCCAAATAACCAGTGACCCGAATTCCATGAATACACTCAATAACTGGCCCTGACACCTCCCAGATCGGCCTTCCAACCTTTAGCGTTCTGTACATCACCCCTCCTGCCCCAATCTATTCCCCATCATCCCACCTCCACAATTGCACGTGACCACTCAGTTAGGTAGTGCTGACCTACCTATAGTGAGGTCCATGAAGAACTGGATGGAAGGCTACCACCCCCTACCCACATAGCCTGCAGTGATGCCAGGACATGCCCCACAGCCTGTGGTGGTGGCATCCACTGGCCAAGGAATTTTCAACCACTTCTCTCACTTCAGTTCTGCCTCCCTTCATCTTTGACTGATGGTGAGAAGAGGCCACCTCCAACCCTACTAGCTATACTGAGGTACATAAAGAACCCTGTAGAAATCTGCAACCTCCTTACTCACATAGCCTGTGGTGACGCCAGGCCATGCTCCTACAGCTCATAAGAACAGAAGAACAAGATCAGACCAAGGTCCATCAAACCCGGTATCCTGTTTCCAACAGTGGCCAATCCAGGTTACAAGTACCTGGCAGATTCAAAAAAGACACACAGGTTCCACCTCCAGTCTGGCAGCATCTCTGTTGCCATCGGGGAGAGAGGTCACGTGACAGGAGAACATCACCCTGGTGTGGCAGGAAGTGATCCTGTAGCTAGGACCTGTCCTCCAGGTGATGTATAACCCTTTCACACCGAGGAGATTTATCAAGGGCCATGTACCCATGAGGGAAGGGTTAGGACAACTGTTATAGTTGGTAGTTTGATCATTAGGGATATACACATCTGTTCAATGTAAACCGCATTGATGCAGAATAGCGCGGTATATAAGAGAATGTAAATAAATAAATAAATAAATATCTGGGTGACTGGTGGATGTGAGGATTGCCTAATAACATGTCTGCCTGGTGCAAAGGTAGCGGACCTCACGTGCCATCTAGACAAGGTCTTAGATAGTGCTGGGGAGGAGTCTGCTGTCTTGGTACATGTTGGTACCAATGACATAGGAAAGTGTGGTAGGGAGATTCTGGAGGCTAAATTTAGGCTTTTAGGTAGGAAGTTGAAATCCAGAACTTCCAGGGTAGCATTCTCCTAAATGCTTTGTGTTCCATGTGCAGGACCCAAAAGGCAGGCAGAGCTCCGGAGTCTCAATGTGTGGATGAGACAATGGTGCAAGGAAGAGGGCTTTGGATTTGTTAGGAACTGGGCAACGTTCTGGGGAAAGGAGGGGCTCTTCCAAAGGGATGAGCTCCACCTTAACCGGGATGGAACCCGGCTGCTGGCATTAACCTTTAAAATGGAGACAGAGCAGCTTTTAAACTAGATAATAGGGGAGAGCCGACAGTCGCTCAAGAGCACATGATTCAGAACAATGTATCCTTGAAGGATACTAGCAAAAGATTGAAGTTAGAGCATATCAGTAGAGAGGTTCCAATAAAAACAAACGTAGCCCAAATGCCCTTGAGTACAGAGCAGACAGAACTTAAAGATTCCAAATTATCCCTGCCTACCAATAGCCAGATTAATATGAATAACATACAGCCTCTAAAATGCTTATATGCAAATGCTAGAAGTCTAAAAAATAAGATGGGAGAATTAGAATATATAGCACTAAATGAGAGGTTAGATATTGGTATCTCAGAGTCATGGTAGAAGGAGGACATCCAGTGGGAAACTGCGATACCTGGGTACAAACTATATCATAATGATACAGCAGAACAAATTGGTGGAGGGGTTGCATGTTATAGAGGGCATTGAATCACAAAAGACTAAAGGTTTGCAGGAAACAAAATTCACTTTAGAATCTCTATGGATTGAAATTCCAGTAAAAAGGGGAAGGGGAAGGCGATGGCAGTGGGGGTGTACTATCGACTGCCTGGCCAGAATGAACAAATGGATGATGAAATACTCAAAGAAATAATGGAAGCTAACAAAAGTTACAGCATAGTAATAATAATGGGTGATTTCAATTACCCCGGTATTGACTGGATCAGTGTCACACCAGGACATGCTAGGGAGATAAAGTTTCTAGATGAAATAAATGACTGCTTCTTGGAGCAGCTGGTTCATGAGCTGACCAGAAGGGAAGCCATTTTGGATCTAGTCCTTAGTGGAGCACAAGAAATGGTACAAGAGATAAGGGTTTTGGCACCACTTGTCAATAGTGATCATAGCATGATCGCGTTTGATTTAATACATGGAGGAAGGACAGCAAGGAAATCCACAGTACTACTTTTTAACTTTCAAAAGGGAGACTATGATAAAATGAGGAAAATATTTAAGAAAAAACTAAGGGGAGCAGTTGCAAAGGTTAAAGATTTGAATTAAGCATGGATGTTGTTGATAAATTCTATCTTGGAAGACCAGAACAGCTGCATTCCACACTTTACCAAGGAAAGTGGAAGCAAATCCAAAATACCTCCAACATGGTTTAAAGGTAAGGTCAGAGAGGCTGTTGCCAAAAAAGCATCTTTCAGGAAATGGAAAAAGGAGCCAAATGATAAAAACTGGAAACAACACAAGCACTGGCAAGTTAGATGCAAGGCATTGATAAGGCAGGCAAAGAGAGAATTTGAGCTTGCTGTGGAAGCAGACATGTAATAAATACTTTTTCAAGGACATTCATAGCAAAAAACCTGTGATGGAATCAGTTGGACCATTCGATGATAGAGGGATAAAAGGGGCACTAAGAGGGGACAAGGCCATAGCGGAGGGACTGAATGAATTCTTTGCTTTGGTCTTTACTGAGGAAGATGTAGGGATGTTACCCATGACTGAAATGGTATTTAAAGGTGATGCTGCAGAAGAATTGAAGGAAATATGGATACAACATGAAGATGTATTACAACATTTTGATAAACTGAAGAGTAGCAAATCACCTGGACCATATGGTATACATCCAAGGGTGTTGAAAGGACTGAAATATGAGATTGCAGATCTACTATTAGTAATCTTTGAACTATCATTAAAATCATCTGTAATACCTGAAGATTGGAGGATGGCCAATGTAATGCCAGTTTTTAAAAAGGGCTCCAGAGGTGATCCGGGAAATTACAGACTGGTGAGCCTGATGTCAGTACCGGGAAAAATGGTAGAAACCATTATAAAGAACAAAATTACTGAACATGGCTTAATGGGAGCCAGCCAACATGTCTTTAACCAAGGAAGATATTGTCTTGGTAATCTATGTTTTTTTTAAGGTATGAATAAACAGGTAGACAAAGGTGAGTCAGTTGATATAGTGTATCTGGATTTTCAGAAAGCCTTTGACAAGAGACCTCATGAGAGACTTTTGGCAAAATTAGAGTCGTGGGATAGAAGACAATGCACTATTGTGGATAAGGAACTGGTTAAAAGATAGAAAGCAGAGAATAGGGATAAATGGCCAATTTTCCCAATGGAGAAAGGTGAATAGTGAAGTTACCCAGGAATCTGTGCTGGGTCGCTGCTTTTTAACATATTCATAAATGAACTGGAAATGGATATAACGAGTGAGGTAATCAAATTTGCAGATGACACAAAACTATTCAAAGTTGCTAAAACCCATGAGGATTGTGGAAAATTGCAAGAGGTTCTTGATAAATTGGAAGACTGGGCATCCAAATTGCAGATGAAATTTAATGTGGACAAGTGCAAAGTTATGCACCTAGGGAAGAACAACCCAAACTAGAGTTACATGATGTAAGGTACCATGAAAAATATTTAGGTGTCATGGAGGATAACATGTTGAAACCCTCCATCCAGTGTGCAGCGGCAGCCAAGAGAGCAAATAGAATGCTAGGTATCATAAGGAAAGAAATGGAGAATAAAACAAAGGACATTATAATGCCTCTGTATCGTTCCATCGTGTGACTGCACCTTGAATATTGTTTGCAATTATGGTCACCGTATCTTAAAAAAGATATAGTGTCATTAGAAAAGGTACAGAGAAGAGCCACCAAAATGGTAAAGGGGATGGAAGGATACCCTTATGAAGAAAGGCTAAAAAGGTTAGTGCTCTTCAACCTAGAAAAGAGACGGCTGAGGGGAGATATGACAGAGGTCTATAAATTAATGTATGGAGTGGAATGGGTAAACGTAGATCGATTGTTTACGCCATCAAAATATTGAAAGACTAGGAGATATGCAATGAAGCTACAGGGTAACCTATTTAAGACAAATAAGAGAAAATATTTTTTCACTCAACATGTAATCAAACTCTGGAATTCATACCGGAGGATGTAGTAAAAGCTGTAAGTGCAGCTGGGTTTAAAAAAAGGTTTGGACAAGTTCCTGGAGGAAAGGTCCATAAACCATTATTAAAGGGGACCTGGGATATCCATTGCTTGACCCAGTACAAGCATTGTGGAACCTGTCTTTTGGGGAAACTGCTAGGTACTGGTGACCTAGATTGGCCACTGTTGGAAATAGGATACAGACTTGATGGACCTTGATCTGCCCCAGTATGGCATATCTTATGTTCTTCTGTTCTTAATGCTTGTATTGGGGCATGCAGTGGATTTCCTGGGCCCTATTAAATAATGGTTTATGGATCTTTCCTCCAGGAAATTGTCCAAACCTTTTAATTACGCATTGGAGAAAAATATTTGTTCTTTTTAATCTTAAACTGGTTGCACTATGATACCCACTAGCCAAGTTATCTTTTAAACATTTCTGGAACTTCAGTTCAGTCCTCCTGCATTTTTGGCTGATTCTGGGATGGAGGACACCCCCAACTCCATCTGTAGCTGCAACTGCAAACTTCAGTATTATTCCCCTTGGATTCCCCCTTTTAGCACTCTCTCAGAACCAGCACCAGAAGTAGGAGGCAGGGCAATCACTATTCTCTTCCCTGCCATCTGCCTGCTGGCTTGTCCCTCGAAACTGACCTCCAGCTCACCGAAATCTGCTTACAAACTCCACCCGCACTCTACCTCAGCCCTACCCATTTCCCTCTCTGCCACAGCCCAGCTGCTTGAGGATAGCAAATTAATGAACTTCAGAGACCTGCAGGAGTAGTACACATTACCACTATTTCATTTTCAATAGCTACATCTACATAATGTATCTCTGGCTCAGTGCCGATAAATTCCTTGGAGGAGAAATCAGAATTAAAAGCAATTTGTAATTTCTTTTCATTGAGATCAAAAGTGATTTCCAAATTTTATAAGCATCTGAAGACTGGTTGAGAAAACACCTTCTGAAGGTGTGAAAAAATATGGGACGTGACTCAACTATCTTGGAAGGAGCGGGAACATTTTTAGTCTAAATTCCTATGCTCTTTGCTTTCAGTAGCGGTCTCACAGTCTTCCTTTTTTGTAGCTTATAATGCTTTTGGACCTCTGTCACAATTGCCGAATTGTCTTCCATTTCATCACACCGATATTAGTCCTGTCATATGCTGCCTGGGACCCTTTATCATATGTTGTTCTTTTGTGAAAATTTAACTGTGCTTTGATGACAACTGTAAGAGCATCTTTCTAATATTTTTAGCTTGATGGAGGAGATGTCCTACAAATTAGCAATTTGGAAATCTACTGCTTTGCAACACAGGTTCTCAGCACCTAGGGCTAAGCTGTTTGATCTCCAGTTTACAAATTTTTATTAAACATTAGTACCACAAATAAAAATTTAAAAGAAAAAAAAGAAAAATGCATTACTACATAGGAGAGCAATACAATCCTAAATATTAAACAGAATCCAAGAAAAAATAAAGACCACAGAGTGAATGACAGCTTCTAATTGCTTTGGCTTTGAAGTTATTTATTTTTATTTTGACAGTTTTGTATACCACCTTATCCTTCAATCAAAGCAGTCACAACACAATTGGGGGATACATTTAACATGCAGGGATATGAAACATATACACTAATACTTACAGGGAACATGAGCAATGGAGGGTTAAGTGGCTTGCCCAAGACCACAAGGAGCATCTGTGGGACTAGAAACCCCAGACCTTCCGGCCCAAGGTTGCTGTCCTCTAGTGGGATTTGAACCCCTGACCTTCCAGCCTGAAGTACCTTGCCCCAACCACTAGGCTACTCCTCCCTAATCTTATCTGCCTGGAAAAATAATAGGTTTTATTTTGTACCTGATGGAATCAGGTCTGCATCAGTTGTAAATATGAAGAGATGTAGAAATAATCAGAATCAAATAGTTCCTTTCCTAAGAATTTGGAAGCCTTTAGATGATTTAACTCCATAATAAGATCAGGGCTGTTTTTTACATTTCTCTTTCATATCGAGTTCAGTATGTGTTATATTTGCACTGGATTTGTATGCAATCCTTTGTCGATGTATTTGCGCACTAAGATTTTGGTTACATGCTTTGTTTTTTGATGATGATTGATAAATCAATAAAGTGGAACTAAAAAAATCATTTGTCCGGTAAGGTTTAATAATGCCAAACATCGATACCATGCAAAATGGTTTGAAACCATAATTAAGAACAAAATTACTGAACACATGGACAGAGATAGTTTAATGGAACAAAGTCAATATGGATTTAGCCAATTACTACTTATTACTACTTATTATTTGAATAATCTGCTATTTCTTTGAAGATGTGAATAAACCTGTGGATATAGGTGAGACAGTTTTATTTAGACTTTCAGAAAGCTTTTGTTAAAGTTCTACATCAGAAACTCCTGCGAAAATTCAAAAATCATGACATAGGATTGGAAACTGGTTGAGAGATAGAAAACAGAGAAGAGGGATAAATGGTCAATTCTGTCAGTGGTGGACGGTGAATAGTGGAGTACCAGGATTTGTACTGGGGACTGGTGCTTTTTAACATATTTATAAATGATCTGGAATAGGGAACAACAAGCAAGGTGATTAACTTTGCAGATGACACTAAATTATTCAAAATTGTTAAATCGCATGCAAATTGTGAGAAACTACAGGAGATGGGAAACTGGGCATCCATATGTCATATGAGATTTAATGTGGACAAGTGCAAAATGATACATGTAGGGAAGAATAATCCAAACTATAGATACACAGTTCTAGGTTTCACATTAGGAGTTGCCACTCAGGAAAAGGATCTGGATGTGACTGAAGATAATAAATTGAAATCTTCTGTTCAGTGTGGAGTGGCTGTCAAAAATGCAAACTGAATGTTAGGAATCATTAGCAAACAAAAAGAGAAAAAAACAAAAGATACCAGAATGCCTCTGTATCACTCCATGATGTAACCACACCTTGAGCTTTGTGTGCAGTTATGGCTTCTGCATCTCGAAAACAGATATAGCACTAGCAGTATTAGAAAAGATATAGAGAAGGGCAACCGAAATGGTAAAGGGGATGGAATACCACTCCTATGAGGAAAGGCTAAAGAGGCAAGGGCTCATCAGCTTGGAGAAGAAATGGCTGAGGGGAGATATGATAGAGGTCTATCCCTGAGTAGAATGGAATGGGTAGACATAAATTGATTGCTTTCTCTTTCTAACAGTACAAGCATTAGAGGAGACACTTTGAAGCTACAAAGTAGTATATTTAAAACAGACAGGTGAAAATATTTTTTCACTCAACGTATAATTAATCTTTGGAGCTCATCTTTGGAGGATATGGTAAAGGTAGGTAGTGTAGCTGGGTTTCATCCTTTACATTCTACTGAAATGGCTCTTGCCAAAATCTCCGGTGATCTGTTCCTGGCTAAATCCAAGGGTTTTTACTCAATTCTCATTCTTCTTGATCTTTCTATGGTTTTTGACACTGTTGACCAATACCTTCTCCTCTACCATTATCATCACTTGGTTTTAAGGGCTCTGTGCTATTCTGGTTCTCTTCTTATCTCTCCCATCACTCTTTCAGTGTTTGTTCTGATAGATCCTCCTCTACTGCTATCCCACTGTCAGTTGGTGTACCCCAAGGGTCTGGGCCCACTCCTCTTCTCTCTCTCTATATCCAATCTCTTGGTGCTCTCATTTCCTCCCATTGTTTTCAGTACCACTTTTATGCTGATGATTCTCAGATCTATCTCTCTTTACCTGATATCTCTCTGGCACTCCAGGCCCAAATCTCTGTCTGCCTGTCTGACATTGCTGCCTGGTTGTCTCACCGCTGTTTGAAATTGAACATGGCCAAGATTGAGCTGCTTATTTTTCCCCTTAACCAACCTCCCCCTTTCCTCCTTTCTCTATCTCTGTGGATGACATTCTTCTACTCCCTGTCTCCTCGGCCTGGAACCTTAGGGTCATCTTTGACTCCTCTCTCTCCCGTTTGGACTATTGGAAACTCCTCCTTGCTGGTCTACCTCTGAATCATCTCTCTCCCCTTAAATCTGTTCAAAACTCAGCTGTGTGGCTGATATTCTGCCAGCCCTGCTATGCTCATATAACCCCTCTTCTCAGGTCACTTCACTGGCTCCCCTTTTGTTTCTATATCCAGTTCAAACCTCTCCTTCTAACCTATAAATGCATTCAGTCTGCTGTTCTTCACTACCTTTCCGCACTCATCTCTCCCTACACCTCTCCTCTTCCTCTGGATTGCTTCTCTCTCCCCTTTTCCTCCACTGCCAATTCCAGACTTTGATCCTTTCACCTTGCTGCTCCTTATGCCTGGAATGAATGACCTGTGTCTGTACATTAGGCTTCATCTCTGCCCCTTTTCAAATCCATGCTAAAGGCTCACCTCTTTGAGGCTGCTTTTGGATCCTGATCCGCTTAGTCTCCTATGTGTCTCCTTAGCTTTCCCTAGTAGCATTCTTGTCCTTAGCTATTGTATTATCTGTCTTGACTAGACTGTAAGCTCTGATGAAACAGGGACCATCTTTATATGTATCTATACAGCACTGTGTATGCCTTGTAGCGCTATATAAATGTTCAATAGTAATAGTAGCAGTTGGTTTACAAAAGGTTTGGACAAATTCCAGGAGGAACATCAAAGGGTGTTAATAGTGCTAGGATATGTATGGCTAAGTACCATTGCAAAGGATAATACCACACAGGTAGTGTTGTAACAGACATTGGAACCACACACCAGTATGCAGATAAAGCACCTTAAGGACCATCAGGGTCAATTAGCAGAGGAACAGCATTCATGTAACAGAACTGTACAAGACAGACCACACCTGTACAGGTCAAGGTCAGGACAGATGCATGGCAGTTAGCACAGAAGGAATAGTGAGAAAGGAAATGCAATGTTATTAGTCCAGTGTCACATCCTCTCACATCATAGCACTCAGCAGGACACATCGGTTTTGCAGCAATACAGGCAGCACCATCAGATGCACCACCACTGCCATCACCCATGCCACCACCACTTCAGCTATCGCTACTCTCTGCAACAGCACCCAAGGCAGCCCACAATAGTGCCCAACACCACCAAGGCAGCCTCTAGCAGCAGCAGAGTATAAGTGTATGAGGAGCAGGCGGAGGATGGAAGGCAGCAGGACCAACACTTTGATGCAGCATGGGACAGTGAGGTGGCAGTGGCTATCACAAGAGCACCCCTGCCAATCACAATTGGCTATGGCCGCCATGAATACCTGGAAAGGGAGGGGAATGACACCAGGAACCCCCATCCTGGTAGGAGAGGGAACTGCAGCATGGAGACACCAAGGTCCTGTTGCATCTCCTGTATGTGCAATGGGAGATGCAGAAGAACTTTGTTGTGGCCACAAGACCTCATAGCGATATACCTGGAAGGCTTGTGTATGGAAATACATGCCATGATGGGGGTAAGGAGTTCCATAATCATGGAGTAACATAACTAAATGCTATTGGCACATAATTGCTACGATAGTGACTCAAGCTTAATGGTTAGAAGGTCTGCCAAATACCTTGGCTGATTGGTGAGAAGAGCTTTATAGATAAAAAGAATTAGAGGGTTATTTTAGAAGCACTATTTGTGCTTTAAAAGTGGGTGCGGTGCCTGTTAGACATGGAAGGTGCATTCATATCTAAAATGTGTTTTTAGAAAGGGCATGGCAGACACTGCAGTGGTGTTTCTGGATGTGGCCTGTGCAATACTGATGTCTGTATATTCATAATGTATTTCACATAGACCGGTAACATATAGGGCGGATTTTCTAAATGTGCCAATTCACACCTGCTATAAATCACGAATAAGGATGAACCTTTGTAGTCTATTGGGTCTGCTAGTGGCGTAGGTGACTGGAGGAGCTTGGCCTGTCAGTTTTTCACATGACTGTGTCCAATTAAGTCTTTTGTGTTTTCATTTGTTTCCTTGTAGTCTATCCTGTGCCTTTCTCAAATCTATCCTCCTCTCCCATTCCAAGACTCCTGTACAGTTCCACTCCCTGAATCCTTTAACTCCTAGCTATGCCAGTCATATATGCCCACTTTCCACTCCCTGACCCTTGGTGTGTCCATCCTCCTGTTGCCCATTTGGTGCCTACTATCTGTGTGTGCCCTAGTGTTCCCTGCAGCCTCTGTGTTTCTATGTGGTTCCCTGCTGCTTGTCTGTGTGTGTGTGGGGGGCAGCAGGTATAGGTGGATATGCATTGTCTCACCACACCAACTGTAAACAATACAGACCGCTGTAATTGTACATAATTCTGTAAGATGATCTCTGTATTGTAAGATGGTTATTACAATTGTGCATAGTTTTGTATTATCACTATTATTTAACATATACATGCAACCTATATGTAACATTATCAGGTCCTTCAATGTCAACTGTATGATCTATGCTGATGACGTGTTACTATATATACCGTTCTGCATAGATAAGATGAACCTCACCCCCATAATCAACTGTTTTAACTCCATCTCAAATTGGCTACTGACTCAAATCTCAGAATTCAGCACAAAAAAACGGAAGTTCTTTTTATCTCAAGGAACTCTAAGTTCACACCACCCACATTCCTTGAGGTTCAAGATGCCAAGTTGCAAGTAAAATCCCATATCCGATACCTTGGAGTGACTCTGGATCAGAATCTGGATATAAAGTCCCACATATCTAACATAGTAAGGGCAGTGTACTTCAAGATTCGCTCCCTCAGACACCTCCGCCAATTGATTGATCCGGACGATTTCCGTACGGTCTACCAGGCTCTAATTATGCCCCATTTCGTCTTCGCCAACTCCATATTACAAGGGCTCCCCCAATCTACCCTAAACCCGCTTCAACTAGCCTTAAACAGTGCAGCAAGAGTGCTTTTCGGGGTACCAAAAAGAGAACATGTAACACCTCTTCTCAAACAACTACACTGGCTTCCCATCCAAGCGAGAATCACCTTCAAGACTCTGCTCCTGGCCTTTAAAGCTCACAAAGGACTCGCTCCCTCCTCATTATCAGAGATGATCCAACCAATCTCTCTCAACAGACTAAGAAGAACCACGGAATTAAACATGCTAATGGTACCAAAAGAGTCTTTAAGATACAACTCCACAACAATAATCCGTTCCTTCAGTTTATGCGCTCCAAAACTTTGGAACACTCTCCCACCACACATTAGGGCCATCTCTGATCTCTTCCAGTTCAAGAAGGCTTTGAAACATCACCTTTTCATCAAATATTTCCCAGAGAACATAGTAACACAGGCTCACTCAAATAGCAACAATCCCGTTCTTACCACGTAACCTCTATTAACCCAACAACACTTCACACCGCTCTCTCATATTAACAAGGTCTTTTATACAATATGTCTTCTAAATGTAAATAGTTACTCTGACTATTATTTGTTGTAAATAATTACCCCGGTTACCCAAGTTATTGTTCCTGTTCAATGTAAAAAACAGATAACTGTATTTTGTCTGTTTTCTTGTTCTATGTAAACCGCGCTGATTATGAATAGTGCGGTATATAAAAGATGTTAAATAAATAAAATAAATAAATAAACCAACCTTTTTGTTAAAATGGTAAATAAAGGTAAAAGGAAAAGGAGACTGGTTTGAAAGAAGTAGCTGAAAAAGTGAAGAAAAAGAGGGAGGCCTTCATGAAATAAAAGAGATCACAGAGAGAGGAAGACAGGCATCTATATTTGGAAAAACTTAGAGATGCTAGCAAAGTAGTCAGGAAAGCAAAGATTCAAAAGTTGGAGGAAATAGCCAATGCAGTTAAATGTGGGAATACATTTTTCACATGTATTAGTGAGAAGATGAAGGGCAAAAGTGGTATTGTCAGACTCAAGGGTGAAGGGGAGGAATATGTAGAAGCTGATGAGGATAAAGCGGAATTGCTCAACAAATCTTTCTGTTCCATGTTCACAGATGAAGAACCAGGAGCAGGACCTCAGAAAACACCCACAAAGAGGAACAGAAGCAAGGGGCATCTTGTATAATTTTCAGAAGACTGTGTTCATGAGAAACTAGCTAAACTTAAAGTAGACAAAGTGATGGGACCGGATGAGATACATCCTAGAATACTGAGAGAACTTGGGGACGTTCTAGCAGCTTCACTGACTGACATTTTCAATGCCTCGTTGGAGTCGGGACTCGTGCCAAAGGACTGGAGAAAGGCACATGTGGTTCCTTTACACAAAAGCGGAAGTAAGGATGTGGTTGAAAACTACAGGCAGGTTAGTTTAACTTTGGTGGTGAGCAAATTATTGGAAACGTTGCTGAAAGAGAAAATAGTGAGGTTTCTGGAGTCCAGCGGATTACAGGATCCGAGGCAACATGGCTTCACCAGAGGCAGGTCTTGTCAGACAAATCTGATTGATTTCTTTGTCTGTGAAAACATTTCTAAGTATATTGTCAAAGGCATTTGCCAAGCCTAATCCAGACCCTGTTTTATCATCACTAATTGAACAACTAGGATCTATATTAGGCTTGGTAAATCTTTCTTTTAGTGTACTCGGGCACAGTTTCACAGACTTTCTGGTACAAGAACATGACAAACGAAAATTCTTTAGAGTATATTTCTACAATATATGAAAGAAACATATCAAGATGCGTTTAGAAATTCTTTTTATCAGGTCGGTGGTACTCAATACAACTGGGAAAATTAATTTCAGACTTTGCTTTATTGGAACTTTGTATTTTTCTTCCACATCCTCTCAATCTGTGATTGTATTTGTTGTTACTTTAGGAACTTTTCTTTCTCCATACATAGTACAAAAGAACCACTTGGTACGGACACTTCTATTAGTAGTGCTGTATTGTACAGTTTACTGAGGAGGGGGTCTGTGGTTCCACAGGAGCTGAAGAGTGCAACCTCTCCCACCATGTGATGTGGCCTATAGGAGCAGAAGACTACATTGCCACAGTTTTTAGTTGTAGAAAAGAGAGTGGTACAGAAGGGGGAATGGTGAGGATGTAGCATGAGGGACAGGTGGCAGGTTTTTTTCTCTTTCAAAAAATATGGCCAGCCTGTTTTTTTGATCATATCAAAGTCTTCTATTGGATAAGCCCAGTAGTTCTATGGTTAGAGCTGCACATATCTATAAATGAATACCAGGTTCAGGAATGGTCTTTTATACTTACCTATGGCTAATAGCCAAAAGGCACCAGAGTTATTATAACAAAGTTGGAATTTAATCATATATACTTGTCATCCTGAACACTGTTTAGTGGGTCTGGACATCCGATCCGGACGTCCTGACCTGCTAAATGTCTGGGCAGCCTGCCGGGAACAGAGCTCCCCTTATGCAGGCAACTTGTACGGGGAGCTCTGTTCGTGGGAGGGAGGTAGAGGGACAGAGGCAGAGTGAGGGTGGGTGGTGGGTGGATGGAGAGAGACCTCAGATGTACAAGGCCGATTCCGAGGTCGGCCCTGTACATCTAGGGTTGGCCACAGAGATGGGGGACTTATGCCACCTCAGAGGTCCCCTTGGATGGAGCCAAAAAGTGCATCCAGGCCAAGTAAGGAGGGCAAGGTGTGTAGTGTGTTCCCCACAGCCTGACCCTGGCCATAGGAGGCCAGATCGGAGGTCGGGCTATGGGGAAAGAAGGGTCTTGTCTGTGGTGGGGGATCGTGGCTCCTGAATGGAGCCACGGTGCCATGGCAACATAACGCCATGGTACTGTGGCTCCATTCAGGCACCTGGCTGAATTAGCCAGGTATGTGGGCTGGACATGTGGCCAATCAGAAATGGGGTACAGCCTGCACATGCAGGCTGTAGAATCAATTCTTATCCTGCAAGCACGTCTAGCCCCCGCGTGATCAGAATAGGATCTGCCTCTGTACAGGGGCTAGATGTCCAGTACAGAATCCGCCTCTTTATGTATAATACAGAAACGATATGTAAAATGTACAGTATACACAAGTCAGCCAGAATAGAGATTTGGGTTTTAAAGAAAAAAAATGTTAAGCTAACTTTGTGAACCTTTAACATATTGAGAGTAACAAGATAGTCTTTGACCAAAAGTAATGTCAAGAACTTCATGACTCAGATGGATATCAGAGAAAGTGAGATTCTGTGAAAACCTGAAGAGAAGTAGGTCTCTCTTCATGTAGCTATTAGCATGTTTCACTGCACCCCATACAGACCTTTGATCTACAATTAGTACATATCGCTCAGAACTCTTCAGCTCAGATATGATAGAGTGAGTTTAGGAAGGGATGTCAAATCACCTGGACATAAAGTAAAATGTTATATTAAATGCAAAATTCTGTCTCATTTGGCCTGCACATTTCCAAAAAGAAAGCCTTAGATGTTTCCACTTAGCACATTTTAGTAAACATGCTCCTAACAGTTATGTGCTAGCCAGTTAATGCAGGTCTGAGGTAACAGTTACCACATGCTAAAAGCAGCAATAGGAGGAAAAACTTCTTCAAGCATTTTTAAAACTTCCATGAAATACTTGAGAGCCAGGTCTAGGGATGATGTAATGGAGATCTAGGAACATTAAAAATAATGTAAGTTATTCATCCTAAACTGCTTCTTCAAATATTCAATCTTGGGAGCCTGAATATTCCTCTCCTTAATCTGTATACTACCAAGTGCCCACAAGTTTCACAGGCTGCCCTGTGATTCCAACTGGGCAGTCTGGGGGGGTGGGGGGGGGGGGTGCTGAACCAATCCTGAAGAAACATCCTGCACAGAATATTTTAAGAATTACACCACTTGATGCAAAGTTTCCACAACAGTTAAAAGGGAGTTACTGAAGGAAGTTATCACATCCCACAAGCTCTTCAAAGTAACAAGAGTCACTTTTTCAGCCTATCATTTCCTGTAGGAAGCTGTCCTGGTATCTTCTCAGTAGCAGGTGGTCAGCTCCAATGAGCTACAAATTCCCCCCCTACTGCCCCTCCAGATAGATTGCAGATTGAGGACCCTCCAACCCAGCTGATGCCACGGGAGTAAACACATAAGGATCCAAACATGGTTTGAACTTTCTCTGATCAGTGCTTCCAGGTTGTGTAGCAAGGCTTGAAGATCGAGTGTGAACTCCACCCCATCACTGCTCAGGTCTGCCATAGAATTCAGCAGATCTGCCAAAACCATGCCTGATGTCTGAGGGGAGTAATACTTGTCCATTGTCTGCTGGGACACCACCAGAGTCTGCCAGGGTCCTGATTCTTTGCTTTCTCTTATGCTGCCCAATCAAAAATACTCCAAGGCTGGTATACATTGAGTCAATCAGGTAGACAGACCTCAGAGCCTGGTACAGAATACCCTACTCCACCGCCATTTTGGATCCCGTAAGACTGTGGTCCTCTTCTTATTCTAGCATTTGTTAGACTCAAACAAGTTTCATACTCATCAAACAAGCAAAAAGACATTCATAATTATACATCAAAATTAATGATGCATGAACATAAATATGTGTAAAAAGCATAAATAATGTGTGCAAGACCAACTTGAAATAAAAAGAATATGATAAAATTAAAGATAAAAAACAAAATAAAAGAGTGGACCAAATGTACAACTATGTACATATATATAAAAATCAATACTTAAAAGTAAAACATTTGGCCCTGTGCCATTGTCTTGAAAGAAAACAAAACAAAACCAAATCAATAAAGGCAATGCATCATATTGCATAATTAACAACAGTATGAAATGAGCATATACCTAAGCAAAAAAAAGGGGTTAAAAGATGAACTATATTGTGAGAATCAATGTCATATATGTATGTATGTGGCATAGCACCACCTCTTCCTCCTGTACTATCCGATAGACAATGACATATCAGCCTCATCCACCGGCACAACACAAAACTCCCACGACTAGACAAAATGATGTGAACCCCACCATGTTGCAAGATTGTAAATAGTTACCCCCTGTTATCCAAGTTTAAATACCTGTTCATTGTAAGCACAGAGTACCCAAGGAAATGTGTAGTTCTATGTTTATTGTAAACCGCACTGATATTGAATAGCGCGGTATAAAAGAGACTAGAAATAAATAAATAAATATAGGTGCCAGCAAGCACAAAACTGACACGTGTTCCAAAGGAAAAACATATATAAAACAGTGTGGCTAAAAATGAAATAAAAGATAAAAATAAAAAATTAAACAAAACTGCTACCAAATAAAAAAATTGCCAAGAAGAATGAGTGGATAAGAACAGTACATGATGTATCAGGAGCACAAAGCCAGCATAGATTAAAAGTAATAAAAGGAAAAACAAAAACAAAAAATAAATAATTAAAACAGCACTATTAAAAATAAATCAAAAGTAAAACTGCAATAAAAAACATCTTACTGAAAAGAGTAAAAAACACCATGAACCAAAAAACAGGAAACTGCAATTGTTGCATACAGAGGGCTGCCACCAGGGACATACCATATCAATACATTTAGGGGTATGTTTACTAAACTGCGGTAACGTTACCTAATGCGTGTTATGTAACATTAATGATCGTTAAGTAACGTTAACGCCCGTTATGAGACGCTAAAACGTCTCATAGCGCGCGTTATCGTTACTTAACGATCGTAGACGTTCCGCGGCATGGTAAAACACCGCAGAAGGTGGAGAGAGGGCAGAGAGAAGGTGTCAATGGGCGGAGTGTGGGTGGGGAGAGGCTCCATTCACACTAACGCGCTGATCTGAAGAGCTGAATCCTAACGCGATTGAAAACCTGCCGTTAGATGCACATATGCAGGAGAGAGAAACCATTTCCGTGTCAGCAATGTACAGCCCAGGCAGGGAGCCCAAAAACTGTGATAGTAGTGCTCCATGTACAGCAATACCATAGTGCCAAAGTATGAATTGTCACTATGGCGATGGTGCAAATGGGGCATAGGGGGCCGCAGGCGGGACATGTAGCATGAGCAGCTGGGGCACAGGGTGGACCAGGCGGGCGCCTGGTGGCACATAGGAACTTAGACACCGGAGATCAGCAAGACAGCAGTTAACCAAGGCCAAACACTATCCACCAATATCTACCTGGTCCACCCTAGCCAATAGTCGCTAGGGCACAGACCTGACATCCCCACAGCCATCCCGCCCCCATGTGGCGGGGACATAATAGTGGTAGGCAGTGATGGGGGGATGTGAGGATGTCCATGTATGCCCCCCCCACCCCCACCCCCACCCCGGAACCTGCTCCCTACCTCCCTGCAGTGTACCTAGGCCATGCTCTGCATCAGTACATGGTGTGCACTGCAACATAAAAGGTCTGGCTGAGGAAAAGTGCAGGTAGCCCCAGGGACTACCATGCATCTGTGGCAACAGTGTGGTGCAGTACACCCAGCCAGTGTGTCCAGGAGCAGAGGGTCACAGGTGCAAGTCCTAGCTGTGGTTCCTGCAGAGCATGTCCCTATATTTTACCCTACAATGCAGATACAAGAGCAACATGTGTAAAGCCCAAAGCAGCGGCGAACAGGGGTGCAAACACCCACTCACACAGGCTCCACAATCCAATGATGCATGGAGCGGCAGGCTGTTGGCCCCAGCATTGGGATGATGTTATCATCAGAACACTACTACTACCCCCTGCACAGTTTAGCAATGTCGGCACTGTGATCAGGACTAGTGTGGCGGGCAGGGCTTCCAACCACCCCTATCTTAGTATAATGCTGCAAAAGGAGTGAGCGTGTTTGTATGTCTAACCATTGTTCTGTGGCTGCCCATACTTCACTGGGCCCAAAATGTCCCACTGTTACCAGTGTTAGCCTAATTAGATGCATAATGAGGAGCAAGGTATTCTGGGTATGGCCCGGACAGGGCAGATTGGCCAGGATGCATCTTCACAGGGTGTGGGGCAATGGCTAGGACAATGTAGTGCCTGATCACCACCTGCATGGACAGGGTGGCCACAGCATGACATGCTGGGAGGGCACTCACTCTGAACGAGCAGTGACCATGGCAGGTCTAGGTTCCCACATAGCGCTGTACACTATTTGCTTCTAATAATATATTTGTGTTCCCCAGTGCTGGGGTCCCAATCACTGAGATGCCTGCTTGCTGTACATAGTTCCTGGTGGACTGTCTGCAGTTAGACTGTGCTTGGTTGGAACACCTTTAAGGTGCTGTCTGCTGGTCTGCCACTGTCCCAGTCATAGGTATAGCTCTGGTCCACCAACCCTGGAGGGCTGTCTCATACAAACAGGATGGAGATTGCTTCCCTAGGAGGGGGCACTGTTCTTTACCTACAAAAGGGTGATGTGGGCCCCTTTGGGGTATGTAGTGTATACCACAGTGACCTATACAGGTACTGCTACACACACCTTATGCAATTCTAGTAACCCCTCTGCCCTGATAACAGCAGCCCATGTCAGCCAGACCCTCACACGGGGTACGCACTAATCTGGCCGGTGTCTGGTCCCACAGGGCCACATGTGACTGCAGGATACAGATGGACACCAAATTACCTTCAGCTGCACTGCACAGAACACCTGTCATACACTGGTAGTGATGGGGATGTACAGCAGGACCGATTTCTAGCACCACATGTACTGCAGACCTAGTGCTGGGCACCAATCCTATCCCTCAGGGTGACCACAGAACCTGCACAATGGCATGGTCTGTAGCTACTCTGTGCCAGTATCACACACTGTCAGTTCGTCTTTCCAAGCTGAGGTACCGGAGAGGTGCAGACCCCATTTGGTGATCAGCTGTAGACAGCTATTCAGCATGTGCATTGCATCATGGGTACTGCTGTGACATACACCATGGAGGTATAGCCTACTGGTTAATACATTGCCATTCTTGGAAGTTTTCATTTGTTCAGTTCATCATTGTTCCCTCCTTTCATGCCTGTCCTACTCAAATAGTGTGCATGCCTGTAGAGGTCATATTTTTGCAGATCTGCGCTTCCAGCCCATAATACCCTCGCCACAATTGCCAACATTCCCTCGGTCCATCTATCTGGCATCTGTCAGCTGTGTAGAGTCCTGTCTGCCTGTGCAGGCTGCCAGCCCATGTCCTGCACTGCTACCCTTTCCTGCATAGCGCCTCATCGTGCTTGCCTCGCCTGTGCCTGATCTGCATGGCACCACCACTCCTCTGTCCACCCATCATTGTAACTATCCTGCCACCTCCGCCTCCACTCGGGACACGTATTCCCATCATCTGCCACCAACTGTTTTTCTGGTACTTTACATTGCCAACACCCTGTGCTGTGGTAGAGCTGCCCCACCATGTTTGTCATCAGTACTGGCAGGCACATGGGATGCCCGCAGATATGGCAGGTCCAGTGGCTCCCACTTCTCCCTCCTTCACTCACCTGTTCATTGCCTTTCCTGAGTGCTCTATCTAGTGTTAGGGCTACATCTGTCTTTGTTCCGCACAGGTCAAGCATGTCATCCTGAGGCACCTTGCAGTCCCTAGGGCACACTAACCTAGGACACCATAACCTTGTTAGGCCACCTTAACCTATGGTTCCATAGTCCAGGGTGCCTTCTGCGGTGACTTGTCCAAGGGTGCCTAATATGGTGCTTAGCCTAGGAGGCCCTATAGGGCGCCTTCTATGGCACCTTACTTGGCACCTTACATGGCACCTTATAAGACACCTTACATGGCGCCTTGTAATGCTCATTATTCTAAGGCGCCTTGTAACGCACGTTCTCTGTCAGCTTGCTGTAATGATGTACCGCCCATGCCTTTATATGGGCATCTCTACCTTTACCGCGGAACCTACCGCGAATGACATTACCGCAGTTTAGTAAACATACCCCTTAGCTGTCAAAGTGAACAATGTGGTTATAATGGTGAGGACCAAGCCAATGAATCTCTGTACGATACAATAAATGCGGTGATGAAATTAGTGATATATACTGGGCTTAATACTGTTCCAAAATAAAACCCTAAATCCAGTAAAAACAGAATAAAAGATTATTAAATTAATCTAAAATAAATAATGTGGATCCCAGAATATCTGAAAAGTATGAAGTAAATATATATGCTGTTGGAAAGTGCTAAAAAATTTAAATGTGCCCAGTAAATAAATGGTTACATCTAGAAGATAAGGGCAATGAATTGGTAAAGGAGGAGTTAGAGATAAAATTATAAAAAAAGATAGGAACATCAAATACCAAAATAAGAGCCATCTAAAAACAAAGTAAAAGCTAAAAACTAGGAAATTAAAAGTAAACAAAATGAGAGTTCAGCCAATTAAAGAATTCCTGAAGATGAATGTCTTCACCTTCAAAGACCATTATAAAATATCATTGATGAATTTTCCAGAACTTAATGTTCAAACTATACAGACACCTCATTAAATATTAATTTTCATAATATTTGTCACGTAAAGGTTGGCTACATCTGGAGCCATGGATGACCTCATAGCAACCCTCTTGATCTGTTTATAAAAAAAAGCCTCAGAAGCAGAAATAATTTTCTGTCATGGCTTGGCATAGCTAATTGCAGTAGATAGCACATAGGAGTCCTAACAGGTCTCTCTCTTTCCAAAAGTACATCTTCCAATATCTCTGATATCTCTTGTTGTGGTATATTGGTATAGAGTGAAGGGATATCCAGAATAACCAATATTAAGTGGACATAGTATCCCAAAATGTTAATCAAAATTTGTATCACATGGGATGAATCCCTGATATAAGATGGTACTTTCATCACTTTCACAGCTATATATATTGATAAGCTACATACCCTTGGCTCCACCTGGTGCCATCCCTCTGTATGCAGCAATTGCAACTTCTTGTTTTTTGGCTCATGGCAATTTTTACTTTTACTGTAAGATGGTTTTTATTGCCGTTTTATTTTTTATTTATTTTAATAGTGTTGTTTTAATCCATTTTCTTGTATTTTTAAAACAAGTCCAGAAATATTGTTTTTAAGTATTCTCTGATCAAATTTTAGTTTGTTTATAAATTGTATATTAAAACCTTTGAGTAAGTTTGTGCTGGTGGGGAATGCTTCCCGTGCCATGCGCAGGGCCCAAAAGGCAGGCGGAGCTCCAAAGTCTCAATGATTGGTAGAGACGATGGTGCAAAGAAGAGAGTTTTGGATTTGTTAGGAACCGGGCAACTCTCTGGGGAAGGGAGGGGGTCTTCTGAAGGGATGGGCTCCACCTTAATGGGGATGGAGCCAGGCTGTTGGCATTAACTGTTAAAAAAGAGAAAGAACAGCTTTTAAACTAGAAAATAGGGGAAGGCCAACAGTCACCCATGAGCCCATGGTTCGAAAGAATGTATCTTTGAAGGATACTAACAAAACAGGGAAGTTAGAACATCCAAACAGAGAGGTTCCAATAAAGATAAAAGTTACCCTAGATGCCCTTAAGTACAGAGCAGAAAGATTCCAAATTACCCCTGTCATCTGATAACCAGATTAATATAATTGAAATTCAACCTCTAAAATGCCTGTATGCAAATGCTAGAAGACTAAAAAATAATATGGGAGAGTTAGGGGCATGTTTACTAAACTGCGTTAACATAGCAACAGCTACGTTAAGGCGCGTTATGTGCCGTTAAGATAGCAACAGCTACGTTAAGGTGCGTTATGTGCCGTTAAGGCGCCTTACACCTTATGTACGTGCCTTGTACTGCGCCTCATAAGGTGCCTTCTAATGTGCCTTGTACTGCGCCTGATAAGGTGCCTTCTAACGTGCCTTGTACTGCGCCTAATAAGGTGCCTTCTTACGCTCTGGCCTAGAATGGCAGTGTACTAACCAGTAGGCTATACCTTTATGGCTTGTTGCACAGCACTGGCCGGGTACAGACAGACTGCAGGTCACCGCACAAAACATCTGCTCTGTGTGCCAGGATAGGGTAACCCCCCCAGCACCCATGATGCATTGCACATGCAGAACAGCGGCCTACAGCTGACCACCAAATGGGGTCTGCACCTCACCGGTACTGCAGCGTGGTAAGATGGACTGACAGTGCATGATAATGGCACAGAGTAGGTGCCATAAGGTGCCTTCTAACGTGCCTTGTACTGCCCCTCATAAGGTGCCTTCTTACGCTCTGGCCTAGAATGGCAGTGTACTAACCAGTAGGCTATACCTTTATGGCTTGTTGCACAGCACTGGCTGGGTACAGACGGACTGCAGGTCACTGCACAAAACATCTGCTCTGTGTGCCAGGATAGGGTAACCCCACCAGCACCCATGATGCATTGCACATGCAGAACAGCGGCCTACAGCTGACCACCAAATGGGGTCTGCACCTCACCGGTACTGCAGCGTGGTAAGATGGACTGACAGTGCATGATAATGGCACAGGGTAGCTACAGACCATACCATTGTGCAGGTTCTGTGTTCACCCTGAGGGATAGGAAGGGCGCCCAGCACTAGGTCCACAGTACATGTGGTGCTAGAGATAGGTCCTATTGCTGCCAGTGTGTGACAGGTGTTCCCACCAGTGCAACCGAAAGTACTTCTGTTACCATCTGGGTTCTGCAGTCACATGTGGCACTGTAGGACCAGACACCACTCATATTAGTGTATGTGCAGTTTCAAGGTCTGGCTGCCATGGATACCTGTTATCGGGGGGGGGCAGGGGCTAGCCTAGCCTAGCCTAGCATGAGGTTTAGGTAGCACTGCCTTTATGGGTCTAATTGGTATGCACTATATACCCCAAGGGGCCCACAATCACCCCTATTGTAGATGAGGGTGTGGTGGGACAGGTGCCTGCACCCTGCAGAATGGCTGTAATAGCAGCAACCACAGTCCTGCTGGCCGATGACAGCCCTCCAGGGCTGATGGGCCAGAGCCATACATGTGACCATGGCAGACCAGAAGTGATGCTTGGGTGGGCATGGGAAGGCTCCACACCACAGTCTGCCATCACAATCAGACTGCACCTGCAGCATCCTACAGGGCGGTCCCACCATGCACAGACTAATTACAGACATCCCACTAGCCAGTCCATAGTGCATGCTCATGGGGGAACCCTGTGCACCCAGAGGTAGGATACACTGCACAAACACCAAGCAGGTAACTCCATGAGTGGGCCCCAGAACCAGGAACACACAGGTATCACTAAAGATTAATAAGGGGGTGGCACTAAGTGGGAACATAGACACACCATGGTCACTGCTCGGTCAGAGTGAGAGCGACCTACCAGCGTGACATGCTGTGGCCACCCTGCCCATGCAGGTGGTGGTCGAGCACTACAGTGTTCCAGCCATTGCACTCCACCCTGTGCAGATGCATCCTGGCCAATCCACCCTGTCTGGGCCATACCCACAATATCTTACTCCTGATTATGCACATTTGCAGGCTAATGCTGGAAACAGTTTGAGCAATGTGGGCTCAGTGAGGTGTTGGCAGACACAAAACAATGGATAGACATATGCACACTCCCACACCTATCTCAGCATTGTGCAGAGATAGAGGTGGTTTACAACCCTGCCCACCACACTGGTCCTGAGCACAGTGTCGACATTGCTAAACTGTGCAGGAGATAGTAGTAGTGCTCTGGTGATAACTGCAGCTCTGTGCTGGGGCCAACAGCCTGACACTCCATGAGGGTGTGTGGATAGTGGAGCCCGTGTGAGTAGGTGTTTGTACCCCTGTGCACCACTGCATTGGGGTTTGCCCATGTTGCTGTTGTGGCTGCATTGTGGGATAAAACTATGGGGTGATGCTCTGAAGGTTCCACAGATGGGACTTGAACCTTTTGCTCTTGGACATACTGGCTGAGTGTATTGCACCACACTGTTGTCACAGCAGCATAGTGGTCCCTGGGGCTACCCTTACGTTCCCCAGCCAGATCTCTTCTGTTGCACTGCATACCACGTACTGGTACAGGGCATGGCTAGGTCCACTGCAGGTGGATGCCACTACTCCCACCAGCACAAACACCCCCCCTGCCATGCCGCCATGACCATAAGCTGTCGGTGCAGGTGGTGTGCAGTCCTAGGCCATCCAGGGGGCAGGTAGGTGGCTGCCTAAGGTGTGGGTTCTGGGGTAGGGGTGCCTACATAGCTGTCCACTCTTCCCCCGGCACTGCCTGTCAATATTATGTGCCCCTTGGGGTTCCTGCTGGGTAATGTCCCATGGATGGGACACTGTGGGACACAGACTCGTTGGCATGTTTGAACCTGGTCTGTTGCTGTCTTACTGGTGTCCATTTTCTGCATTCCTATGTGCTACCTAGGCAACCACCTAGTCCACCCCATGTCCAGTTGCCACTACTGCATGTCCCGCCTGCAGTCCCCCTATGCCCCATTTGCACCATCAGCATAGTGGCCCTTCGTACATTGCCACTATGCTTTTGCTGCAGATGGAACACTACTATCACCTTTCTTGGGCTCCCTGCCTATGCCCTACATTGCTGACACTGAAATGGTTTCTCTCTCCTGCAAATGTGCATCTAACGGCAGGCTTTTCATTCACGTTAAGGTTCAGCCCTTCAGTTCAGCACGTTAGTGTGCAGGGAGCCTCTCCATGCCCACTCCCCGCCCATTGACCCCAGCTCTCCGCCCTCTCTCCTCCCTCTGCGGTGTCTACCGTGCCATGGGACGCTTCTGCGCGGGTTGTAACGTTACCGCGCATTACCGTTACGTTACCGCTCATTAACGTTACATAACGCGCGTTAACGTTACCTACCGCCCGGTCTGTAACGTTACCGCAGTTTAGTAAACATACCCCATAGACACCCTAATAAGCAGCTGGAACAAAACAATAGCCGAATCAGCAATGAAACCACCCATCCAAAACCATCACTCCAGAGAAAACACAACAAACTGGTAAAAACCCTCACTAAAGGACCTGAAGAGAGATCTACAAATCATAAAAAGAAAATGGAGAACTAAATCAGTGGAAACCCTCGACATGTACAAACACAAGCTACAATCTTACCAATTTGCCACCTTCCAAGCTAAAAAGGACTACTACACCAAGATAATTAAGAGCTCCTTAAACCACCCCCAAGAGCACCCGGCTAACTCAGTCAGGGCTTTTAATTGGAGCCGCAGGGCCAGGGCATCTTATTGCCATGGCACGGTGGCGCCCTGTAAAAGCTGCGATGCCGGCTGCCAGCAAAAAGGGTTTTTTCCCCACAGTCTGACACACAATCTGGCCTCCTTAGGCCAGGGTCAGGCTGTGGGGAATAAACCCTGCCCCCCCCCCGCCCCATCTGCTCCCCGGGCCATCAAGAAAAAATCCATGGAAATTAATCCACCTCAGAGGTGGAATAACTTCCCCAGATATTTCACCGGCCCTGGACATACAGGGCTGACATTATATTTGGCTCCTGTTATGTCCAGGGCCGGCGACCACCCACTGCCCATCCAGACTCCACCCCCAGACCACCCCTTCCCTGCCCCCATCTAACTTCTCCACACAACCGGCAGGAAAGTTAATTGGGGGTAGGCAAGGGCATGAATAGCGGGGATTGACATCCCATCCGACCATCCATCTCCGCTATCCGTGGCTCAGAATAACCCCCTGTGCAAAGACCCCACAAACCAAATGGATAAATCCAACCTCACACTACAAGCTATGGCCGACTATTTCCAAGCCCAAACCACAATACACCCAAACAACACAAGCCAACACATAAGCAAACCAAAACAAACCATACACCTAAACACATAGACCTCATTCCTGAAAGTCACACCAGAATATCTAGAGAAGGTCATTTAAAATATCAACACTACTACCTCTCCGCATGACCCATGTCCAGTTAGCTGGATTAAGGCAGCCAAGAAGGAACTCATTCCATCAATGTTAAAAATCATTCAACCATCACTAACTCATGGATATGTACCACCTGATCTCAAGTCGGCTACTATCTATCCTGTCAGGAAAGGACCATCCAATGACATCAACCAACCATCCTCCTATAGACCCATAGCCAGCTTCCCATTCCTGACCAAGGAACTGGAAAAATCATATGCAGACAACTCCAGGACTACATAGATACAAATCACCCACTAAATCACCAACAATATGGTTTCAGACTACGCCATGGAGTAGAGTCACTCATGACTGCCTTACTTAACAACCTTAACAAAGGCACCGATAAGCCCAAATCCAGTTTCATTTACATTTTCCTAGACATTAAGACAGCATTAGATTACATCCCCCATAACCTAATAATACAATGACTACAAACAATTGGCTTATCAAATACCCCCTCTCATGGTACAAATCCTACCTAACAGACTGCAAACTACAAGTTAGAATAAATCTGAAAATTTCAACCATATACACTCAAACCCAAGGTGTCCCTCAAGGCTCATCCCTCTCAGCCTTATTGTTCAACCTCTTCATACAATCTCTATGCAACATAATTAAGTCCTGCGACATCCTGTACCACATCTATGCAGATGATGCAGTGATTTACACACCTATTAACATCACAAACCTCAACATCACTCCCATACTCTGCAACTGGCTCAAAACTCAGAACCTAAACATAAACCTAAAAAAGTCGGAGGCCATGTTCATCACCAGAGACACTAGCTTCACACCACCTGCCACCATGCCTATTGATGGAACTCTTATCCAAGTCAAACAATGCATGTGATACCTCAGAATTAAACATAGATCAGCACCTCACCTTCAAAACACACTTACGGAACATCATACAGAGCATATATTTCAAGCTAAAAACAATCAAGAATCTTAGGCCACTCCTAACAGACCATGACTTCTGATCTGTCCTCCAAGCAACAATATTTCCCCACTTTGATTACTGTAATATCAACTTCCAAGGCATACCAAACTCAACCATCCTCCCCTCCAACTTGCACTTAATACAGGTGAAAGAATCCTCTTCAATTCAAAAAGATTCGAACCATATCACACCTCTCCTCATGCTACTCATTGGCTCCCCATGGCTCAGTGTATAAAGTTCAAATCCATACTCACAACATTCAAAATCCTAAATGATTCTGCTCCAGCGCACCTACAAACCCTGATCCAGATCACATTCAGACAACAGAGGATGAAGAACAAACACAAGGAACACGCTACAGATGCCGGCAATGATCACAAAGACCAATGCCACTACATCTAAGAGGGCCTTCTCTCTCTATGCACTGCTACTATGGAACTCTATCCTGGAAAAGCTAAGGACTACAACTTACATTGCTTCCTTCAGGAAAGCTCTCAAAACACACTTATTCAAAGAATGTTATCCATCAACAGACCCCTTAGCAGCTCCCCCACCAACCTTCTCCCTTCAATATCTCTAAATGCCCCTGTCCCAGAATTCAAATATAAATAGTTACAACCCCCACAATATATGAATGTAAATAGTTACCCCCCATTCACATGTATCAAAGTTCTCCAAGTTGACTACCGTGTTTACTGTAAATGTTCTGTTCCAATTTAAACTGCTTTGACCATAGGATAAAGGGGTATAGAAAAGTTGTTAAATAAAATAAATAAATGAAGCTACAATGTAACTCATTTAAGACTAATAAGAGAAAATATTTTTTAACTCAACGTGTAATCAAACTCTGGAATTCATTACTGACAGATGTAGTAAAAGCTGTTAGTGTAGCTAGGTTTAAAGAAGTTTTAAACAAGTTCCTGGAGGAAAGGTCCATAAACCATTATTAAAGAAAACCCAGGAAATCCACTGCTTACTCCAGGACTATTATTGTGAAAGCTGTGGACTTTGGGTATCTGCCCGATACTTGTAACCTGGATTGGCCACTGTTGGAAACAGAGATACTGTGCTTGATGGACCTTGGTCTGACCCAGTAGGCATTTCTTATGTTCTTATGTAATGTTAAAGTTCTGACTGGAGCAGGGTAGAAACAAAGAAACATTACGACAGAAAAAGACCATATGGTCTATCTAGTCTGTCCTTCCATATCAACCACTACAACAGTCCCCCTTTTTTCCTTTAGAGATCCTCTGTGTTTATCCCATGCTTCTTTGAATTCAGATACTGTCCTCATCTCTACCACCTCCACTGGGAGACTATTCTACGGATCTACCACTCTTTCCATAAAGAAATATTTCCACATATCACTCCTGAATCTATCCCCTTTCACCCTCATCCCATGTCCCCTCATAGCAGAGTTTGCTTTCCATCAAAAGAGGCTCTCCTCCAGTGCATTTATGCCAAGGAGGTATTTAAATGTCTCAATCATATCACTTCTATCCCACCTTTCCTCTAAGGTGTACATATTAAGAACCTTAAATCATAGTATCATCAAACAGATTCAGATTTAGTATTTATTTTTAACTCAATGGTTAGCCACAAGTTTTTAATATGATACTGTTTTTGCTACAATCAAGCGTTTAACTTTATTATATTGCTTTTGTTTGACTCATGCATTCTTTGTACAATGTCCACTCAGATTTTTAATGAGTACCTACACAGTACGATACCGCTTTAATTATCTTGGAGCAGTTACGTAAGAGCTCTCTTTAGAGATTCACCTGAGCTTGTGGCTTTACAGTCTGGGGTCACCTATGCATATAAGGCAATTTATCATTTTATCCTTCCTTCCCTTTCTCTTAGATTTAGGTTCTCTTTTAATATGGAGACACCAAGAAGTCTTTTACAGCCTTTATACTTCCTTACCATACACAATGAGGTTTTACAATTGGCTTCCCTCTCCCTCTCTAATATTGTTATGTAGAACATTTCATTTTCTGCCATGCTATGTTAACTCCTATAGTCCTCCCTACAGGTTACTATTATCATGTTAACTTTTCATGAAATGTTTTGGCTTTAAGTATTGTTTTATATATATATATATATATATATATATATATATATATATATACACACAGTTATATGTTTGGTCCAACAAACGCTGTTTTATTTTGGGGCATGTTTACTAAAATCCGCAAAAGCGCGCCGCAAAATAGCGCACGGCAACGCGGCACTGAAACGCGCAGAAAACGTGTTTAAACGCCCCGCACACGTGCGTGTCACCCCCGCACATGTACGCGGCTCACTAACGGGCCCCGTACAAGTGCGGGCCCGCAAATGTCCGATAGAGGCGTGGAACGGCGAAAGGAGGGCGGAGGAAGGCTCCGGAGGGGCGGAGGGACGGGGTCAATGGGTGGAGAGTGGGAGGGGAGAGGCTCCCCGCACAGTATCGGGCCCGAATTTGCATGTAAAAACTACCGTGAGTGAAACACTCGCGGTAGAAAGCATTTAAAGGGAAGAGAAACCATTTCTGTCAGCAATGTACAGGAAAACCGGGGAAACCAGCAAAACGTGAGCAGTGTGATATATGTGCACAGCACAAAAGTGAAAATAAAAATAGAAAATGACCACAACAGAACTATTAAAAATAGTAATTCAGCTGGGGAACAGTTATAGTGATGGGAAAATACAGAAATCACACCCAGCAAAGCTCCAGAAAAAAGAAATGAATTTTGGAAGGGTCTACTGAGAGGAGACTCTTCCAAAAAACATTTCCACGTCTTGGAGCTTTCCTGGGAGTGTTTGCTATGGTTGCCCATTAATATCACTGTTGCCCAGCGTGGTGATATTTTGTCCCACATTTCCCGTGGTCATTTCCGGGGTTTATGTGCACGTTTGTCACCAGACAGGGTGCATATGCCCACAGTAGAATTGCGTAGAGCAGGGTTTGTGACTCCATCCTGCCAGGCTTACTGCCTCCAGGGGCTACACTGTCTCTGTGGCCAAAGTGTGGTACAGCGGACAGAGTCATTACCTCTAGGACCAGAGAGCAGAGGTTCAAAGCCCAGCTGGGGCTACTACCAATCCTGCCCACATATTTTTCCCACAACTAAACAGTGATAGTAAGGACACACCTTTCATGGTGGGGACATATGCAATGGTAAGACATCTATCTTTTACCCCACTGAGCACAGACACCATGAACAGGGGCAGTACCTAGAGCAGAATCACCCAAATGCAGTCCTGGTGGGCCACACACCAGTCAGGTTCCATGCTGACACTCATACAAATGCCTGTGCTGTATATCTATGCACCACCCCCATGGCATGTAGATGTAGCCCATGCATATTCATGAGGGATAGCAGGAAAACCCGAACAGTGTGATGCAAACCTGGACTGGAGTTGGGAATCTGTGCCGTAAAGCAGCAGCCATCAAGGGCAGACACACCCACACCCACAGGCCCCATTGGCCAATGTCTCCTGGAAAGGCAGAACATTGGACCGTGCATGCAGCACCCACAACGAGCACTTGCATAACTTACCAATGTCACCCTACACCTGAGGTATACGGTACACAGCTCGGAGACGTTTGCTAGGAGCACAGGCAGGCAGTTATCCATACGTTACGTACATACTGCTAGTTGACCCCATCCAAACAATCTGTTAGGTCAGTGTTTCCCAACCCAGTCCTACGGGGCACACCGGCCAGTCAGGTTTTCGGGATATCCCTAATGACTATGCATGAGATATATATGCATTAGAGATATCCTGCCAACCTGACTGGTTTGTGGCCCTCCAGGGCTGGATTTGGAGACCCCTGCCTTACACCTCTGTCATTTAAGATTGTGAGTGGGCAAGGTGCAGATGTCCTAGACATCGAAAGGGTATATAGAATGTGACACATTCCTCCTCGATTCTCACACCCACCAAAATATTGTCTATTAGACAACTTTTTGGTGGTGGTGAGAATCGAGGAGGAATGTGTCACATTCTATATACCCTTTCGATGTCTAGGACATCTGCACCTTGCCCACTCACAATCTTAAATGACAGAGGTGTAAGGCAGGGGTCTCCAAATCCAGCCCTGGAGGGCCACAAACCAGTCAGGTTGGCAGGATATCTCTAATGCATATATATCTCATGCATAGTCATTAGGGATATCCTGAAAACCTGACTGGCCGGTGTGCCCCGTAGGACTGGGTTGGGAAACACTGTGTTAGGTGTTTGCGGGGCATGCTCCAGGCCTGGCCTCTGACGGTGCTTACCACCCTGGGGAGTGACCACCAGCTGTAATGCGTACCATATCCATGCCTTGCCGTGCTCAGGACCGGTTTGGTGGGCAAGGCTACTTACCCCCTCAATCGTAGCACCATGATGGCAGAGGTGTGGAAGTGTGTGTCTGTCTATACCAGTGTTTCCCAACCCAGTCCTACGGGGCACACCGGCCAGTCAGGTTTTCAGGATATCCCTAATGACTATGCATGAGATATATATGCATTAGAGATATCCTGCCAACCTGACTGGTTTGTGGCCCTCCAGGGCTGGATTTGGAGACCCCTGCCTTACACCTCTGTCATTTAAGATTGTGAGTGGGCAAGGTGCAGATGTCCTAGACATCGAAAGGGTATATAGAATGTGACACATTCCTCCTCGATTCTCACCACCACCAAAAAGTTGTCTAATAGACAATATTTTGGTGGGTGTGAGAATCGAGGAGGAATGTGTCACATTCTATATACCCTTTCGATGTCTAGGACATCTGCACCTTGCCCACTCACAATCTTAAATGACAGAGGTGTAAGGCAGGGGTCTCCAAATCCAGCCCTGGAGGGCCACAAACCAGTCAGGTTGGCAGGATATCTCTAATGCATATATATCTCATGCATAGTCATTAGGGATATCCCGAAAACCTGACTGGCCGGTGTGCCCCGTAGGACTGGGTTGGGAAACACTGGTTTAGAGTTTTAAATGTGGTTATCAATGTTTTGTATACTATCCTACTTTGTATAGGCAGCCAGTGAAGGGATTCTAGTATTGGTGTTATATGTTGATGTGCGTGTACTTTCGTTATTATCCGAGCTGCTGCATTCTGGGCAAGTTGAATTCTTTTAATATTTTGTTTTGTTATACCCAATAAAATTAGGTTAGCGAAGTCAAAGTGGGGTTATGATGGCTTGAATTATGCTGATGAAATCATGTATGTATACAAGGGGTCTTAGTTGTTTAAGGATTTTGAGTTTGAAATAGATTTTCTTTGTGGTGTTTCTAATGTGGGTGTCTAATGTAAGGTGTTTATCTAGAATAACACCTAGATATCTTACTTCATTTTTTATTTTAATTTCTTGGTTTTGAAGTGTTATGTGTGTAGGTGGAGTATAGGATTGGTTTTTGGTGACGATTAGCACTTCAGTTTTGGAGTGATTTATTTGGAGATTGTGGGTATTTAGCCAGGATGTGACTTCATTGAAGCAATCTGACAGAGTTTGCATCGGTAAGTTGGGAATCGTGAACGGAATGTACATCATGATATCATCTGCGTATAGATGATACAGTACACCAAATTTTTTAAAGATATTGCAAACAGGTTTTATGTATATGTTAAATAGGAGTGCTGATAACGCTGATCCTTGAGGTAAACCGGTTTCCAGTTTGGGGGTGGGGAGTGTTGGGACCCACTATGGCCATCAAAGAGGTCGGAAATGATTTATCAAAGAGGTCGGAAATGATTCAATAATGTATTACCCGATGCAGCAACCTGCACTGCCCTTAGTGTGGCAGTTTGTGCTTGATTTTCTCTCGCTAATCTTACTCCCCAGTGTAGGAAGAAAGATTAGCATGAGATAATCAGCTCTAAACCATTTCATCAAAGGCTAGCACGGGACATGCAAAACAGTTGAATACAAAATCGCTCTCAATGCAAAAAACTGTGCTGAAACTCAGACATTTTTTTTACTCATCCCATAATGCTGAATATGTCAGCTCAAGGTCGGTGTAAAGATCTAGCCAGGAGCAAAATAGTCATGTGAGGTGAAGTGTCAACATCACCTCAGGTGACCCACAATCCCTGGTGGCCCAAGTGGGCCATAGACAACCCTATCCTTCATAAAAAACTCATTGGTGACGTTAGTGGGCCCTAGGGCCCCCCAAAACAATCATTGATGGCCATAGTAGGTCCCAACACTCCCCACCCCCAAACCCATCACCTTTACATACATCAATTCAGAGGTTAACATGGATTAAAATGGATTCTTCATGCATTATGGGCTAGATTTACTAAAGTGTGCTAATCACTTTAGTTCATGGTGACACTGTCAATGAACACTGTTAGTAAATGGATCCTATTGCATAAAATGGGGCATGCACTAAATATTCCACATTGATGCAAGCTAGTATGCATTAATATGGTAGTGCAAGATAGCAGATCTATCACCAAGGTGCCTTTTAATAAAGTGCATTAAGGTTTAGCAACTAGCATGCATTTAGCACTAAAACTAATGCGTGATAGCTGCAACCCTTATGTGCTAACTGCCAGGGGCATGACACTGAACGGTACTCTAGCATGCCATGGGAGCGTGCACTATTACTGTAGGTGCATGGAACGTCACTTATTGAGGTGGGATTAGGTGAACCCATGCTAATTGCACAAGGTGCAGGTAGTGTGGAAGTGTACTGTTTTCAAGTGCCGTTGAGTCGGTGTCGACTCATGGCGATCCTCTCGATAGTTATCCTAAATTGTGTTCGGGTCTTCAGTCAGGCGGCTCATTATTAACAGAGTGGCACCTGTAGCTTCTCTTATTGTATCAATCCATCTCATTGTCAGTCTTCCTCTTTTGCGTTGACCTTCTACGTTGCCAAGTATGATGTCCTCCTCTAACGATCTCTCTCTTCGCATGGTGTCCAAAGTATGAAAGTCAAAGTCTTGTCATCCAAGCGTGTAAAGAAAGCTTAGGTTTGATCTCCTCTAGTACTGACTGGTTTGTTCTTCAGGCAGCCCACGGGATACACAGTATATGTTGCCAGCACTACAGTTCAAAAGCATCGATCTTCTTCCTCTCTATATTTTTCACTTTCCAACTTTCGCATCCATATCACATTATTGAAAATACCATGGCTTGAACAAGTTGAATCTTTGTATGTGCCCTTTTTTTCTTTTAGAGATCCTTTGTGTTTGTCCCATGCCTTTTTGAATTCTGACATTGTCCTCATCTCTACCATCTCCAGACTATTTCACGGATCTACCACTCTTTCTGTAAAAAAATATTTCCGCATATAACTCCCGAGTCTATCCCCTCTCACCCTCATCCTATGTCCCCTCATAGCAGAGCTTGCTTTCAATCAAAAGAGGCTCTCCTCCTGTGCATTTATGCCACTGAAGTATTTAAACATCTCAATCATATCTCCTCTATCCCACCTTTCCTCTAAAGTATACATATTAAGATCCTTAAGTCTATCCTCATATGCTTTATAATGAAGACCACTAACCATTTTAGTAGCCACCCTCTGTACCAACTCCAACCTGTTTATATCCTTTTGAAGGTGTAATCTCCAGCATTGCACTATCACCTCCTTTCTTCTACTGGCCATTCCTCTCCCTATGCACCCAAGCATCCTTCTAGTTTTTGGTGTTGCCTTTTCTACCTGTTTAGCTACTGTAAAATCATCAGACACAACCACGCCTAGGCCCCGCTCTTCTTTTGTGGACAGAATTTTCTTCACCCCCTATACTATATTGTTTCCTTGGATTGCTGCAGCCCAAATGCATGACCTTGCATTTTTTAACATTAAATCTCAGCTGCCAAATTCTAGACCATTCTTCAAGCTTAGCTAGATTCCTCCTCATGTTATCTACATCTTCCTGGGTGTCTTCTCTGTTCTATTTTGTGTCTATTTTGTGAAGTTTAATGAACATAACCCCAGTTTAAGCTACGATGTAAACCACTTTGACTAAATGATAAAGTGGTATAAAAAAACTGTTTAATAAGTAAATTGTGAACACACTCTAGTTTATTAAGTCAAATTTTTACCATATTGAGGGGAACTTTAGAAGAGCTGTCCAAGTGCTATCTGGGACATCTAAGCCAGAATGTCTGAAGAAAGCAGGCATGCCCAATACGGACGTCTGCAGGGGTGTCTACATAGACATCCCCAGAACCATATTTCAGAATATAGATGTCTAGGAATGCTTTCTCTTCTCTACACCCTCTTGATGTATTTCAGTTAAAATGAGCACTGTTCATGCCTGGAGCAAGTCACATGTTAGCCAAATGATTCTGTGATGAAGGGGGTGACGTCCAGAATCCTGGGAACACCTTAATCATGCCTTCTCCATGCCCCTGTTCAGACCTGGACCCCTCATACTGGGGATGTCCCCAGAGTTGGCTTCTAAAATGGATCTGGACACTTCTCTGTGCTTTGGACATCCAAAGCACACATATAGATTCTAAAATGATCCCCATACTATCTACAGAAATCCCACCACATATGGGAATAATGAAATTAAAATTAAAAGTCGCATGTCTTGCTAAGGCAAAAGCTCTGAAGGGAATTTCTGAAGGTGACACACTAATAATAATAATAGTCAGTAAATAATAATGAATAAGACAGATAACCTCAGTTACTCACATGGCCAAGTCTGTGGCTGTCCTTGGTCCATGAAGAAAGCAGTGGGGCTTGCTGTCTTACTCCCCGGTGCCGCTCAGAAAGCTTCCCAGCTCAGCCTTTCCTCATGACAGGCAGCTGAGAAACCCACTTCCTGCCCATCCAAATACAGTAAGAGAGGCATGCCTCACTCAGTGCCATGACTCCCCCCTCACCTTGACTAGCCTTGCTTCCCCTTTTCTTTAATGACGCCTAATTGTTACTGCTACGAATTTGAAAAAGAAGAAAGCATCATGGGGTTTTGGGGTCTATGTATGCACTGCATGTCTGAAGTGCCCCTGCCTCCTCTGATGCAACTTCCTGTTCCTGAGGGGCAGGGACGCATCCAACATGCTGCATGCATGTGTGTTCCAAAGTCCCAAAGCTGCTTTTTGTTCTGAATCTCTGCTGTGCATTGCTTGCCGCCATTCGTCCTACAGCTGGGCCCAGCGGGCTCACTGTGCCAACCGTGCTGCCCTCCTGTGACTACTGCCTATGCAAGCGAACAGTATGCACAATGGGTTGCATCAGGCCTGCTCATGCTTTAATGCGCAGTAAGCGGTTAGCATGGGCCATGGTAGCTGCTACTGCACTCGCATTACAGTTGCTCCACCCTAACTCCCACATTAACTATTCATCTCTCAACAGGGCAGAGAATGGGCAGGTTATGGGCGGAGGGTGGTGTGAACTGTGCATTACAGTCAACGCATGGTACTTATGCTGAGCTTAGCACGGTGCACATAACTCCACCTCAATCAGTGGCATTAAATGCACCCAACGTAACTGAACGGCTTTCGCATTCGGTAAGGGATTTTTCCCTGCGCTTAGTGCAGGGGCTGCAACGGTTACTGCTTGGCCGTTGCACTTACTGCAAATTGGGTTTTGTTCCTAATAATAGGGCACCTTTGACGATACAATCTTAGGGGAAGGGGGTCCAGCCGTGCTATAAAAATGTCAAGTATTAGAATAACTGGGTCTAGGCACTGCAACTGAAATAAGTTTTTGCATTCTCTGACTACGTTTAAGCAGCGTTCTCCAGGAATGTAGAGTATTGTTCTCACAGACTGATTTCTAGATAAAAGAAAATCCTGTGTGGATGCTACCTGACAGGGAAGTAACCCGCTGACCCCCAGTCGTTGCCTCCCTTGTCGTTCCTTTTCTGAGATGAAAACCCTAGCAAACAATAGGTCAGTGTTGCATTGTCTTCCAAGTGTTTACACCATGTGTCATTTTAACTTGATGCCGTCGTTACTGTTTCTTTTGTTGAAGAGGGTCGAGCGACAGCAGTCTGGAGAGATGATTCATGAGGAGAGAACAGATGGCTCGGGGAGAGACACCAAGCTTCATTACAGACGAATATGGAACTTGTCATTTAGTTAGGAAAAAAAAGGGTAACGTGTTAGTTTTTGTTCCGAGCACAACATTGAGTGAACGACCCTACTTAGTGCTAATGACGAAGCAGCCTGTGAGGTTGAGAACGCTCTCTCTCTCTCCATCTGTGAACATTTAAAGGATCCTCTGCAGCAGAATGTCAGTCGGAGGTTCCCTGTAAGGCATGGGGATTACATTAAAGGACATAATACTGTTCCTAGGAAGATCATGGAGCCAGCCTACTTAAATTATTTCCTCTCTCCATCTATGGGCGATCAAGGGAGCCAGTCCTGTGTTTTCAATGCCTTATTGTCTAAAGTTTTTCCCACTGAGGAGTTTTCCACCAAGTAACTTCTTAGAATTGAGAGTCAGGTGGTCATGTTGTCTCCACTACACCGAGAATCAAGAAGTTGCCCATGGGCTTAATCTCCAGATACGTCAGTGCTGACAAAAAGATATAGAAGCGAGGACCTGCATTCTTTGGTTCTGAAACAAATTAAAATGCCTCAAATAAAATAAGTAACTATATATGAAAATAATGTCGACCTTGAGGACACCACTCGTACCAACTTTACACTCACTCATACAGGTCTTTGCAGAAAACTAGTGTGGCTTTTAAGCACAGATAATGCCATTTTTAAGCACACTTAATGCTAACGACAAATACAGAAAATAGACGGACATGCAGGAAAAACTAGCACACAATTAATGCCAAGAATATTTAAATGTATTTAAATTACAGACAAATGAGCAGCACATAATGAAATGGTATGCAAATATTGGCTGTGCCTGATGCAGAGAAACGCATAGAGGATTTTACAACCAGCCTTAACGCCAATATCTTACGCCTTGAGGTGGCTTAAACATCGAACACATGCCCCCAACTTTATTTTGATGGCATCAGGTGCCTTCCTTGATGCCTGGATCATCTAAGCCAGAGGTTCCCAACTCCAGTCCTGGAGGGCCAAACACCATTCAGGTTTTTCAGGCTGTCCCTAATAAATATGCATGAGATGCATTTGCATGTACTGCCCCCATTGTATTCAAATGTATCTCAGCATATTCATTAGGGACAACCTGAAAACCTGAATGGTGGTTGGCCCTCCAGGACTGGAGTTGGGAACCTCTAATCTAGTGGACTTGTCAAAGATGATCCAGGAATAGAGGAAAGCCCCCGATGCCATCAAAATATTGTCAGGGGCTGGTGCCCCTGACAGAAAGCAAATCCCCTGGTGGCCCAGCAGCACTGAACTCCCCACCCCTCCCGACTAAAAATAAATCTGGTGGCCCAGCGGCCCTGAACCCCCACTCCCCTCCCTCCTCCCAGTACCTTCAGGAAGGAGCATGAACACTGCCCATGCATTCCAGCCCTTGCCCCGCCAATCTTAAAAATTGGCAATACAAGGTCCAAATGGTGCATCCTGAGATGCACTGGGTGAGGTCAGACTGCCATATAAGGTAGAATATGCCTTATATGGCAGTCTGACCCCACCTAGTGCATCCCTGGATGCACCACAGTGGGTCAGATGTCGCCATTTTCCAGATAGCAGGGCAAGAGCAGGAGTATGTGGGAAGAGGTCCCACTCATTTCTGAAGGTACTGGGAGGGGGATAGGGGGTTTGGGGCTGCTAGACAACCAGGGATAGTTTTGTTTGGGCAGGGGTGGGGGTTCAGGGCTGCTGGGCCACCAAAAATTATTTTTACTTGGGCGGTAGGGTGGATTAGAGCTACTGGGCCACCAGGGATTTACTTTGTGTCGGGGCCCCGGCTCTCAACGGTATTGTGATGGCATGGGAGGCTTTCCCCGATGCCTAGATCACCTGAGGGTAGTTTGACATTTCCCCTGAGATGATCCAGGCATAGGGAGAAAGCCCCCGATGCCATCAAAATACTGTCGGACCCCCTATGCAAATTAACAACATAGTGCCCATTTCTCTGGGAGAACATGTTAAACTTGCGCTGACTTCTTATGCGCATGTGTTTGACTTGCTCTCCCATTTTCTGCACAGTTTAAACCATGGCTCATTTGCTTATGAGCCCCTTTCTGCAGGCCTGCACTGAATTCGTGCGCTATTGGTACACTGCAAATAAGCATAAAATGCTGATAGAACGTGACTTCAGTGCTGGTTTTCTGCATCAGCCTGATAGTTAGCAGAGTGGTGGTGTCACAAGATAAATTTCTCATGTAATAGATGTACAGTACCTTTTCTCAAAAGAGCTTGAAAGACTGACAAGAACAATCGAAATGTCTGACGGAGAAAGTGGTAACTGTCAGCACCTGGGTTGGCTACCTAATTTTTAAAATATGGTTTAATTAGCAGTTTATTTTTCAAATAAATATTTTTTTTCTCAGTTTTCTTTAAAACAAAGAAAGACAAAGTCACAAAATCTCAGTTTTGATGGAATGTTAGAAAATTCTGCTCTCTTTCTTTGCACGCTTAGGATCCATGTCTGTTTTACACTAGAGATGGATGAACAAGCACTGTTACAGTAACATGGAACCCCATTCAGAGAGGGGCCTGTCCGTCCCGTCCAGACACCCAGAATCTGTATGGGCTGGATTTGCACCTAATTCTGATCCCTTGGGACTATATGTCCCGGAGGGATCAGAATAGGGTGCAACCAGCCTGGATGTGCAGGACCTGTCCCAATTTTGGGCGCTTAGATAACCCCACACCTTCCTCATACCAACCCAGCCATGGCTCCTGCATGGAGCCCAGTGCTGTGGCGTCCCATTGCCATGGCACCGGGATGCCATGCAGCAGTTGCGCTCACTCCTGGATGCAGATTAGCCTTCTTTCCTCACCGTCTGATCCCTGAACAGGCCTGCTATATGTCCCCGAACAGGCTGGGATCAGGCTGTGGGGAATCTCCTGTGCCCTTCTTACGTTTTAGGATGGGCCACTGTTGCGGATTGTTGCACTTGGGGGGACCTATTCCACCTCCAAGGTGGAATAGGTCCCACGTTTATCTCCCTGACCCTAGACATACAGAGCCATCGCCAGAATTGGCACTGTACATCTGGGGTCATAGGGCTGCCTCTGCACCGCCCACTCTCTTCCCTGTCACCACCCCCCTCATCCAGAGCTCCCCGCACAGCGGGCCTGAATGTGCAGGGAGCTCTAGACCTGGAATTTGGTGCCGATAGCTATAGGGATTTGGACATTCATCCCAGATTGATAACTCCTCTAGTCACCATTCTGCATGCCACCCATAGTAACATAGTAAATGACGGAAGATAAAGACCAATCAGTTGTAGAAAATCACACCAATAATATACTTCTCCATTGCCTAAATTCACACTCTCCCTTCCTCCTTTCTCAATCTATGTGGATAGCACTCTTCTTCTTCCTGTTTCCTCAGCCCAGAACCTTGGGATCATATTTGATTCCTCCCTCTCCTTCTCCACACACATTCAACTGATAGCTAAAACATGTTGTTTCTTCTTTTTACAATATCAGCAATTTTTCCCCTTCCTTTCTGCACACACCACTAAGACCACTTATCCACTCTTTAGTCACCTCCCATCTTGACTATTGCAACCTCATCCTTGCTGGTCTTCCCCTGAATCATCTCTCTCCCCTTCAATCTGTTCAACTCAGCTGCATGACTAATCTTCTGCTAGCTCCAGTATGCTCATATAACCCCTCTTCACAAGTCACTTCATTGGTTTCCCTTCCATTTCCATATCCAGTTCAGACTTCTCTTTCTGCCCTCTCAGTGCATGCATTCTGCTGCTGCTCCTCAATACCTTTCCTCTCTCATGTATCCCTATACCCCTCCTCATGAACTCTGCTGCTTCTAGTGGATTGCTTCTCTCTGTCTCCTTTTCTTCCACTGCCAACTCAGACTCTGATCCCTTCATCTTGCTGCTCCTTATGTCTGGAACAAAGTACCTGAGTCTTTACATCAGGCTTTCATCTCCGCCCCTTTTCAAATCTAATGCTAAAAAGCTTACCACTTAGGGGTATGTTTACTAAACCATCTTAGTGTGCGCCTGGCGATAGTGTGCAGGCTGCCATAAAGGAGTGGGGCGTTTCAGTCTTAAAGCAGCAAAACGGGAGTATCGCGTGATTAACGCGCACTGCTGCGGCGCACATGATCGTGCGAAGTGCCACTAAGCGCGTTACCGCGTGGTAATCTTAAGTAGGTGCACAGACAGCCAAACATAGAAACAGAAGTGTAGCACAATGGTTAATACACTGACTGATAATACAGGGGTCATGAGCTCGATCCCCCAGAATGCATAAGGCTGGCTTGAGGGCATCAGCTGTGACATGTAAGTATTGTTTGCCTGAGGCATTTTATTTGTATTTTATTTATTGCTGCCAGCAAACAACAACCCTCACGTGCCGTAACCTAAGGTGCCGCATAAGGCCCCCATAAGGCACCCCATGTTGTTGTTGTTTGTTAAGTGCCGTCGAGTCGGAGTCGACTCATTGCGACCCTCTGGATAGCTATCCTAAATTGTGTTCGGATCTTCAGTCAGGCGGCTCATTGTTGACAGACTGGTACCCCGTAGCTGGCTGTTATTGTAGCGATCCATCTCATTGCTGGCCTTCCTCCTCTTTTGCGTTGACCTTCTATCTTGCCAAGCATGATGTCTTTCTCTAATGATCTCTCTCTTCGCATGATGTGTCCGAAGTATGAAAGTCGAAGTCTTGTCATCTGAGCTTCTAAAGAAAGCTTAGGTTTGATCTCCTCTAGTACCGACTGATTTGTTCTTCGGGCAGTCCCATGGTATACACAGTACTCGCCGCCAGCACCATAATTCAAAGGCATCAATTTTCTTCCTGTCTGTCTTTTTCACTGTCCAGCTTTCACATCCATATGATGTTATTGAAAATACCATGGCTTGAACAAGTCGAATCTTTGTATGGAGAGAGACATCTCTGCTCTTGAAATCTTATCTAGGTCTTTCATAGCCATTCTGCCAAGAGCAATGCGTCGTCTGATTTCTTGACTGCTTGTTGCTTCTTTATTGATAGTTGATCCAAGTAGGTTAAAGTTGTTCACGATTTCATTTCTTCTCCTTCAACGATGACCCTGTTGATTATGCCAGTTGTCATGATCTTTGTCTTCTTTACATTACGGTGCAGGCCCATTTTGAGACTATGTTCTTTGATTGTGAGAAGCAAATGTTTCAGATCATCTTCACTTTCAGCCAGTAATGTGGTATCATCAGCATAAGCGAAGGTTGTTGATGAGTCTTCCACCATCTTCACACCTCTGTTGTCTTCATACAGTCCTGCTTCTCTGATGATTTGTTCTGCATATAAATTAAACAGGTAGGGAGAAAGTATGCAAGCCTTGTCTTACACCTTTGCTTATTTTAAACCATTCTGTTTCTCCTTGTTCCGTTCGAACTGTTGCTTCTTGATCAATGTACAGATTGCGCAAGAGAACGATCAGGTGTTCTGGTATACCCATGCTTCTTAATGTGGTCCAGAGTTTCTCATGGTTTACACAGTCAAAAGCCTTGCTATAGTCGATAAAGCACAAATAGATATCCTTTTGGTATTCTTTAGTCTTTCAAGGATCCATCTCACATCCGCAATGATGTCTCTCTCGTCCTCGTCCTTTCCTGAACCCTGCTTGCACTTCAGTAGTTCTTGTTCTAGGTATGGCTTTAGTCTCTTTTGAATAATCTTCAGTAGAATCTTGCTGGCATGTGGGATCAGAGGCGATTGTGCGATAATTTCCACAGTCATAGGATCACCTTTCTTTAGTAGTGGTATAAACACAGATCTTTTTCCAGTTCAGTTGGCCATGATGTTGTCTTCCATATGCTTGGCAGAGCCTTGTAAGTACGGTAACAGCTGCATCAGATTGCTGCAATACTTATATGGGTATGCTATCAATGCCTGGTGTTTTGTTATTTGATACGGCTTTCAATGCTGCTTCAACTTCTTCTTTCATCACCAATGGTTCCTGATCATAAGGTATAGGTTGAAACGGCTGTTGGTCCACTTGATCTTTATCATATAAAAACTCTGTATATTCCTTCCACCTTTTCTTGATCTTCTCAGCATCATTCAACATAGAACCTTGAGCATCTTGTAACATTCCAATTCGAGGCTGGAACTTTTTCTTTAACTCTCGCAGCTTTAGGAAAGCCGATCTTGTTCTTCCTCTAATAGTTTCTGCTTCTATTTCCTTGCAAGTGTCATTGTAGTACTTTTCCTTGTCCTGTCTTGCTGCACGTTGGAAATCTCTGTTGAGTTCTGCGATTGTCTTTCTTTTCTCCTTTGGCTTTAGCTTCTCTGCGTTTCTGGCCAATTTTCAGAGTTTCTTCCGCATCCATTTTGGCCGTTTTTGCTTTTTCACCTTTTGTAGAAGACTTCTCTCTCGCTTTCTTCCAGCACAACCTTCTTGCTGTCATTCCATAACTCTTCCGGAGCTCTGTCATTTGTATCTACAGCAGCAAATCGATTTTGCAGGCAGTCTTTATATTCCAGTGGTATATTCTCAAGGTCATATTTTGCTGCATTCATGAGTGGTTTGCGCTCTTTTTCAACTTTAGCTTGAGTTTGCATACTAGTAGTTGATGATCTGTACCACAGTCAGCTCCAGGTTTTGTCTTTGTTGTATGTTACAGAGCTTTCCATCGTTGACTTCCACAGATGTAGTCAATTTGATTTTTATACAATCCATTGGGTGAAGTCCATGTGATACAGTTGCCGCTTTGTGTTGCTGGAAGAAGGTGTTTGAGATGAATAGATCATTGGTCTTGCAGAATTCTATCAATCTTTCTCCAGCTTCATTTCTGTTGCCAAGTCCGTATTTTCCAACTACTTTGCCTTCTTCTTTGTTGCCAACTTTTGCGTTCGTTCCAGTCACCCATGACTATCAGGATATCCTGTTTGCATGTTCTGTCAATTTCAGCTTGTACTTGTTCATAGAACTCTTCAATTTCATTCTCTTCTGCAGCTGTTGTTGGGGCATATACTTGAATTATTAGTTGTGTTGATAGGCAATCCTCGTAGACGAACAGAGATTAAGCGTTCGCTGACTGCATTGTATTTCATTACAGTTCTTGCAAGTTTCTTCTTTATTATAAATGCAACACCATTTCTTCTTTGTCTTTCATTTCCAGCATAGTAGACCATGTGATCATCTGATGCAAAGTGCCCGATGCCAGTCCATTTCAGTTCGCTGACACCCAACAGATCAAGTTGTACACGTTCCATTTCATTCTTGACCACCTCCAACTTCCCTTGGTTCATGCTTCGTACGTTCCATGTTCCAATGTGTAAGACATCTTTACAGCTTCTGACTCTCATTTCATGCGCATAGGGCGCATTATAAAGTGCACTGTCCGCCACGGCACCCTATAAATGTCCCCTATAGGGCACCCTATAAGGCGCTCCATAGGACAATTTATAAGGCACCTTATACGGATTGTAACCATAAGGTGCCTCAGAAGGCGCTTTATAGGGTGCCTTATAAGGCGCCTTATGGGGTGCCTTCTGAGGCACCTTATGGTTACAGTACCCTGAGGGTGTTTTGCTGGCAGCACTGATGTACATTAAAAAAAGACAATGCTTTGGACAGCCCTATCAAAGAACCCCTACTGTGGGTTTGAACCATGACCTCTGGCTCCACAAGTAGTAAATAACCAGTGGGCTACAGCTCCATAGCTGCTAACAAACACCTGGCTGGCTGCAGAAGGACTGCACGTCACCACACAAACAGTCTGCTGTGGTCACCAGGATAGGGTTAACCCACCCATACCCATGATGCACTGCACATGCAAATCAGCAGTCTACAGATGATCACAAGATGGGGTATGCACGCCCCACAGCACTTCGGCCTGGTAGGGGAACTGACCGTGTGTGGTACTGGCACAGAGTAGCTACCCACCGTCACATTGTGCAGGTACTGCACTCACCCTGAGGTGAGGTGGGGCGCCCAGCACAAGGTCCACAGCAGAGATAGGCCATGCTGCAGGTCCTCAGCAGTGCTAATGTGTGAGATAGGTAGTTTCTGCAGACACACCTTGGATATATCTGTATGTCTCAGTCAAGTTAGCCCCTATGGACCCCTAGGAGACTTATGTACCACCACTCTCCTTCTCCAGGGCTGCGGGGGGTAAAAAGATCTCCCACCAACAGATCCACATTCTACCTCCCTGCAATGGTGGCAGTAGAGGGGAACATCAACCCCAGTTCTGCTGAGGAACAGACACCCTACAGGGCAGTCAATGCAGCTCTGTACACATCCATAACGCAATAGCAGACAGACATTAGGCCTGGATATGCTAAGCTGCCCCCCACCACTATCTCCTGCAGCAAGCCTTCAGCTGCTGCACCCTGCAAGGCGTTCCATTAAGACACATACCAGCTGCAGACAGTCCGCTAGCTAATCCATAGTGCATGTTCCTGGTGGAAATGCATGCACCCAGAACTGGGATGTCAGCATACACAACAAGCAGATAAGTCAGTGACTGGGCCCCAAAAAGAAACCCATACATATCACATGAGAAAATACTATTATAGCACTATGGGGGAGCCTAGCCATGCGTGGTCACTGCACAGTCAGGGTGAGAGTGATCTCCCAGCGGAACCTGCTGTGGCCACCCTGTCTGTGTAGATGGTGGCCGGGCACTACAATGTCCCCAGCCCGTACCCTATGCCCTGTGCAGATGCATCCTGACCAGGCCACCCTGTCCGGGCTATATACCCATGGTACCTTGCTCCTCATTAGGCACATTGGCAGCCAATAACTGGCAACAGTGCTGGCAGTGTGTGGGCTGTGGAGGGGTGTTTGCAGCCACCACACACTGGATAGACAGACACACACTCCCACACCTATTCCAGCATTGTGCTACTATAGAGGTGTTTAGCAGCCCAGGCCACCACACCAGTCTGGGCACAGTGCAGGCATGGATATGGTACGCAATACTGTTGGGGGTCACTCCCCAGGGGGGTAAACACTGTCAGAGACCAGACCTGAAGCACACTCCACAGACATCAGAAAGGTTGCTATGATGGAGCTCAATCAGCAAACTGTGCTTAACGTAGGAATTGCTATCTGTCAGTAATCATAGCAAACGTTTGATAGCTGTGTACTGTATTCCCAGGTGTAGGGTGGCATTGCTAAGGTATGCAAGTGCTATTATTGGGAGATGCACGCAGGGCCCAATGTCCTGCCTCTCCAGGAGGCATTGGCTAATGGAGCCTGTGGGTGTGGGTGTGTCTGCCCCTGTTGGCTGCTGCTTTTACGGCAGAGGTTCCCAACTCCAGTCCTGGTGTGCCAAACACTGTTCGGGTTTTCATGCTGTCCCTCATGAATATGCATGAGCTACATCTTCATACCATGGGGGGTGGTGCATAGATATGCAGCACAGGCATCTTTATTAGAGGCTAGCATGGAACCTGAATGATGTTTGGCCCTCCAGGACTGCATTTGGGAGACTCTGCTCTAGCTAATGTGCCTGTTTATATGCTGTCTTTGCTCTGTAGGGTAAAATGTAGGTGTTTTGGGCATGTTTACGTCATCTGCAATAAAGGTTCTGTCTGTATTAGCACATTGTAGTAGTGGATAAAATATGGGGACTGGGTTGGCAGGCACCATAGCTGGGACTTGAACCTGTGATTTTCTGCCTCCTAATACACTGGCTGTGTGCACTGCACCACCATGTTGCCACAGAAATGGTGCATTCCCTGGTGATACCATGACTGTTTGTCCGGCAGGGCCTGTCTGTTGCAGTGCATGGCACCCACCTACACAGGGCTAGGCCGTGGTCTGCTCTGGGCAGCTGCCACTGCCCCCTCCACCACCAGTACCCCTCCGCCACCATGCTGACATGGCCTTATATTGGAGACAGCATAAAACCTGAATGATTTGTGGCCCTCCAGGACTGCATTTGGGGGACTCTGCTCTAGGTAATGCGCATGTTTCTGGTGTCTGTGCTCGGTGGGGTAAAATATAGGCGTTTGAACCATGCGTATGTTCTCTGCAATAAAGGTTTGTCCTTACTATTACTGTTTAGTAGTGGGTAAAATATGGGGACTGGATTGGCAGTAGCCCCAGCTGGGACTTGAACTTGTGACCTTCTGCTCCTGAACACACTGGCTGTGTTCACCACACCACACTGTACTCACAGAGACAGTGCAGTCCCTGGAGATACCATGGTTGTTTGTCAGACAGAGCCTGTCTGTTGCAGGGCATGGCACCCACCTACACAGGGCTAGGCCATGGTCGGCTCTGGGCAGCTGCCACTGCCCCCCTCTACCACCAGTTCCCCTCTGCCACCATGCTGACATGCCCTTCTGCTGGTGGTGCTGGTGTTGTGCAGTCTCAAGCCATCCAGTGTGCAGGTAGGAGGCTGCCTATGGTGCGTGTTCTGGGGTAGGGGTGCCTGCATAGGCATCCACACTTCCCCACAACACCGCCTACCAATGTTCTGTGCCCTTGGGGGTACCTGCTGTTACTATCCCCTGTGACACTGTGATAAACGCTCTCGTGCCCATGTTGGGCCCTCATCAGTTGCTGTCTGGCTGCTGTTCAGTTTCAGCATTCCTAAGTGCCATCTAGGCATCTGCCTAGTCCCGCACTGTGCCCCAGCTGCCCCACAGAATGTGCCGCCTGCAGCCCTCTGTATCCCCTTTCCCAGCATCTGTCCAGTTGCCCATTCTGACATGCCCGCCCTGCTGTTGTGGAACATGTGCATGCCATAGGTAACCTGTCCAATGGAGAGGGAAACCCTGATCAGTGCTATTTCACTGTGGGCTCATTCACCTTGTATGGGGACGGAGCATAGACTGTAGGGACCCTTCCAAAATTCATATTTATTTTTTGGGGCTTTCTTGGGAGTGTTTTTTGATGTTTCCCATTACTATCACTATTGCCCAGCTTGATTATGATTTTTTTCTATTTTGTTGGGGTCCTTTTCAATGTTTATTTGTACTTTTGTTCTGTGTACATGTATCACACTTATCACTTTTTTGTAGGTTTCCCTGGTTTTGCTGTACATTGCTGACAGAAATGGTTTCTCTTCCCTTTAAATCGGCTCTAATGCGAGGTTTTCACTTGTGTTATTTTTGGCCTCGAATTTCACATCGTTAGTGTGCGGGGAGCCTCTCCCCTCCCACTCTCCACCCATTGACCCCTTCTCTCTGCCCCTGGGGAGCCTTCCTCCGCCCTCCGGGAGCCTTTCCCCGCCTTCAGCGCTCGTTTGCGCCGCTGTGCGCGTGTACGCGCACTAGAGCGCATTTGTGCCCGATAAAGTGTCATTAGCGTGCGCTAAGGTACCATAGCGCACGCTAAGGTACCTTAGCGCGTGCTAATTGGTGCGCTGCGTGAGTCACGGTTAAGAATAACATTTAGTAAATCATATACCCCTAAGGTGTTCCCGTGATTGCACTGGTAGTTTCACATTATAGTTCTCTGTAGAGTTCCTTCTCATTTTCAATAAATTCAACACCCGGGCAATTTACTCCTGCTTGTATTTCATTGTTCCACATAATACCATGGTGCTCATGCAAATTTGGAAAAAAGTTCCCTGATGCGTCTGTCAGCCCATTTTCATGCGATTCCGGCTGGGCACCCTCAACAGATTGGAGTTCTACTTATTGCCATCTTCATTTTCGTGGGCCACCCTCAGCGATGCTTCTCTTGGATCGCAGGTCTTTGAATATTTCAGTGTCCGCCAATATGCCAAGCCAGCTTTGGCAGTCTTCCTGGCTGCTCATTTCTGATGAGCCACTACACTCAGACCTCACATAGCAGACTTACCGCCAAGGACTTTGATCATTCCAACCACATTGACAAATACTGGCTTTAACTAATGAAGAATCTTCAAGCTCTTTCTCATGTTAGAGCATCGATTGAATTGCCAGTTCTAGACGGCTAGAGGTCTGCATTTTGCCAGCAGCTATATCGACCGTTTGTTTTGTTTGACTAATTCATTGGGTTTGCACAGTAGAGTAAAGGTAAACAGATAAAGTACTCCCCGGGGTATCTGGGGATAATTTATACATTGACGAGCTGGAAATGGGAACAATGAGTGTGGTGTATCAAATTTGCAGAAACTCAAAATGATCCACCATTGTTAAATTATCAAAAGAGGATGGTGAAAAATTTGCGGGGGAGGGGGGGGGGGGGGGGGGGGGGGGGGGAAGAGGATCAAGAGATTAATTGGGACAGAATGGGCATCCAAATGACAGTAATGAAATTTAATATGGATGTAGTCAAGTTATGTATCTTAGGGAAAGAAGCAACACATATTTATTCATACTTATTTATTTATTTAGCTCCGTTTTGGTATATCACTTAATCGCTTCTACTATCAAAGTGGTTAGGGTATATAGACTAGGGTTGCTACATTCAATCCATAAGAGGATTGACAAGAGCCATACATAAATATTCCTAGGTGGTGATGGGACTCCGCTAGGTCTGAGATGTGGTGGTCATTTGTGTGGCTGTTATCGGCAAGCTGCCCCTGCGTAGATTAGGATTAAGGTGTCTTTGTTCATATAGAGGCCATGAACAGTATTGGGTTTATTTGAGAGATTTGTGAAAGTCCCTTGGAGGTGGCGCCTTTTGTGGCTCTTAGGTTCCTCAGGGAGGCGAGTTCCTATAGGTCGCGAAGCGGGCGGGGGGGGGGGGGGGGGGGGGGGTAAGATGAGAATAGTCTACAGCTGATGCAAAGGAGTTTGCCTACATTAGGAGTCACTCTACCCAGGAGAAGAGGACTCTATGGAGTCATCATGGATAATACATCTGTACAGATCCCTCTGTTCAGTGTTCAGATCATGGGATAAGCTATTCGGAATTCTATAAAAAAAAATGGCTATAAAATTATACTAAGAAACTAGACGTAATGGTGTATAAAACAAAGGATATGATAATGCCTTCCATGTATCGCTCCAATGGTGAGGCACCACCCATCCGCTTAGAGTATTGGATATGTTCAGATTCTGGTCATCACATCTAATAGAGAAAGGCAGAAGCATGGAAAAAGTACGAGAGAAGGGTTTTACCAATCAGAAAATGATAAAAGGGCTGTACGAGATGCCTATATGATCGGAAAAGAGATTAAAAAGTTAGTGCTCTTTTGTTTGGGGGGGGAGTATAGACAGAGATTCTAATACAAATAATGTGTCACATAGAATGAGTAGGCATGATGTGAATCCAGAGTTTACCAAATTCTTCAATAATTATTAAAGACTAGGAGCGGCATGGGCAATGATTGGGCTTATACATAGTTAGTAGGCATTTGACAAGTAATTGGATAAAATATGTCTCCACTCAATGACGGCCAATTAAGCTTTGGAATTTGTTCGGGCGCAGAAGATGATAGAAGAAGGGCTATTAAGTTAAACTGAGTTTTAAAACAAAAAGGTTTGGACTGAGTTCCTGGAGGAAAAAGTTGCATATAACCCATTTGTATTATAAAAGGACTAGGGGAAATCCACTGCCTTATGCTCTGTCGATAAACCAGGCATTACCAAATCTGTCTAGGCTTTTGGCCTTCTGTGATCTTGACTGGGCCCACATGTTGTATAACCAGGATATTTGGACTTGATGGATCATTGGTTTCATAACCAGTATGGGCAAATATTATGATTTCCTATTGGATATCACAATAGATTGCATCTTTACACAAAATACGACTTTACATTGCAATGTAGTTCCCCCTAACAAAGAGCTACACTATGGGGATTGGCATTTTAAATGACGTCTACTGGATGTCCCTATGTTTCTCACAGCAAGAATACTTTAAAGCAGAGTGTTGTTTTTCCCCACAGAATTAACTCAAATTAGTCTCATTTAAAAGATAGGCATCATCTCCCTTTTGCGATTTTTAATTGGCTGCTATATAATTGAAAACCAGAAATGTATTTTTCAGAGGTATACCGGAAAAGGCAAGTGAGAGGGATTTAAACAACTGCATATCCCTGTTCGGCTCCCTATAATTCTTCACATGAGGAGACCCTTATTCCCATTCTTTTCCATACTGCAAGGAATTAGCTACTATTCTAAACTTTCTGACTCACCTCATTACTGGCCTTGTTAACTGTCGAGGTGAATAAATCTGAACATCTGCATCGTATGGCTACTAGACTATGAATTAGTTGAGCATGATGTTTTGCTTGGGAGCATAGCATATTTAACAAGTGCCACTTGGGGTATGCACATGTACCTACAGTAGTGGTCAACATTTACATTGGCAACCTGGCTTTTAGGTATGTTGTATAACAATATCTTGAGAAGCATTTGGGAATAGTTCTTTCCAAATGTAGGCCATTCATATTTTCATAGTATTTTCAAAGGTGTACAGACTACAGAACAAATGTTTGTGCAATTGTGACATAGTTAATTTCTGAGAAAAAACAAACAAATATGACCTGGACAGGATTAATGGCACCTTTAATAATATTTGGTTGCACAACACTTGGCAAATTATGAAAGCCTACAAAAGTTTCTTATAAACCATCTATAAGTTTCCCACAGCTGTCTGCTTGTAATTTCGCACACTCTTGCACTGTGAGTTGTTCCAGTTTCATGAATGTTGTCCGAGGATTCCTTTTGCCAATGGCAGATTTCAACTCTTTCCAAAGGTTTCTCGATTGGATGGAGATCAGGACTCATTGCTGGCCAGTTGTTAAAAAGTGCAATTTGTCTTTCTTAACCATTCGTTTGTACTTTTGGATGTATGTTTTTGTGTTCTTGTCCTTATGAAGGATCCGTTGCCTTCAACCCAGACCTAGCTTTCTGACACTAGATAGCAGATGTTTGCTCCAGAATACCTTGGTAGTCCTCTGACTTCATTAATCCCATTAATACATTCCAGGTCTTCTAGGTCTGGAGGCGAGCAAAACAGCACCACAACATTATGGAAACCTGCCCACCATATTTAACTGTAGGAATGGAGTTTTTTTTACCCTTAAAGTTTGAGGCCGCCGCCGGCCGGTCCCACAGCCGGCAGTAACTTGGGCCCAACTGTCTTCGGCCTTCATCAGGTGAAAGGGGCCTGGGGGAGGGGAGAGAGGAAAGAGGCATAGCTGAGGTTTGAAATCGCTCCACAACATGGTGGGGGAGGCGATTTCCTTGGCTTGTGGGGGCCAGTGGGCGGGGCTAAGTTGCATCGAGACAGCCGCATTTGTTCGGCCCTTTTGCCACTGGCTCCTTGCGGTCAGAAGGACCGCGTTTTGTCCGTCCTATGTCGGCGTCCGGGAGTTCGGACCCTGGGGTCCAGTGGAAGTTTGCGGGGGCGCCGCTGGACCTTCTGGGAGGGTCGGTGCAGAACTGAAAGGAAGGAGGGAGAGAGTTGAGTGCGTCACTTTTTTGGGGTGTTTAAATTTAATTCCGCAATACATTCTTCCGGCTTGCTGGGTGAGGGTTGTTTGGGAGGGATCAGCTGGTGCGTGCTTGTGGGGGGGGGGTCAATTGTTAAGACTCATGTTGCCCGTTCTCTGGGGACAGTGGGGCACATCGCGGGGTGCCGTGGTGGCGAAAAGTGCAGTGGGGGCAGTCGGAGACAGCCACAGCATGCAGGTAGACCATCTTGGGTCCTAGTGGAATGGGGAGAGGAGGGGGATTTGTGTGGGTGCAGGAGAGCAGTGGGTTTCCAGTGGAGGAGGCGGTTCCTGCTGTTCCGGATCTGGGCCAAGGGAGCCCGTGGTCTGCTATTGGGGCATGAGGTGGAAGGGAGTGTGTGTGGAGGTAGGGGGGGGGCCCCTAGGATTGAGGGCTAAGCAATTGGGGTTAGTTGGGGGGAAGCGTGGCCCTGACAGGGGTGATGCAGGAGGTGGCCTGTAGCCAGAATTAGGGCCCCATAGGCCGGCCCGGTGCGGGCCATGGTTTTTCCCTGGTGGCAAGGGGTCCAGATTTTTATGGCAGAGTGGGCAGGGAGATAGGGTGGTCAAGATTGGCCTGCAACGTGGTTGGACCGTGCCATGAATAGTTGGCCTTGTGGGTATGGGTGGGGTGATTGGAGGGCAGGAATGGGTTTTTGTGGCTGGGGGGGTGTCAGCCATCAATGGGGGGGTGCCCAGTTGGGCGTGGTGTGACGGGGGGTTGGTTGGGCACGTCACGGCAACACGGGGAGCGGGGCCTCTTGAGCAAGAGGTGTGGGGGCTTGGATTGTGGGGCCGGGCAGTATGGCACGGGTGCTGGCTGGCTACGGGTGTGTCTCCTCCCTCTGCAGGTACCGGCTGGCTGGAGAAGCTTTAGGTAGGCCGATGGCAAGCTGGCAACAGAGTGTTGGGTGCATGCCAGTTCCGGCCGGGAATGGTGTCAGAGACCGTCCAGGTTTGGCACGGAAGTTTGAGTGTGCTGTGACTAGCGTGTTGGACTCAGTTCTGAGGATAGTGCCAGATTGGAGGGTTGGTTACGGCGGGTCGCATTATAAAGGCGATGAATAAACACAGGCGTTGCCATAGGCATAGTTTCATCCATCCTTGTCCTTGGTCGTCCTCGACCAGTTTTCGGTCGGATGACTTCGTCTGTGGCATGGAAGGAAAAGGGGGGGACGTCGTCATCGTGTGGTGCGTTTCGCTGAATTATTGGGAGTATCGGTCCCATTGCACATTGTGGCGTCAGATCCCCTGAAGCGGAGGTACAGAGATGTTGTTCCACCGGCTTCTGGCAGGGAGAAAGCGCATGGTGTGAGAGTCAGAAAGAACACGCATGGAGGATGAAAAGGCGGGGAGAGTGGAAGAAGGTGTCACGGAATACCCCTGAATTTGGAGGCGAGCATTTTTTGGCCGCTTGGGCTATGTATTTTTGGGCACGCTAATTCCCGGGGGCAGTATGGGGAGTTATTGGCATATGCAGAATGCAATTTTGGCAGCAATCGTAGGCGCATGTGATGGTTGGGCTTAGGCTCAATTATGATGAAGCATTTCGGGATATGATGGAGGAAAAATGCCCAGCTGGTCTTGGGGCTGAAGGAGTATTTATTTATGGCTGATGCCAGGATGTCCTGCCTATAAGTTTGGCTCGGGCATTGGGGGTGTCCGACTAGGATGGGTGGGGTCAGCGTCAGTGACTAGGGTCTTCGTTTTTTTTTCGTCCGACACGTGCAATGTACTGTAGTTCCCCCAAAAGCGGGTCGGCGGGGGATCTCTGCTGGCTCTTTAAGATAATTCGTCCTGTCCCTTTTCCCAGATTGTAAATTTCCGAACATGCTTGTTCTCTCTGCCGTAGGAGGGCATAAATTCATCCGCCAAGTGTAGTTCGGAAGGCAGTGGCCTTTCGACGGCGGTCATGGGTAAGTGCAAGGACGGGGAGGGGGTTTAGCGCCTACCCCCATTAACTCCAGGCACTGCGACCATGGTTGAGGCGCGATGCAGGGAGTAGGCACGGTAAAGAGGCAAGCAATGTTGGAATTAGGCCTTGCGGAGGGTTTTCCCGGATTCCGTTTTTCAGGGAGAAGGTGCGCAACGTGACAAGTAATAATGCTAGCCTTGGTGTGCCTTTGTGGCGGAAGTGGCACGCGCTAAGATAGCGGTCGGAATGTGCCTTGTCCAGAAGTGGGCTGGTCCTTCACCCCGTCCTCCATTTGCGCCGTTTATATAATTCACCTTTGGTGATCATCCCGAAAGACAGAGGCAATGGCATTATCGGCTGATACACAACCTGTCCTTTTCCGCCGGGGAGTCCAGTGAATGACCCAATCCCACTAGAGTCTGCTCTGTGCACTAGGTTCGTTTTGATGGGGGGGGTGCTTGGAACATAATGCGCCTTGTGGAAAAGGGGCGTTGATGCAAAGGTGGCATTGAACTCCGCATTTCGGCTGTGCTGCCGGTTCACCACCGTCCGCCTTTCCGCTGCTGGGGTTTCAGTTCGATTCCGAGTTTATTTTGATAAATGCATACCGATGGGTTGCGCGACGTCTCCTGTGCCTATTTTGAGGCCTTTTAGGTCATTTCTTAGCACTGGGTCCTGCGGCAGCGGTTTTTGGGGTGCCAGTCCAGCGTGCACTACTGGAATTGATTTTTTGTTTGTGGGCCCAGCGCAGGAACGTCAGCATGTGTGGCTATGCTACGGTTATTCCAATATGGCGGTGGAATTGGGGATCCCGTTTGCGGGCGGAAAAATACGTTGGGGCCGGGGTAAGTGGTGACGTGTCTTGTCTTTTTGGGTGATCGAGATAGACTCGGTGGAGCTGGTGGTCCTGCTTACCGAAGTAGAAAGTGGATAGCCTGAAGGTGTTGGTGGCTACTGTAGGGTCCGCCTCAAAGTGAGACTTTGAGGGATGCGAGCAGCGCTCGTCGGTCATTTTTGAACGTTTGCGTGTCGTGTGATTGCTATGGGCGGCGTCGGTGGGTGGGGGGTTGCTTCGGCATCTGTCCCTGGCGTATGGCAGGGGTGCGACGCCGTCATCATCGTCTTTGGGTAACTTCATGTATGAGGGAGGATTTTCGAGTTTGGGTTGGAGACTTTCTTTTCTGACCTTTAACAGATGCTCGCTGCGCCCAAGCTGTGGAGTTGTCCAATGTAGACCTGCAGCTCTTCTCTGATGCGGCGGGCAGCTCGGGATTTGGCTTGTAGTTGTCAAGGCTCTTGGTGTGCGGCGGCGTGGCCGGCATCTTGGGTAGACTCGGGTTGACTCGTAATGTGGCCTTCTTGGAGTTGTTCCCGATTGTGGTAGCATTCTGGGTTTGGCCAGAGAGGCTGAGGGATAGGAAGGTAGTATTCTGGTGTGATAATGCGGCTGTAGTACAGGTCATTAACAGACATGCGCCCAAGTGTCCGTGGGTGGCGGCGCTAATGAGGGTCTTGGTCCAGCTTGTCTGCGGCTCAATGTCACGGCCAGGGTGTGTTATGTGCCGGGTTTGCAAAATTCCATTGCTGATGCTTTGTCCCATTTTCAGTGGGCCCGGTTCTGGGAGCTGGCCCCGCGGGCGGATGCCGTGGCAGCGGCGCTTCCAGCGCACCTCTGGCAGATTGGGATGCAAGAGTGATGGAGTTATTGCGGTCCTCAGTGGCTCCAGGTACGTGGACTTCACATATTTCACCTATTCTAAAACATCTTCATTGGCTCCCGATACGAAATAGACTCACTTTCAAAACTTTACTAATTACATTCAAAGCCATCAAAGAGCTCTCATCTGCATCATTATCAGATATGATCCAAACAACACCCCTCAATAGGGATAGAAGGTCAGTATCACTCAATTCTCTGTTAGTCCCTAAATCAATAACACAATACACAAAAACTACTACTGACAGGGCTTTCTTTTTCTGTGCACCAAGGTGTTGGAACAGTCTTCCTCAAAACATCCGATCAATACCATACCTTTTGCAGTTTCGAAAAGCTTTGAAACACTACCTCTTCCTCTTGTCTTATCCATTAAAACAATCCAGATAACACAACCTACCCACAGACCTTCCAAACATACAAATTCAATACAGACACCCCACAGACCTCCCATACACAATACTGAAGCCAGGATGAGATCATGTCTGTTATATTAATTATTACCCTGTTATCCGAGTTGTATTTCCTGTTTTTTCTGTAAACACAAAGTACCGTTGAATTGTGTAACTCCTTGTTTATTGTAAACCGCGCTGATGCTGAATAGAGCGGTATATAAGAGACTATAAATAAATAAATATAGGCAGGGCTATGCCAAAGTGCGGGAGTTTCTTTGGGAGAGGGGCTGGAGAAGTGGGAGGGTACCTGACCGGTTCGGGGGTGCGTTCATAGTTTGGGCAAAGGAGCGCGGCTGGTCGCAGTTGTCGGTGTGGGTGGCGCTGGCAGGTTTTTCCTTTTTCAGCAAAGCGGAGGGTTGGGGTAACCCGAGCACGTCGTTTCTAGTGAAGAGATTGCTGGCCGGGGTGGTCGAGGGAGAGACCCCAGGTGCGGGATTGGCGCCGCCCCATATCTCATGAGCTACTGTCAAGGATTGGATGTCTTGCCGGAGGTGGCAGTGTCGGAGTATGAGTCGTCCTTGTTCCGCGCCTTGTTTGTTACCGCTTTTTTTGGTGCTTTTTGAGTGGATGAGTTAGTTCCACGGTCGAGGGGGTGGGGGGTATCGACTGGGCTAGAGATGCAGCTGTGCTCCTAGGGGACGTTGGCGTGGATTTACCTTTCAGCAGGTCGAAGACCAGACCAACAAGGGGTAGGCAGGATGGGTGTTGCTGTGAGCGATTTCCGGGGTTGTCTTCCTGCCCGGTGCAGAATTTGTCCGCCTATGTCCGTCGGCGTCCGGAGCTGACAGGTTATTTTTTTTTTCACCATGCGGATCGGCAGCCTGTCACGCAGTTTCAATTCATGGCGGTTTTTCTGCTTAGCCTTACGGCGGCTGGGTTATGATGACCGGCAGTTCGCCTCGCATTCCTTCCGGATCGAGGCAGCGACAAGTGCAGCTGCTGCCGGGACTGGAGGGTGCGGTGCTTCAAAGGATTGGCAGGTGGCAATCTGGGGCTTATTATGAAATTTATGTCCGTTTGGACCAAGCGTGAGGGGGGATAGAGGGAAAGGGTGGGTGTTGGGGGGGTATTAATGCTGTTTTGGTATTTCAGGGCGGCAGCCGGATTCACACCTCCAGGCCGACGGTGTGGGTGATGGCCCATTGGCGAATGGTGGATTATCAGGCAACTCCTTTGTCTATTGGGCGGAGCGGAGAGCCTTGATGCGACCTCTGGGAGTCCACAGTTGGGCCTGGGAACCCGCAAACATTCGGTTGCTGTGGATGGGGGAGCGAGGCATGCGGTGGTGGCAGCTTCTTCCTTGGATTCAACGGCAGGCGGACTGGAGGCAGCGAAACCGTTGGGGGGTCTTGTTGCATTTGGGCGGCAATGAACCTTTCCGAATTGGACCTGTCGCCAGCTCATTGAGCGGTGGCAGCGGGACATTCGAGGGGCTGCAGGAGGAATGGCCAGGGGTGGCGATCATCTGGTCGGACCATGTCCCGAGGCCGGACTGTCAGTCGCAGCGGGCGGTGGTCGCGTGGCCTGGTAAAATCAATCGCCAGATGGACGTTGGGTGCAGATGGCCGGTGGCTGGCAGGTGCCAGCACCACTGGGCAGATCCAAAGTGTGGGGAATTGTACCGGACAGATGGGGTTCACCTGTCCCCTGTCGGACAGGATCTGTTATTAATGATTGGCAGGAGGCCTTGGAAATGTGGCTTGGTTGCAGCTTTTTATGGGGGGGGTTTTGGTGCGAGGATAGGTAAACTACCTCGCGCCGGCGGCGGGGTAGAGAACCAGCGCTCGCTGAGGCGGCGGGGGCAGTAATGATTTAGGGGCAGTGGGGAACAAAGGGCTCCCTGGCATGGGGCGAGGCTTCCCGGTTGGGGGTTCGCGGCCGGTATTCTGGGGTGTGCCGCCTTTGCTACTAGCATGGCGAGGCAGGCGATGGGCTTCGGGAGTGGAGGATGCTCCACCTTGCTAATAATATGGCAGGTGGGGGCATTGTCCGGTGTTGGGCTGGGGGGTGATGTTGGGATGTTGATTTTGTTTGGTCCATGTTGGGCTGGGTGTTTATATGAGTTAAAATAAAGCTGCGACTAAAAGTTGTACCAGTCCAAGGTCTCTGTGTGTTTGTATGTTGGAAAAGAGGAATGAAGGGTCTTTGGGG